>JASPKZ010003874.1:1362500-1730000 GCA_030220185.1 Diploptera punctata | reverse complement strand
AATATTAATTTAAACGTCTTCTCCATTTTTCCACATTACTCCATTGTAACAGCACAATGATTCGAGTGCTGTTCTTAGGAGGCCTTGAGGTGTAAGAGATTAAGGCTCCCCCTTTCTAGACAATCGACACGAAATGTCAACCGGGTTTTCAACAGTTACCCCTAGAACATAAGTCTGGTTCTCATTTACATTAGAGATTGAGTCGACGATAGGGTCATGGTGCCGCCAGAACGTTTAGGCAAGTTTAAAAATCCTGACACTTTCGGTACTAGAACCCTCAGTTTTCCGGATTGTAGTATACTATCTTAAGTAACCATGCTGGTTAAGCTATAAGCCGACAGGAAGGAGAGGATGGGCATGCCGTGTATTGTGATGGTTCGGTCAGAGAATTCGCAATACGAGTCTCTTCTAAACTTTGATTCGAAGAAGAGAAGAAGAACAAGAATAAGAATAAAGTTATTGATGGTTTGAATATCATAGTGATATTTTATGATTATTAAACATCTTAAAGATATTTTTGTATGATTTAATGAACTGCATAGTCTTTATAGGAAGCCAGATATAATATGAACAGTTAAGTCTGGTAGACTGCGATGGGCAGGACATGTTGCACGTATGGGGAATGAAAGACTTGCATGGAAGCTTCTTGTAGGAAAGCCAGAGGGAAAACGCCCAGTTGGTAGACCAAGAATGAGGTGGGAGAATAACATTAACTATGATTTGAGGGAAGTACATTATACAGGGAATGATTGGAAAGCATTAGCTCAGGATAGGGATGTATGGAGAGATTATGTCCGCGCGGCCATGAACCTACGGGTTCGATAGTGCCAGTGAGTAAGTAAGTAATTACCTTAAACCAAATTCCATAGATATAAGGATTTATTTCCCCCACTGAGTTACATGATTTTTTGAAGATGTTAGTACACTCCCTATTGCTGTAAAATATTTGGAATAACTCTTAGCACCACTGGAATCAAATCGAAAACGTTGGATGCTTTGTTAGGTTGGTACAATTGAAGGTAGTGATGGATGACTTGCGCTACAGAAAAGACACCGGTGATTGAGACAGCCATTCCTCACATTCTTGAGAGCAACTTCCAAAAGACAGCAATACTAATTTCTGCTCGAAGAGATGACAATTACTTCGAAGCAGATTATATTCTGAGTAAGCTTTATGCTTTGGTATTTCAATTAACCTTAATAAACATGAACATGATCTAAGTGCCTAATATTCTTTGAAAGTACATATTTCATTGATATTTTAATTTTGATCGTTTCTTTTATACGATTTTACACAAAAAATAAAAACATTTCCTTATTTGTGATTTATCTAATAAGGGATAATAATAATAATAATAATAGCTTTATTTTAATAATAATAATAATAATAATAATAATAATAATAGTTTTCTTTTGCCTGGCAGAGTTAAGGCCTTAAGGCCTTGTCTGCCACTCAACCAGGTTTTAAAAATACAAAACAATAGTCTTACATATATTTAATCTCTGTGAAAGAATAAAATATTATCAACATGCTTATCTTCAGCGCGTATTACGAATGAATGAACAGCGCATACCAAGAAGAATGTATAATTATAAACCAAAAGGGAGAAGAATGTTGGGAAGACCATTGAAGAGATGGAAGGACCAATTCGACCTATAATGAGATCGGAACAGGCCATTGGGCTTAATCCTTGTTGTTGTTGATGATGATAGTCTTACATCTAAATTACAACAAACATAAACGATTACATATTATAAATATAATACAATTAATATTTCTAATGTATTTTGATTTACGCTGTATTTAACGAATTAAATGTATAATATGTACAACATAATACAAAAAAACGAGAAAAATTATTAATGACATAGTATAAATTTAATTAAATAGAGAGAAATTGATTATTAGACAACAGGTATAAGCGTGACTTAAAAGTACCAAGTGTGCGGCAACCCCTGATATCTTGAGGAAGGAAATTCCAGGAGCGGGCAGAGGCTACTGTGAAGGAAGTAGAATAAGAGGAAGTGCCATGAAGAGGAATTGTTAGCAGACTGTTATTTTGTGATCTAGTGTCAATATTGTGGTAAGAAGATAACTTCTCAAATCTGGACACCAGGTAAGTAGGAGTGTAGGAATTCAGAAGCTTGAAAAGTAGTGAAAGAGAGTGTAATTTCGTCTGTCAGTAAGACGGAGCCAAGAGAGGTTATTGAAGTGTTCGGAAATATGGTCATAACGGCGGATATCGAAAATGAATCTAACGCAAGCATTATGAACACGCTGTAGTCTCTGCGACAAGGCATAGTTTAGATCATTTTATATAATGTCACAATAATCGAAGTGTGGCAACACAGGATTCTGCACAAGGATTTATTTTAACGAAACTGGGAGAAAATTCTTTAAACGTAGTTTACTTGAATTGAGCTTTTAATTATTCCATTTTCTATTTTTCTTCTTTCACTGTTTTTCTTATTTGTCTTATCACTTTTAGGTGTTTTTACATGTATCATGTGTGTAATAAAAAAAGTAAGCCTTTACACAAATTATGCCCCCTATTGAAGCCCAAAGAAATTTCTCTCAAATTAAAAGATAGTATGTCCAATACAAATGTAAAATCAGTTTTACGTTACGGGCTTGAAATATGGGAAGCAACAAGCTTAATTAGGCGGCTATGTGGCTCAAGCGGTTAGACGATCACATCAAACCGCTGAGGTCCTGAGATCGAGTCTCGGCCACTCCACGTAGGTTTCGTGGTGGACAAAACGGAGCTTGAGCTGGTTTTTCTCGTTTTTTTTTTTTTTTCGTTTTCCCCTGCTACAATTTCATTCCATCATTTCTCCACACTCATCTCATCCATTTCGTTTCATTTCGTCATCTGCCCCTGTGATTGTGCGTCAGGCATTATCGGTCGGCACCCTTTACAGACCTCTATATAAGGGATTTCATCTCATCTCATCCCTCGACCAGACCCTGAGTTGGACACGAGTTGAGGATATTTATAACAAGCTAATTGCAAATAAACTATAAATATTTACTGACAGATGTATGGAAATCTTATTGGGAATTTGGTGGCCAAGGATCTTATCTAAAAAAAAAGTATGGAAAACAACCAACAAGAAATTGGGAAAGATGTCAAATAAAAATAAATGGAAATGGATCAGGCATGCAGAATCCGCAAGGATCAGCCACATGATTAGGCAGACCAAGAATCACATGGTATATGGGCAATCATAAATTAGAAAGAATATCTAAATAAGAGTTGGAAAGAAATCAAGGGGTTGGCAAAAAAAAAAAAACAGAATATGCTGAAGTCCATTCAATAAGGCACTGTGGTTCCCAGAGGAGTACTATTTCTCCTACGTGTCCCAGGCCTTAAAAGAACATGACCTGTCGAGAGAGGATTCTTAATTCTGTAACACATATAAACTCTTTTTCGAATACATGGGGACATGGAAAACCTTCCCGGATTAGCTTTCAGGTCTGCGGCAGTGACAACACGAACATTTAAAACAAGGCCCCATGATGCAACAGGCCTAGAAGGGCATTGTCCTACCACCGGCTGCTGGCCTCTCACACACACATATGTTAATCATAGAGGTAGACGATTATTTGTTCAGTATAGGGACGACATATGGCCAGCATGTCGGGTCCTCGTCAAGTTATAGCTAGTTTTCTCAATCTGGAGCTCCTTCTTATTGTATCTACCGAAATTCCTCCGAAATTTCTAGAGAAATTATCTTCTTTCATGGGGACTCGAACCAGCGCAAATTCCTTAACTCTGCACCATGGCATATCTTAAATCGCCCGGCTTTGGGCGGGACTAATTTAAAACAAGACACATACGTACATTACTAGACAAGAAGAATTTGATATGGGTGTTTATGTTCGCTAGATAGTACTGGCTGGATAAAAAAAATGGCACGGCTATTTTTAATAGTATATTAAAATGCGAGGTTGGGAAGTGGTTTTTACAGAATCGAGGATATAATTAAAAAACCGAGTGATAGCTATGTTGTTTTCAAAATAATAAATCATAGTAATATAATAACACCTTTTTTTCGAAAATATTTGCGTTCATTATAAATAACTAACGTTAACAGTGTGGCCAATGTTTATTAGTTGAGACTACAGCAGTCCATGACACCAATCAGTCTTAAAACGGCGGCAAGTAGGAATTTATTGTTTTATATTGTTCCAAATAAAGTTCAGTTCATTTAAAATACAGTGATTTGTTTCGTATAATGTATATTAACACTACCGTTTAGATATATATTTTATATAGGGCCTATACATTGTACGTTGTATACATAAAGGCCAGTGGTTTTACTTCCCGCACGAGGTCGGTAATATTACAGTATAGTTATTTAGGTTGGCAACCTCTAAATGTAGGAAGTTGAACTTTCAATCATGGTCGCCATTGCTGTAAGTACGACAGAACGCACTATCGCGTAAAAAGTCTGTTCTTAATATTACGTTTACTGCACTCAAATTGCAAAAACTAAAATTGGAGATAAACAAATGCAACATTTATGCACCAACTTTAAATAATAACGGCTGTCAATTTAATGGTTTCATTTGTTTAATTTTTTCCCAATGCTCCAGGTTGTCGCTTCGACATTTCTGGTGTACTCTCCTGGCATGGCGTAATTGTAACCCACTTCTGAAGTTGGGGCGCCTGGAAGGTGGGGTTACGCTGCCCCAATGATGAGACTTGATGATGATGGTAATGATACGCCAGGAGAGGCCCTAAACTAAACTTAATCTCCATCCATCCATAGTAATTCTGTCCGAAGGCAGGTCCTTCACTGCAATCATAGCATTTTCATGCTATGCTTGCAGCTTTACTAGGAATTGTAGGTGTGGTAGCTTCCCGTTGCTTTCCACACCGGTGAAGGATGATGATGATAATGATAAGGAATATGATGATGGTCATATAATTTCGGGGACCGTTTGGGCCTTAAAGTTTTCCTGGCATTTGTCTTACAGGTGAGGAAAAACCCCGATAAAAACCTCATCCAGAAAAACTGCCCCGACCGGGGATCGAACCCGGGCCCGCTGCATGACAAGGCAGCACGCTACCTCGAGACCACAAACTTAATCTAATTAGGCGAATATGATATTGATGATAATGATGGCTAGATAGTGTTCGGGGACCGTTTGGGCCTTAAAGGTACCTGACATTTATCTTGCGGAGGAAAAATCCCGAAAAAATCTCACCCAGGGAAACTTGTCCCCGGGGATCGAACAAGGCAGCACACTACCTCGAGACCACAGCGATGGACGCATTTGTTTAATATAATGTTTAGTTAAAGCACCATGGAATTCAAATAAATTAATTTTGAATATGTGTTGCTAACAAGATTTAAAACCGCGTTTTGCTACGATTTTTAAATTCAGATTTAGATTTAATACCAAGTATTTTTTTTTATTAGCTAGTCATATTTATAATGAATTGATAGGGGATTTGTGCTGAATTCTGCAGTTAAGATTCTAGGCCTAATGTTGATTCTCGGCACGCAATATACCCTGGAAACTATGCTCTAACATCCGCTAAACGCAAGTGTTTGGAGGAGGAGTGTTGTGCTGAATTGCTTCGGGAACCTAACACAAACACCCAAACTTATTCAACACTAGAAACCAATAATTAGTTCACTAACAAAGCAACGAACTTTGCAACACTTGAGGCTACTTCTTCAGCCATTGCGGTTCCCTCAATAGTGCTGACTTCAGTGTTTTGGTGAGATATTTCAGAATTGTACTACGTTGGTTTATCGTTCTTGAAATATATTTCCTTTTTACAAATGTTTTATAATTTTTTTTTCAGAAACAATTCGTTATATGAAATACTGTATATAAAAAATATGTCAATTAAGCTACATATTTTGAATTTTGGCAAGAGAACATTGTGCATCGTTTACAATACTCATACAATTCGTGAATTTTATAAGTATTGACAAATTAGCCAGTCAGGCAAGAACAAGTTTTAAATACGTTAACACAAAATTAATTTACATAAAACTGTTACCAATATATACTTTAGCAAAACATGCTTAAACATCGTGTAATTCCGAATGTGCAAGAATCAAAATAAACATCAAAAGTTTCACTGCTAACAAAGCAAAACAAACAGCAGAATTACTTTTGGTTAAAAATTAAATTAAATTCCTACACAGAAAAAATATAACATTAATGATAAATTATATTTCATTAACAAGGAAGCAGCTATCATATACGGCAACTGCTGGTAAATTATTGAAAACCAAATAGGCTATACGAAAAAATATGTCTCATAATTCAAACCAAATACAAAATATTTAACAATAACTTACTAACATATATGAAATTAGAGAAGTATACAATTTAAAATGCAACAGTTGTGATACATTTTACATAGGAAGAACCCCCGAGAAATTTTAATGCAAGATATAAACAACATTTAAGAGATTTCAAGTTCAATGAGGGGGAAATTGACTTCGCACGTCACGTTATAAAAGCAGGCCATCAATTTAATACAATAGACAACATAATCTCAATACTACACAGAGAGTATAGCAATCAAAGAATAAATAACTCAGAGGGTATTGAAATACTCAAAGATATTAAGAAAGGCAAGCTGCTGAATGAGAACGTACCGAACGACTTTAACCCTCTGTATAACATGCTCATCAATAATTATCAGAACCACTCTAGCTGTTGAGAATGGAACAATGATTCCGAAAGGCCTTCCAAAAACATTTAGCTTTATAATTTTAAACGTATTTAATTGTTAAGGACTACTGTCACTTCATCATCATCATCATCTGCATTCATGGATTAGGTCTGTTGACCCGTTCCGACTTCAGCCCATCTCTTTCTAGGTCTGCCCACATCTCGGGTGCCTTTAGGTTTGTATTTTGTTATTTGTTTTGGATATCTATCTTCATTCATTCTGTCTATGTGTTGCTTCCATTTTTGTCTATATGTATCTATTTTATCAGTTATTGCAAATATTTCAAGTTCCTGTCTTATTTCTGTGTTCTTGATTCTGTCTTCCTTAGTGCACCCTTTAACAGATCTCAAAAATTTCATTTCTGCCCCGTTATCCTACTTAGATCTTGTTTTTTATGTATCCAGGCTTCTGATCCATAGAGCAGTACCGGTACTGCCAATGTTTTATAAAATTTCAATTGGGTCTCTCTTGTTGTTTTATTATTTAGTGATCGTTTTATCTTACCACATATTCCCTGGAATTTTGCTATTTTATTAGTTATATCATTATCATAATTAAATGAAATGCCAGATCCTAGATAATTGAGATGGTTCACCTGTTCTATAATTTTGTTTCCTATTACTATTTTGGATCTGATTTGATTTTTCCCTTGGAATGCCATTACCTTAGTTTTTTCTATGGATATTTTGAGATTATATTGTTCACATATATTATGTAATTTAAAAATATTCCTTTGAAGCTCGTCTTCCGTATTTGCTATTATTACCTGGTCATCAGCATATAATAATGTTTTCAAGTAGTGTGTTTTATCTAATTTTATTCCTTTATTTGTTTCTTCGTTCCATTTTTTATTATATAATTGATATATAGGTTAAACAAAAGTGGAGAGATACTGTGACTTCAGGTACTAATTTTATAATTATAACCACACCCTTTACGAATGAGATATTTTGTGGAATTATCCAGATGTCCAGGAATCTCAGCAGGTAAGAGTTTCTATATGACGAGTAGTTAATGTATTTAAAGTTTTTTTAAAATCTAAAATAATACAATTGCAGATTGAGAAGTAAAAATGGTTGTGTTACTCCTAACAGTAATATAAAATTAATTCAACAATAATTCTGTGAAAGCACATGATTCATTTCTTCAGTAAATATCTATTAACATATCAATTCAATCCAAACGAAGATTAAGTGAAATACGCTGCAAGCCGAAAGGTTGGGAGTTCGAGTACTGGTGGAGTCAGGATTTTTAAATTAACCTAAATCTTCTGACGGTACCATGACCTTGGGGTAGACTTCAGCCTCTAATGGAAATTAGTACCTGATGCTTGTTCAGAAATTAAAGAAGCCGTTGCGTAGAGCTGAGAACCCGGCTAATATATCGTGCCGATTACATAAAAAAAGGTGGAAATTTTAATCATACCAAGGACCTTCTCAGACTATAGTGGGGTCGCTTTACCTATTATAAGATTTAAGAAATACCAATAAACATTTTCTTTCATCTGGATAATTCCACAAAAATATATCATTCTTAAAAATACAAAATGTCCTCTTGCTAACATTCAAAATATACTCAATCTTCTCTATTGGTTACAATAATATTTAGTCAACTTTCGTGTATAATTCTTGTAAGATGCCCATACTATGTAATTTGTCTTGTATGGATTTTATTTATTATTGGTACCAGACTTTCATTAATTATCTCATTGCAGAATTTCTGCACATGGGTTCCTTCGGAAGCCCTTCGTCCCGTGCCATGTAACCTGACGTAGCGCATGTTTATTTAAGCATTAGTCGCAGCCTTGTGTTTATTAACACATTTAGTCCTCTTGCTTGCGATGTCAATTGACTTGTTTATGTACATTCTTTATAAGAGATTTGTATCGATTACTTATTGAAGTCAACGAGTTAAAACAAACAAGCATGTGTAGTAAACAAGTTACATTAAATTTATAGACATAATAATAATAATAATAATAATAATAATAATCATAATAATAATAATAATAATAAAACTAACTCATTGTCACTATCGAATCCTTAGGTTGATGGCCGCGCGGACTGACTCTCTCTACACATCCCTATCATGAGCTAATGATCTCCAATCATCCCCTGTGTAATCTACTTCCCTCAAATCATGGTTAATGTTATTCTCCCGCCCTATTCTTGGCCTGCCGACTGAGTGCTTTCCCTCTAGTTTTCTTACAAGAGTTTTCAAGCCCTTCTTCCTTTCCCCACTCGTGCCACATGTCCTGCCCACTTAGTTTATGAAACTGAACTGTTCTTACTATATTTGGTTTCCCATAAATATCATGCAACTCACTCTTATGTGATCTTCTCTGTTCGCTTGTATGTTCGTCTCTCTTTGGTCCAATTTTTTCCTAAGAACTTTATTCTCATATGAATCATTGGGTTTCACAGTAAATTAACAAAAAAAAAACAGAATATTTGGCAATAAATAGCAATGAAAGAGAAAATTTAACACTGGAAGAAGGAATTAAAATGAAGTAAGTGAAACAAACTAAATATTTGGGAATAATTATGGATAACATTGAAGGAATAGGCAAAGAGAACATAAAGCATAGAATTAAATTGAGTAGCAAAATAAAATCATTGTTAAATTCCATATGGTGGGATAAGCATATTTGGAAAGACACAAAAAATTGGTAAAACAGTGATGGAATCTGTTGCAATGTATGGAAGTGAGGTACGGACAGTCAATAAGTACTACAAGAATAGAGTAATAGCTCTAGAAATTGATTATTTGCGCAGAAGTGCCAGAAAGTCAAAATTAGAACATGTCACAAATAAGGAAATTAGAAACATAATGGAAACAGAAGAAAGCATAATTGAAAGAATTGAGAAGGAATTAAAATGGTCAGGACATATTTTAAGAATGGAAGAAGAACGATGGACCGAACCTACTAAATCAATGGCAATCGATCAGAAAGAAGAAAAGAGGGAGACCAAAGTTAAACATGGAAGGAAAACTTGAGGATAGTAATGCAAGCAAGAGGGCTAAGCATTGAAGATGCACATGATCGTAAGCTTTGGAGGTTTGGCACGGGAAGACGGCAACAGCTGTAAAAACCCGAAGATAAGATAGGTACCTTTATTCTCAAATACTCGTAATATTTTCTCCTCCCTTAAATCAAGAGTCTATGTCGGAAGACCAGTGGCCTAAACATGTGTTAGATTGGATAGTACCAGGCAGAAGGAAGAGGGGGAGAAGTAGAAGAACATAGTATGAGGGAATATATGATGCCACGATGAAGAGGGGTATGGAAGAAGGACAATGGGAAGATAGGAATCTCTGGAAATCAGGAATCAAGGGCAAACTGCTGTAAAGTGGAAAGCCTATATTAAGTATTAAGTAAAACAAGAGTCCATGTTTTGCATCCTTATAATATAACTGGGAGAATAACAGTTTTATATATTTTCAATTTAATGCTTTTTTTTATAAGTTGGTACAAGCGTCCCTGTAATACATAATATCAGGCATTTCCAGGATTCAGCTATGTTTAATTTCTTTGTGCATCTCATTTATAATGGTAATTATTGTTCCTAGGTAATTGAATTTAGCTCCTTCTTTAAAATTTCACTCATTTCCATTACAGAATGTATTTCTATGGGTGGATACACATTTAGATATATTGATGTTTACTTCCAGTCTCAGTTTCTTAGTGTTACTCAATAAATTGTGCATGTTGGTCCTTAGCATCTCCTCGCTATCGCCTAATAATGCATTATCAGCATGAACCAAAAGTTTATTAATTCCTTTGTGTTGTAGGTCTTCTTTATCCTCTAAAGATTTGATGTCATGGTCTAGTACAAAATTGAATAGTGAAAGAGATAGTGCATCTCCTTGCTTTAATCCATTGTGTATTTCAAAATTATCTGAAAACTATTTACTTACCTAATCGTTTTGCCATTTAGACACATTCGAATAAGTCTAACTACGTTAGACATATTTACAATAATTAGATTTGGTACTAAGTTACAATATTGTTGTAATGTAAATTACTAGTTAGTAAGTCCATAAGATAAATTTGGTCTTAATGTAATGACAAGAAGACAAAAGTATGAAATTTAGTAATTTGAACGGAAATAAAACTACTAATGACATAGACACATTTTTCGATTGTTAGAGAAAGGAGAATTAGTAATCCGGCAATCATTGTAGGCTATAACCTTGATTTAAAAGTGTACGTCAACCTTGATATCTTGAAAGAGAAAATTCCAGGAGCGGGCAGTGGCACCCCTGAAAAAATTACTATGTGAAGAAGTCTTATGAACAGGTTTGATTAGTAGATTTTTATTTTGTTACATAGTATCAAAAGAGTGGCGGGAAGGCAACTGCTCAAATCTGGGCACAGATAATGAAGAGCAAAAAATTACAGAAGTTTGGAAAGAAGTGAGAGAGTTGTGTATTTTATTGTATTTGAGTCTGTAGGGACAGGAGTAGTAATTGAATCTAATAACCGGTCAGCTATGTTGTGCCTGGCAGCAAGTCGGGGATTGCCAGTACACTGATCACGTGCCGCAAGGTGCACAGTCGTCTCTTTCACGTACACTTTAACTGTTTGTGCCATGAGGCTATCAGGGCGTCCAGTTCTCACTACGAGTTACAGGTCACAGACGGAATGATATACGCTTATGTGTGTATATTTGTTTTGAAAACAAACCTTTAGTAAGATAATGTAATTTGATAAAAATATTTTGTGATGCTCTAGACCATACTAATTATATATTACTAGCTAATACCCGGCGTGCGCTGCTACGCCTAAATAAACGATAATGTGTTTTTACGTTTAGTTGAATAAGTAAAAGGAAAAATAATTATAAATTTATATCGTTATTATTTTAGATACCCCGTGCTGATTATCCGGCATTGCCCGGAAATCTACGTATCCCGATGTATTTGGGATAAATGAGCTGAAAGACAAAATATTTCGAGTTACCGTGCTGCTGCTCTGCTTGCCCGGGAATCTACACATCCCGATCTTTTTGGCATCAATGAAAGACAAAAATGGTTATTGTGAGTTATCCATAAAAAATAAACATATGATATCGCGGTTTTTTTTGTAGATTTTTTTGAGATATTCGATTCTGGGTACATTAATTTGGTGTAGGCCTATTTGTTCTAGTTTAGGCAGCGTAAGTCATTTAGGCGTACAAAAATACGCTTTTATTTTACTCTTTCACTACAAAGGGTGATTTTTAAGGGTGAAGGGCTTGAGAATTAAAACTCTCTTATAGCCTATAACCTTCCCGGGAAAATCCTGAACATTTTGCAAAAAGCCCCATCACAATCGGCAGTGTACGCTTGTCCGGGAATCTGCTTATCCCGAACTTCTTGGCATTATTGAAAGACAAAAATGGATATTGTGAGTGATCCGTAAAAGATAAGCATATGCTGTCGCGGACTTTTTTTAGAGTTTGTTTTTAGATATTTAATTCTGTGTAAATTAATGTTGTGCATTTGTTATGCTTTAGGCAGCGTAAGCCATTTATTTAAGCGTCAAAAAATTATTATTTTTCACTACAAAGGGTGATTTTTAAGGGTTTAGGAGTTGACTATCACAACTCTCTTATGGCCTATGTTCATCCCAGGAATCCCCTGAACATTTTGCAGAAAACCCCATCACAATTGGATCAACGGTATGGCCGAGCATAAAGAACGAACAAACAAACAAACATTAATTTTTATATATTAGATTCTTGGACATAATATATTTAATACATTGATTTAAAATTTTATCGGCCTTAGGGCCAAAAACATAATTGTGTAGTTCCGAGCAATATATTAGTACAGTTTGATCAAATAAAAAGTACTTATTCGTCGTTGTTACTCATATACAGCTTATCATTGCCTTATACAAGAACAAAACACGCCAAACAGAAATAAAAACTCAAAGTCAATTCAATTCTTATCAAAAAGTTTTAATTTATTCATTTTCGTATAATTTCTATACTCTTCCTTGATCCATATGTAAGTCGAATAACCTTCGTTTCAATAACTCAAAAGCAATTAGTCCATTTGTATCGGAATAATCTCCATTTAAAAATTCTAAGGTCTATATGTAAGCCAAATAATCTTACTGTCAATTTATTAAGATTTATATAAATACGTGAATATTAACTAATTTTTTAATAACATTATTTAAGTTTTTATCTAAAGGGGGTAAAATTAAATTGGAATATATCTACATCGGAGTATTATTAAGAAATGATTTATTTGATAGTATAATATATTTTCTGTTTTAGAATTATTTTTATTGTCTAGTTAAGCAAGGGATAGAATGTTCCCAGTGTTTTTTAAGGTATTTGGTCCATATATATATATATATATATATATATATATATATATATATATATAGGTCTATGTCGATTAATCTTCCTTTCAAAACTTCTGGCAAATGGTCGATATTTACATGGAATAAGCTTCCTTTCAAAAATTCTGGCAGTTGGTCCATATGTTTGTTGTATAATTCCTTCTTTCAAAAATTCTAGGGCAATTAATCCATATAGGCCTGTATATGTATATCGAATAATCCTCCTTTAAAAATTTCTGAGGCAATTCTCATATTAAGGCAAGGAGTTTTATACCATTTACTAAAAGTAAAGAGTGCTGTACAGATGAAATAGGCCTATTATATTATTGAACTGTTTGTGTGTGGGAAACCAAGACAATACTATATTGAAATCTTAACTTTTACATTTAAAAATCCTCGCCTTTCGTCATCATCCAGGTTTGTGATACTATAGGTCTCACTAGAGAGGAGTATAACATCAGTTTTTTTTTTAATTACGTAATTAATTTTAGAAATATCAAATTTGCAAAATATGCTCTGCTTCCTGTTATTATTGTTGTGTTAATTCATTCTGACAACGTGCCTTTATTATTTATTTCGACTCCTAAATGTGATCAGTCGGCAATTTTAGCACATAATATATCATGTCATAACACTTTTAATTCTTATGTAGTTCAGCACACAAACGAGGTTAGAAACACGGTATTTGTAAATTTATTTGATAATTACCTAAGTTTTGTTTCCGATACTTCTAAGGCTCCATCAGTGTATCGCCGATACTGTTGCATCAAGTTTTCCTTCGACCGGATGTATCAACTTTTAGCACAATAACAGCATGTTGTCGTTTTAATACGTCTCTTACAGTGAAAATGGAAGAATGATGTTTATAAAATCCGTCATCTAGTTTGTACTGGTATGCTCCAGCTGCATTAGTGGTCCTCATACCAATTTTAGGTCCCGCGGTCCATAGAATCAGATTACACTGCACTTACACATACTAACCTACTGGCTTACTTGTAGCGTATAGTTTTGTTATATAACTATAGGACATCACAGAAATTAACTATGCTTGTTTCATGATACTGTGTGCCGAAATGGCTACCGCAGTAAATAGTATACTTTGTTACATTGTCAAATGTATAGTCTGTTTTACGATTTATAGTAACACTTTGCAGAATATTCCCAGGTTGATTAATGGTTAGTCATCTTCGTGACATTTAGACTTATTTTCATTTAGGCCTATAGTACTAAGCAACAAAAAAGAAACTTTTTTTTGTCTCAGAAAGAAAAAAATATGTGATTCTGATAGTATCTGATAGTATTTTTTCTCCTGAATTCAAATATGATATCGGGTTTTCTCCATCACGCAAGGTTTCCGAGAGACAGGCATTTATAATTTCAAACACTTTAATATTTTATACATTCGTAACTACACAATATTCGAACAGTCGGAGCCTAGAAAGTAAGAAATGACGATTTTCTGCTATATTTCGCCTGTGGGGTGTCCCTCTTGATGGTCCAACAATAATCGGCCAGCATATTAGGATTCCATTTGCCTTGATATCTCTTTTCCGGCTGAAATATCCTGATGAAAGTGTTCCCCGTTTTATTTTACAATGGACAAATGGACGAAAAAACGTTTATTAAAAAAAAGAATTATTTAAATCCATTAATTGAAGTTGAAATAAAACAAAACTGTGGGTGATGGAGAAATTTCGAATACATATTTGAAAACACGATAAAAAACTGCATTAAGTACAACTGTTGGTAGTCATGAGAAAAAATCATGTTAATCAGTGTAGTTAATCCGGATATTTTTCTCATTGTAATAATAATTAACATTTCTTGGAGAGCTGTATGGTTTATTCTATTAAAACTACAATGTCTGCATAGCACATCTTTGTTTGCCCTTATACACTGAAGAAGTAATTATCTTCATGCCCGATGTTGTAGTAACATTTTGAAGAAGGATTTGTGTCCCAAAAAAGAATTACTGGTTCAGGTTGGGTTTAATTTTGAGTAGAGCCGGATTCTCTTCTTAGTATCGGAATTTGGTACATTGGATAGGAAAACACTTCAAAATTACTAAAAAATGTTTCTTGTAGAAATAATTGCAAATTTATTCACTTCTTAATTTCCCAGCAGATTAAGTAAATGTAGATGGTATTATTCTTCACCATCAATAAAAATAAATTCTTTTCTTTTCTTGTATCAATTATTCTTCTTGTATTAAATATTACATTTTATCTTGAGAGCTCTTATTGCCACTATCTTTGTTGAAAGTTGTATGCAGAATGAATAGTATTATTCTTTTATAATTTTATGACCATTGTTATATCACATGATGGTAATTTTAAATTCTATTGGTTAATAGTTCCTTAAATATAAGGTTTAAATTTATTTGTTAAATAAGAAAATTAATTGTTTTAACATCCAATCAGAGTTTAGTTTACTTTCATTTAAGAATACGAAGTTAAGCAGGTGTTCTTATTACAGTTATAACATAAGGATTTACAATTTTGACAACAATGACTTAAAACAATTTTTAAAAGCATTCTTTACAAAGACCGTTATGTAGTACAATTTCTTTAATTGTTACTGAGACATTTTTATTCAACAATAACTAACAATGAATTATTTAGATGAATTTATTTATTTAAGTTATACTTAAATATTAAAAGAATTTTAAAATACAAAATTATTAACTTTAACTTTTATATTCATTATAATATTAAAATCTTGCTATAACACAGCACATTTATTTTTATTCTGTGTAAAGGGAAATAATAAATTACAGATTATTCCATTTTTGCCGTCAACATCACAGTGAAGGTGATATTAGAAAGATATCTGTTGTGACGTAGTCGTTGCGGTAATATTATATCGTTCTGTATAATGACAAACAGGGTTAAAAAAAAGTATGCTTGGACAAATCAGATTATTGTTCAATGTTTGTTTATCTGTGCATATTATTGGGGAAGTCTATAGCCTTAGGGGTTCCATAATGTACAGCGGATATGAAGCAATTAATAACCAGACGGATGTGAATTTGATTCTCATCACAGTTTGAAATTATAACGCTATTAGTTATCCCAGCACTGTCATTATTCATAGGTTTGCTTTTCATTTTTCAGGTTTTTATTATTTAGGATCATAAATAGTGTTGTATCGGCCGCGGTGGACTAGTGGTTATGCTCCTTGCCTCTGGTCCCGAGGATCGCGGATTCAAACCCGGCCGGAGTCGATGGATTTTTTTAGGATGGAAAAATCCAAGGAGCAAGTCCTCCGGGAGGGACTTAATGCCGTGGGTTTCGAGTCTGAAGATTATCAGGGTCGTAAAAGATCCTTAAGCCTGAATGAAAAGGCCTCTAAGCAAAATTTACTTAATTTTCCCGTCCTAGTACTACCTTGGTTTCCTAGATGTCAGTATGAGCCGGAACGCTGACCATGGACTACTCAAATGGCATCTATAAGAAAAAAGTGTAACTAAATTAGTATGGTTCAATTTTCTTCCTGCAGGGGGAGAGAGCCTAAATCTCTGTTAAGGGAAATATGGACTTACAAGATACAAGAAGAAATAGTGTTGTGATTTGTTTAACAGCTCTGTGAGTTTAAGATTTAATAATATTTCTTCTTAATCATTTCATAATTTTCAATTAAAAATATCAGAACAAAAAGCTAACTCAGATGTTATCATTAAAATGTTTGATAATTGTGAATTCAGATATTTTAAGGAATACGTTACTTGAATAAGAGATTAATAAGCGTTTTCAAAGCGAATTAGTGGCTATTCTAGTGCAAATAGCAGTTTATGGATCTTCTAACGTAAAGCGAGTGTATATGTCCATTTATCATAAGTAATGCCACGAGTGATTTCCAATTTATCTAGAGAATTTGGAAATCAAGAGTGGCATTTGTTAGGACTATTTAACGAATAAAATTAAGCTGTTTACTCACAAATCATTATTTAACTATAGTTATTTTAAAATATTTATATATTTAATGTAAACGGCGATGTTTGAAAACAAATGAGAAGCGATAGGTACGCTTCATCTGCTTCTTTTGTTTATCACTGCAACCAGATCATACTATTTATTGCCAAAGGAACACAATATTGTATAAAATGCTCTCTAGTGGAGAAAAAAATGAAGCACATCAAACTGTATATTAATTCATTTCTGATGTCGTATGATGTAAATATGACAATTATATTTTTCTGGATTATTACCTGGGAAAAAATACATTTAAGAAAGTGCAAACAGTGGTTTCTTTTTTTGGTGGTATAATCAAATGCTACAAATGTTTTTATATTAACTCCCGCATGCGGCATGTGTTGACATTCATGCACTATATATACAATCTGGTAGCCGTATTTCTTACGGGCTCAGTCACTGCAAAATAATGGTCAGACCTGTTCAGAATATTAAAAAGGAGGAGCCTTCTTTAATATGGTAATTATAACACTGATAAACATTTCGTGAAACACGACTCTGATTGGTTGTAAAACAGAAATCATTGAAACGTGATTGGCCATTGAGTCCCATCTGGGGCATGAGTTAAATAGTCATGTTATTGACATGTTTTCTAGGTTTTTGCACGTTTCCGCCGTATAGTATTCTTTCCTATTCATTAAGACACTTAAAAATGTATGCTACACAAAACTGAAAAATATGAGGTCAGTGTGAGCCGTGTTGGTTAGATTATAATACTGACCCAGTCTTTACTTTGTAGCATATTCCCGATAGTTGGCTATAGGCTTTTATTGTACCCATAAATTTCAATACCCGTATTATTAATACGGCGTTTTTAGATTATTTCTATCTCAACTTCTAATTAAATTTTCAGGTATTTTCCATACTTTCTTCGGAAAACACACAACACACCCGCACGCATGCACACATACATACACACATACACAAAATGAAAGTGTTATGTTACGAGTAATTCGTTTAATGTAGTAACATCAACGGCGGTTTGTAATTATTTAAAAAAAAGTTTATATAGTGGTACAGTCTAGGACCCTATTTTCTATACATCCAAGCGATGAGACGGAGTGGCGAGATGATGAATTACGTTCTTACGTCACTATAGTAAATAATTTGCATACCGATATCAAAACAGAACATGCAACGCCCTCCTCGAGAGCCGACACATTGCTTGTACGCACAGTACTTTATTTTATTTAGAAACTTGATGACGCTTTACGATTGCATGTTGATTTTTTCTTGAATTATAATATAAATGATAGGCTTCTTATTTGCTTTATGTTAACATACTTCTTATATCCAATAGAGAGCACTGTCTGAAGAAAGTTTTCAACGATCTCACCAAAGAAATTGAAGTGAGCTTTACAAAGGAAGGCCAAACCACAAATCCGAACTCTAAGCCCATGTAACAGAGTGCACACTCCAAATTGCTATAAGAGGTTTTCAGTCTCTTACAAAATAATGCTCACAGATCAAAAGTCGATTATTTCTTTATCAAATTTTCCTTTGATATTTTCTTGCAGCCAGTGATGAATCTTGCCAACATTTTACAATACTGTTATTTGAAGATATGAAAAAAAACGTATTTAGTTCCACAAGACGAACTTCCAAACAATTTAGAATTCTCCAATAATAATATTAATAATATTAATAATAATAATAATAATAATAATCAAGTCCCGTTGGGGTCAGGATTTTTAAACTGACCCAAAACCTCTGGCGGCACTACGGCCCTGGGGTCGACTCAGCCTCTAACGGAAATGAGTACCAGATGCTGTTCTGGGGTAAAGGCGGCCGTCACGCAGGGCTGACAATCCAGCTGACATAAAGTGCCGATTGTCTAGAAAAAGTGGGAGCCTTAACCTCCTACTACCCCAAGGGCCTCCGGGCCTGTTGTGGGATCACTTTGCTTTAATAATAATAATAATAATAATAATAATAATAATAATAATAATAATAATAATAATAATAATAGTAATAATAATAATAGTAAAATAATAATAATAGTAAAATAATAATAATGGCAGTAATAATAATAATTGATAGTAATAATAATTAAATAATACATAAAGTAAATAAAATAATAATAATTACTCTATTAATAACATTAATACACTTTTTTTTATCCACAAGCGTTAAATTAAAAATAGGCTGTATAACATGATTCTCCCGGTTATATTATATGAATGCGAAACATCATCTCTTATTTTAACGGAGGAGAAAAGCTTACGAATATGTCTATTTGGAAGTTCTTAGAAATATATTGGATTATAGCGAAACAGACAGGTAAATCGAGAAGACTATACATAACAATCAATATATGCCTGTATATTTACGGGAAACCAGATGTAATAAGAACAGTTAAGCCTCATATACTGAGATGGACCGGACATGTTGTACTAATGAGGAATGAAAGAGGGGTATATGAAAAACAGAGTAAAACGCCCAAAAGATAGATGAAGAATGAGGTGGAAGAATAATATTGACCATGTTTTCTGGAAGATGAATTATACGGGGAATGATTGGAAAACATTAGCTCGGGATATATGACCTCTCGACATAAATCTCCGGGTTTGGTGGTGCTAATGAGTTAGCTAATAATAATAATCATCATCATCACTCCAGGATTAGGCAATTGCCCGTTCCGACTTCATAATGCATCAGCCCTACGTCTTCTAGGTCTTCCAACATCACGTCTTCCTCTTGCTTGATAATTTCTGGCTAACAATGGATATCTCTCCTTACTCATTCCATCCATATGATCAATCCATTTCTGTCTGTAATTCGTGACCTTATCCAATAAAGGCTGTGCTTTCAATTCTTCCCTTATATTCTCATTTCTTATTCTATCAAGTCTTGTACATCCTTTAACTTGTCTTAGGAACCTCATCTATTATTAGCTAATAATAATAATAATAATAATAATAATAATAATAATAATAATAATAATAATAATAATAATAATAACAGTTGTGATAAACGTTATTTTTAAAAATCAATCTGTAGATGATTCCGAAAAGATAAAGTCAACTGAACTGATTGGTGCCACTGGCAGACGAGTGAAATGAAAGTCTACTCTCACGGTGTTCTGTAAGTTATAATCATAGTACATTCACGAATTTAGGCCATTTGTTGACCTGTTTCGGCCTCAAGAGAAACACCATCCAAGAGTCTTTTGAGTGGACGTCCTGGTCTTCTTCTTCCTGCAGGTTGATATCTTAACATTTGTTTGGGTATTCTGTGATGAACATGTTGCATCCATCTTGACTTATAATCAGAAATTAAATTTTTAAGAATTTTAGGGTTAATAAATTCTATCTACATAACAATGAACTACACGGTCTTTATAGGAAGCCAGATATAATAAGAACAGTTAAGTCTCGTAGACTGCGATGGACAGGACATGTTGCGCGCAAGGGGAATGAAAGACGTGCATGGAAACTTCTTGTAGGAAAGCCAGAAGGAAAAGGCCCAGTTGGTAGACCAAGAATGAGGTGGGAGAACAACATTAACTATGATTTGAGGGAAGTAGATTATACAGGGAATGATTGGAAAGCATTGGCTGAGGATAGGGATGTATGGAGAGCTTATGTCCATGTGGCATGAACCTACGGGTTCGATAGTGCCAGTGAGTAAGTAAGTAAGTATATTCAAGCCACAGTTAGTCCAAAAGCATTCAAGACTGAAAGTGTATAAAACACTGGCTCTTCCAACTCTTTTGTATGGTAGCGAAGTATGGACATTGAAACTGAAGGATATACAGAGACTTAGATCTGCTGAAATGAGATATCTTCGGAGGACTGCAGGATACACACTACTAGATCACAAAAAAATGAAGACATCTTAGAAGAATTACACATGTAATCTTTAGAAAACAAAATTTCTGATTATAAGTCAAGATGGATGCAACATGTTCATCACAGAATACCCAAACAAATGTTAAGATATCAACCTGCAGGAAGAAGAAGGCCAGGACGTCCACTGAAAAGACTTTTGGATGTTGTTTCTCTTGAGGCCGAAACAGGTCAACAAATGGCCTAAATTCGTGAATGTACTATGATGATGATAATAATTTCCTGGTCCGACAGAACCAGGTTCTACTCCCATACCGCCATTGTTTGATTGGGCCTGTGACAGTGACGATGGACTACAATCCTCCCGTCGACCCTTTCAGTCACCCTTTTTTATTGCCCAGTTTTGGAGTCATGAGCTAGCACTCAGGTGTTCCCCACTGGATTCTCGCAACCGCATAGTTTGAACATCTGTAGATTACCAAACAAACTTTATTTTACATGAAACGAAGTGAAGGGTGACAAGAAATGAATAATTGGAAATAATATGTCATGAGGGGGTGGAAAGGGGGAATGGAGAGTGTTGGTGGGATGAAATTCGGGAAAAGGGAGAACCTCGAGAAACCCCCAAAAATCCCAGTGTTATCCGCCAGCAATACGTCTCCGGAACCGCCAGGATTCCAACCTGGGATCCCAGCCGAGGCAACCGCGCGTCTATCGACACGGCTATCATTAATGCATGAACTTTACTGCCGACCACAATAAAATTAATAGCAGATGGAGCAGTGCGACTTGTTTATTGGCAATAGTCGTGCACAACGCCTGTTGTAATAAAACGTCACAAACTTATCTAACTCCATGTACGTACAACTTGTTTCGGATATCTCAGCAATGAAAAAAAGCAATAACGTCCGTGTTTGAGATTCCCTATGTTAAATGGATACTCATTCCAGTGGATCTTAGGGACCTGAATATCGTAGATATGAACTGTTCATTTGGCTGAGGATTGGGACCAGTGGAGGGCCTTAGTTAATGCGACACCGAACCTACCGTTTCCATAAACCAGAGTTTGGGAGTTTTTACCAATTAATTTTGTGAAGTGTGTATATCTAACGAACTTAAAGTCATATTGAATGTATTTTCACATGATATCGAGAAAAGCATCATTGCAATGAATTCTATAGAACAATTTGCTAATAACTAAGCTAGAATAATGTGTATATTAGCAGTAATAGATTTTTTTATATTAAGGGTCGGTTTCACCAACAGAGGTAACTGTATTACGCCAGTTTTAGCTATGCATTATACATAGAGAAACAGAATATAAACCATTTCCTGTGTGAAGTAAAATCAGTATCGATAAGGCGATTGAGTTGGTAGAGAAAAGCTCTGCCAATAAAAAAAAAGCAAGAAAGAACAAGTTTAGTCTCAAAACACCAAACTTTAATTACAGAATGTATATATATATATCATTTTCATGGTTTTTTTATATTAACTGAAGTATCACAATTATTTTGGTGTGTTTTATTTTTTAAAAAAATATTGTTTTCGTTCTTTGTGAAAGTGTAAGTGTTAGAAATAAAATAGGCCTACTTATTATTCTACTCAGTATTCAGATAAATCACAATTTGACCGACAGGTGATATTGTGTTTTTATACGAGTGTGGAGCCATTCTATTTCCTGTTTTCTCTCACATATAGTGCGAATGTTTATAAATTTACATACTTGTTCTATTTTTTCATTATTACGCAACAACTATATTGAGTAGTCCGTAGATGGCGAGATTGCGTCGTTCATTTTAGCAAATTCCGAAGGAATGTAGCTATTGGAATTGTACACATGAAAATATTTCTTTTAGTATTGAACTATCCTAATTACTAGGAGAAAAAAAAAAATTGTGTGTGCGTGCCTGTCTGTTAAAGCTCGAGAATAATGTTTGCCAATCATCCCTGTTTAATTTACCTCCATCAAATCATTATTATTTTTCTCCAACTACTGGGCGTTTTACTTCTGGTTTTTCCTACAAGAGGTTTCCGTACCACTGTTTCCAGTTATCCCCCGTATAATATACCTTCCTCAAATCATTTTTTTTTTCACCACTGGACATTTTCCTTGTGGTTTTTCCTACAAGTATTTTCCATGCCCCTATATTTCCCCCATTTGTAACATGTCCTGCCCATCGCAGTCTACGAAGGCTTAACTGTTCTCATTACATCTGACTATATGTATGTATGTATGTATCCATCCATAGTAATTCTGCCCGAAGGCATGTCCTTCACTGCAATCATAGCATTTTCATGCTATGCTTGCAGTTTTACTAGGGAATTGTAGGTGTGGTATCTTCCCATTGCTTTCCATACCGGTGAAGGATGATGATGATGGTTATATGATTTCGGGGACCGTTTGGGCATTAATCTTTTCCTGACATTTGTCTTACAGGTGAGGAAAAACCCCGATAAAAACCTCACCCAGAAAATCTGCCCCGACCGGGGATATAACCCGGGCCCGCTGCGTGACAAGGCAGCACGCCACCTCGAGACCACAGCGGTGGACTATGTATGTATATATATATGAAACCTTGGATTTGGTGACAAATCATTTCTCTTGGAGACATGTTTGAATGTAACATGAGAATACCAGGTCGTATTTATCACTGCTTTAGAAATGTATGTTTACGTAATCTTCGGAGAGCAATATATTTTTTTAATACGGTAGACGGTCACGTCTTCTTATAGTTGGATTTGGCCTCATTGTAGTCTTGGCAATATTTAGAATACTAGAAGGGCCTCTAGCGAGAGAGGTTGTAACTAGGAGACAAGTGGCGGTTTATACCTGTATTGCTCCCAACTTGTCAATTTGCGAGTTGGAGAAATCGATAGATGTATACTGCACTGTGTGTATATATTTAATGGTCTCTACTGTGCGGTCGTTTATCGGAATTTTGCTCGAGTGGATGCACACAGGCTGATGATTGAACAAGATTAAACAACACACCGTGCCCCCACGACGGATAACGTGTTTCGTTAATTTGAAAACATGACAGTAACCTCGTCCTACTGTGTCACGCAACCTCCTGTAATGTTGCCAAGATATTGACATTTCTTCGTTAATTTATATTTACTAGTGGTCGCCCAGCGGTCGAATTTCGACCTCAATTCATTAAATTTTTAAGTTTGTCACAAATACGTCATTATGCATTAATTTTCGATTTATTTTAAAAATACGAACAACAGGAAATATGTGGTATAGTTTGGCTAAGCCATATTTAAAAAAAAACAATAACGTGTCATTTGACATTTGTATACTATTTATACTATTTAAATTTGCATTTGGCCTATTATTATGTGCACGGGAATATATATCCCTTCTTCTTTGTCTCTCACTCCTACCCGTCAATGTTCTATGTCGAGGCATAATGGAAGTAGGTGCGAATATCAAAATATAAAAAAAAGTAATTAAATTACTGAAACCAAGATTAGATAGGGTTTAATTTAAATTTAAATAATAAAATGTACTCACTTTTTTAAACCACTAATAATAAATACGCGAGATTAAGTCGATTCACATTGTTGCTGCACAATTTTCTTTTTGCAACAATGCACTTTCAGTATGAACGTAAACAAATGGATGAGTACACAAATGAATAATACACATAAATTCCTTAGAGACAATTTCTTTCATTTTGTTAAATTTATTTGTAACACACATTATACATAAATTTTATTTTTCTGCGCTCCTTCTCTATATGAACTTTAATTATGCCAAATATCACACTCCTCCGTGCGCGCAATGTGCATAAAAGGGGTGCAAAATGTTTTTCTTCGCGTATATATACAGATAAAGGTAGGACCAGTGAACTCTGAAAACGCATGACCATTATGAATTACAAGGACTCGTTTTTGTCTTGTGACATTTCTGTTTCCGACCTGTAGACTGTCCTCCTAGTGAATCGGCACGTAAGTCACAAAGGGGTGCAAGTGTTTATTATAAAGGTAGACAGGGTATGAAAATTAAAAAAAAAAACAAGAAGAAATTATGATTTGGATGGAACTATCAATTCAAATATATATTTAATAGGTATACAATGAGAATTTGCACTAACTTTAGTGGATTTTTTCACGGTAGATTTCAAGGGACCGTTGAAAAAGCTTCACCCCGCGGCCCTGCCTACTGGATACCTCACAACACACCACTGTACATTTGTTCTTTAGCACCCGGAAACCTATCTAATACTGATTGTCTGGGATACGTTCCAGAGATGTGTTCAATCATAACACTGGAAATTCTATATTCTAAGTGCTATAGTTTCTGAGCTACAGGCACCATTAATCAATTTTTTTAGCCTCTGGATCTTCTACCAGGTGGCACTCGTTTTAGTTTTATCTTAGGAATCAGTCTTTTATCATCCTTTTAACAAGATCGTACTTTATTTTATAATTATGAACCCGGTATTGAAAGATGTCTATTGCATTTTAAGCTGTAGTCCTATATTAAGATAGTACATGGAGAATAAATAATCTTCAATTTACTATTTCTTTAAAATATATGTCTGCGTTTTAGTTGTTTGAGCGGGGTAAAGAGATTGCATGTAGGCAAACAGTTTTCACATACTTTTGAAATTCATAATGTGTTAAAGCAAGGAGATGCACTAACTCCTCTACTATTAAATTTTGTACTATAGCAAACCAGCAAAGCTTTAGAGGATGAAGAAGGCCTACAAATCTATGGGATTTGTTGGATGTTAGTTTTTGTGATAGTGTAGTATTATTTGGCGATAGCGTGGATATACTAAGGGCCAGCACACAAATTCTCTAAGGAATTGGGGCTTGAAGTAAAAATCAATTAAATTAAATGTATGGTCACACATAGAAAATTACGGATGAGAATAATTCCAAAGCAGTAGCTGAATTCAAATATCTAGGAGCAATAATTTTAAATTGGAAAGAGATGTACACAATAAATGAATTACAGGCTTACTTCTGGAAACGCATGGTATTATGTTTTACAGGGACTCTTGACGTCCCAATTTCTTTGTAAAAAGCTTCTTCTTGTTCTTCTTGTAAAAATCATTAAACTGTAAATGTAACAAAACTGCTATTTTTATAGTTATGTTATAACTTATGGATGTGAAACATGGATTCTTACTTTAAATGAGAAGAAAATATTACGAGTATTTGAGAATTGAGTTCTTAGGAAATTTTTGGACCAAAGAGAGATGAACAGACAGGCGAATGGAAAAGACTATATAACAAAGAGGTACATGATCTTTATAAGAAACCAAATATAATAAGATCAGTTAAGTCTCGTATACCACGATGGGCAGGACACATGGCACGAATGGAGAAGAAAGGAGGGCATGGAAACATGTCGTAGGAAAACCAAAGGAAAAACGCCTAAATAAGTAGGCCAAGAACGAGGTGAGGAATAAACGTAACTAAATTATCCTGGTTATGAATGGCACATGGTTACCATAACGACCTGATGAGACATCTAGTAGGCAACTAAAGTATTACTAGGATGATGAAGGCCGGAAAAATTTTGCTTAGAATCCTTTTCTCAGGATTAAGTTTCTTTTACGAGCCTGAAAATATCCAGACTCAGGACCACGGCTTGAAGTCCCTCCCGGAGGACTTGTTCCTTAGATTTTTCCCTCAAAAAAATTATATCGACCCCTGCCGGGTTTGAACTCGCGACCCTCGGGAATAGAGGTAGGGTACATAGCTATTAAACCACCGCAGCGGATTTTTCTAGAGATAGTGAACGGGAAAATCTGCCAATAATAGGAATGTATCCGATTAATTATCAGTTATATATCTCCCATTAAATAATAATTCACTTTAAACATCAAATTGAGTTCGAGGAACAAAAATATTATTACTCTCTTAATATTTTGTGAATGCAAATATAGCTGGAGTTTTAGAAATACTTCAAAGTACGTAATTTTGTTGACATACAGTGTTCTTCCATTCAACGATTCAATTAAATTTATAGGCGTCCAACCCACAGTATTATATGCAAGTAGCATGCAATAATTCTTGGGCTCTGTAGGATATAATATCCCAGATGAATTACTGCATTGCAAGGATAAAGTGTGAACTACTATTAACTGACTTCTGTATTGATAGATCGCAGCTGAATGATAGTACGTGAAAATTAATGTCCACAGCCAACTATTTTCATTGTGGGGCTATTTTCATTGGTCACTATGCGAATATTTCCATACCACAAACTATGTCAGGAAAATTCAGTGTAGTAAATGTCCCGCTCCATAGTTGAGCGGTTTAAGGCGTGATGTCTTGATGCAGTGCTATCGGACTTGAGGGGTTCGAGCCTCCATAGGGGAAAAAAAATTCTCGGCCTTCATGGGACATCCCCTGCATCGCGAAGAATTTGGGCAACGGCTCCAGGTTAAGAAAACCAGTTATTACGGCTGGGACATACTGACTATATGTAATGCCTATAACTTACTGGCTTGACGATCGTCCGTCTCTGACAAGCGGGCGTGATGTCAGCAGCAGGCTGGTAGGTCAAGAGTCTTCTAGACCTGTCGCTCCGTATAGTGACCATCAAGCAAGGAAGAAACAAGTAAATGGATTGAAAAATTATTTAACAGAAAGTACGTAACTCAGTTGAACTGTTGGATCCGGAAGTGGCTGAATTGAAATACCTAGGAACCATAATTGCAAATAGTTATGCACAACGAAACTAAATTTACGCTCGTCCCAACTTCTTTCACCAAAACATTAAACTGAACATATGCAAAAGTGTTATTCTTGCAGTTATATTATTTCAATGTAAAACGTGGACTCTTACTTTAAGGGAGGAAAAAAAGACTACGAGTATTTGAGAATAAGTTTTTAAGAAAGCTTTTTGGACTGAAGAGAGACGGACAGACAGGCGAATGGAGAAGACTGCATAACAGTGTGCTACATAATCTTTATGTGACACCAGATATAATAAGAACTGTTAAATATCGTAGAATGGTTGGGCTGTACATGTGGCACGTGGGAAATGAAAGAAGGGCAAATAATCTCCTTGAAATAAATCCAGAGGGAAAGCGCCCAGTAATTAGGCCAAGAATGAGGTAAGAGAATACAATTAATTATGATTTGATGAAATAAATTATACAGGAATAGGAATGTATGGAGAGCTTATGTCCTCGCGGCCATGATTCTACCAGTTCGATAGTGCCAATGAATTAGTAATAGGCCTAACAACAATAATAATAATAATAATAATAATAATAATAATAATAATATAGTGAAAAAAGAATGCAACATTATAAGAAAAGTTTTAGGTCCACAAGTCATAGGTGAAGCATTTAGACGCAGAAGTAAAAAGGAAATAAAAATATATACATTCATTAGAAAACGATGGTTAAAATTATATGGCCATATTAAACGAATGAACTCAAATAGGCTTACAAAACAGATAATGGAATTCTACGAAAACAGAAGTAAAGCTCCAGTGGATACTATGAAGTGGATTGATGAAATCAAAAAGGACTTAAAATTAGCAGGAATTACTAAAGAAGATATCCCAAACAGAGATATATTTAGAATTAAGGTGAATAAGTGGCAAGTTGACCAAGAGGACAAACCGAAGAAAAAAACTGGTTCAACTTGGACAGATGATAGAAAACAAGCTCATAGCAAAAGAATGAAAGAAATTTGGGCTCAAAGGAAACGCCTCTACGTACTTTGCGTAGCCCTACATGGGCTCATCCGCAATAAAAAAATAATAGTAATAATAATAATAGTAATAGCAAAAATAATTATGACAATGTTGATTGTAATAATAATAATAATAATAATAATAATAATAATAATAATAATAATAATAATAATAATAATGATAATAGGCTAGATCTAGCTTATTGTATATTTAATTTTAAAAATCTGAAAACAAGCTAGAGATGTTACCTTTTCGTATCTCTGTCATGAAACATCATAAAGTGAATTGCCATGAAAACAATGAATATTTTTAGTTACTGTTTGTGTTAGAACACGCGATTTAGTGGAAATGGCGGTCGTGTGCGCTTCCCGAGCCACGAGGGATTAAAAAAAAAAACAGTCTTGAAGACAAGAAGACGCCTTGGTCAGGTCAAGTGGATGTTGTTGGCGTGATGGCGTTCCGCTACTAAGGTGCATGGTAATGTCCTGAATTCAATATATGTGATGAACCCGGACCCAACATGCAACCTCCTGGTCTCACGAGGCTTAAAGCTTCAATTTTCTTACTTAGTACTTGGATTTGCTCTGAGTGCCGTTTTAGTTCCAGGTTTCTCATGCTAATACCAAGCAAAATAAACATTCTAATTGTGTCCGGCGTAATGCCAGGTCGAGGGATGAGATGAGATGTAGACACTATTAACGATCTCTATTATTTAAAGATCCCGGTGACCCGCCCTGTAACATGATAGGGGCAGATGAAATTAAATGGATTACATGAGTATGGAGCAATTGTGGAACAATATTTTGGCAGGGAAAACGGGAGAAACGCCGAGAAAAACCTGGTATGACTCCGATTTTCCCACCACGAACCCCATATGGCGAGAAAGAAGCGCGAACTCGAGGCTCAAAGGTGGAAAGCGAGTGTCTTGCCCCTGCTAATACTAAGTGCCACTGGGCAAATCTCCTATACATGACATTACTGGTAAGACCATACCTAATTCGTATCAACAAGAATGTCGTATAAAAGCACTTTCTTTACAAATATGAAAAACAATATTTAACTCGGCACAGCTATCTTCCACATCGGAAAAAAAATGCCAAAACAAAGACTGCTCTACGAAGATGATATAATCAAACATCCCAAAGAATCAATAAGTACGTTCGATTATAATCACGTTAAATTTGAACATGTCGCCAGTAGGATTGCATGATGTTCAACCTAACAAGGTTTTAGCGAATTCCGAAGGAATATTATTTTTTTAAATTATTATAAATCTTTATCAATCCTACTTAAATGTAAAGCTAAGTGAAGTACTCCCACTCAGGAGACCCTTGGGGTAGTAGGAGGTTAAGGCCCACTTTTTCTGGACAATCGGTACTTGATGTCAGCCGGGTTGTCAGCCCTGCGTGACCATTATAAATGTATAAACCAACTAACTGGCACTATTGAACCCACATGTCCATGGCCGCGCGAACATAAGCTCGCCTTACATCCCTATCCTGAGCTAATGTTTTCCAATTATTCCCTGTATAATGTACTTCCCTCAAATCATGGTTATGCTATTCTCCCACTTATATTCCATGTTGCCAATAGTAAATTATTCTTTATCATTGTCCTTTTCTTGCCTGGTCCATCATCAGTGTTTCCGCCCGGCTTTCTCCTTCGCTTTTTAGTAATAGAAAATTCATCTGGCCGCCTTACAAGGGCTGCGAAGATATAGTTGGGTGGTGGGATTGCCACCTTACAGCCTCCCAACTTGCTTCAGCTTTGGTTTTAGGGTGCTTTCCCTTAGGTAGATTGCCTTCTCTTCGGCTCTGAGCTCTACCTGCCCATTATAGCCGTCCAATCTGGAACAGACGCTATGCTGATTTTGGTTCACCCCGGGTATTTCATTTCCCCGGTACCACCTATATTTAGGAGGTATTCCCCTATCCAATGAGAATGAACAACGAAAGAATACCAAAAAGAACCTTCCTGTATAATCCCAGAGGAACAAGAGATGTTGGCCGACCACGTAGAAGATGGACTCCACTTTTAACTTCGCCGGAACAGGCTACATAGCCTAAACCTTTTTAATAATAATAATAATAATAATAATAATAATAATAATAATAATAATAATAATAATAATAATAATAATAATAATAATAATAATAATAATAATAATAATAATAATAATAATAATAATAATAATAATAATAATAATACTTTATTTATTCTGGCAGAGTTAAGGCCATAAGGCCCTCTCTTCTACTCAACCAGCACAAATACAAATAAAATATTCGACAAATATAGATATACACTATACTAATTATAAACAGTTAAAGATACAATAAATGTAGCAATGTAAATGTCATGTACAAACAACATTTTATAGGGTAATAACAATAATGATACGATAATAATAATAATAATAATAATAATAATAATATAAATATGATACATTATACGGGAAACACCAATTAATATATATATCTTACACTGGATAATAATGAAGTCGAGTTTAGAGCAAATATAAATTTAAATTTCTTTTAAAAGGTGCCAATGTCCGGCAGCCCCTTATTTCTTGTGGTAGAAGAAGAAGAAGACTATTCTCCCACCTCATTATTAGTCTACCAACTGACGTTTTCCCTCTCATTTTCCTACAAGAAAACTTCCATGCGCCTCTTTCATTTCCCATTCGTGCACTTCCTTGCTTTAAACCATTGTGAATTAAAAAAGTATCTGAAAACTGTTTGCCTACACGCACCCTACTCTTTGTTCCATTTAGCCATATTCGTGTAAGTCCAACTTTTTAAATGCATATATATATATATATATATATATATATATATATATATATATGTGTGTGTGTGTGTGTGTGTGTGTGTGTCTGTTAACGCTCTAGAAATTTATATATTTTTTTTCGGAACTAAACTCGACCTGTGTCAGTTAATTAAGAAAAGTAAGTCCGAAGTCGTTAAAGAGGAAAAGCGACCCATTAAGGAGTAGGGATTAACGTAAAGAGAAAATTTAAAAATACTCTATCGGCCGCATTTTTAGATTTTTCGCAATAAAGACCAGTAAATGCTTCTGAAATAAAACAAGAAAGGCACTCTTAAGAAATCAGTGAAATCCGACGATTATGAGCGACGGTTTTACCTGCAAGTCGAAATTTAAAATGTCTGTTGCGGTCGCTATATTTGTTTTCTCGAACGAAACTTGATACATACGACTTAAGTGACTAAATAAATATGTATCCCGTAAACCAGTATAACAAGACCATACATTTGACTTGCTGAAAATTTCCCGCGGCGAACATTTGTAATTTACATTTTTTTATATTAATGTGTATCTACATATGAAAAAACGTTGCCCCCTTTTTAAGCACTTTGCGTGCACGGTTGAGTGTGGTATTTGGCATAATTAATGTTCATATAGAGATGGACTGCAGAAAAACAAAATTTGTGTATAATATGTGTTACAAATAAATTAAATTAAACAAAATAAAATTAATTATGTCTAAGGAATTTATGTGTATTACTCATTCATTTGTGTACTCATTCATTTGTTTACGTATAATCTGAAAGTTCCTTGTTGCAAAAAGAAAATTGTGCAGCAGCAATGTGAATTGACTTACTCTCGCGGATTTGTTATTAGTGGTTTAAAGAACTGAGTAAAAGTAAGTAAAGTAAAGTGATCCCACAACAGGCCCGGAGGCCCTTGGGGTAGTAGGAGGTTAGGGCTCCCACTTTTTTCTAGACAATCGGCACTTTATGTCAGCCGGGTTGTCAGCCCTGCGTGACGGCCGCCTTTACCCCCAGAACAAGTGGCTGGTACTCATTTCCGTTAGAGGCTGAGTCGACCCCACATTTTATTATTTAAATTTAAATTAAACCCTGTCTAACCCTGGTTACAGTAATGTCATTACATTCTTTATATTACATATTAACACCTACTTCCATTATGCCTTGACATAGAACATTAACGGGTCGGAGTGAGAGACAAAGAAGAAGGGATATATATTCCCGTACACATATTAATAGGCCAAATTTAATTAGTATAAAAACAGTAAAACCTGTCTTAGCCGGAACCTTTATAAGAAGGAAACTTGTAGAGACGGAAAAAAATCTCCAGAACGGTACGATTTTATATGTAAAATCGTCCTGTATAAGCCGGAAACCTTCATAACGCGGAAAGGGAATAGGTTTTAAAGTACCAATAGTTAATTTGTACCTTAGTAAGACAGAAAAATTATTCTTAAGCACGTTCTAATTACAGTATCAATGACCACACGTGAAAATTCTGCATATGACGCTACTGCATTATATCGTTTTACCTACTTGTGTTGCTATTGTATTGCGGGGATACCCATGCTTATGTGTGAGAGCGGGGAATCCCTCGCTTTTCCTTGCCTGCTTACGTTACCTGCGAGGGAGTTTGGAAACTGTTCAGTCTTCCTGTAGTTGAGTTCCTTCTCGCTTTTGTGTAATAACGTTGTTTTGTATTGCCGCGCAAACTGAGCTGTGTTACATACACTATTTTCTCTGTATTTCAGTCAATACGTTATGTCTTTAAAGCGTACATGTAAAACCCTTACACTGCGTGAGAAAATTCAAGCTTAATTTGGGAACCCTTTATAAGAAGGAAAACTGCCGAGATGGAAATATATTTAAGGAACCGTCATGTTCCATCATAGACAGGTTTTTACTGTAGCATACAAATGTCAAATTATGCGTTATTGTTTTTTAAACAGGCCTATGGCTTAGCCAAGCTATACCACATATTTCCTATCATTCGTATTTGTAAAATAAATCGAAAATTAATGCATAATGACGTATTTGTGACATACTTAAAAATTTAATGAATTGTGGTCGAATTTCGACCGCTGGGCGATCACTAGCACTAGTTATGTATTAACTTCTCAACGCTGCTACATTATTCACATATGGTTCTTATTGACATAGTAATGCTGCTTAATAAAGTATCGCATTATATGCTCATTAGTAGTTTGGCACAGTTTATGCACATCATCAGGCACTCACTTTGTTATAAATTATTACAAACTAATCACTCTTATGACTATTTCCAATGTAAATGTAATAGGGAATTAGCAAGTGTCGGACTGTATGTCAGTCCACCGTAAGACTTTGTATTATTGCGACTTTCAAATGTTTAGCCTATTTCTTTTGTACGTGGATTTATTCTGAGTAGGCCTACATTCGGAAATGATTAGAGTGCGTTTGAACTTGTTTCCAGAGCTTATTCGCTCCATAATTTGTTTGCCGAACGTCTGTTGGAAGATAATCTCGATGCCTTGGGACTGACTACATGTTTACACCGCTTCTATTGTTGAATGTGTTATTTATTTCTGCGTCACGAAATCGATGGGTTTTAACTTTCCTTCCAAAAGAGCTACATCCTTGCTATTTTAACACCCAAACATTCTGTCTATCCGAAATTATTAGGTCTCCGTGCAGTTTCACTGTAGTCCACAAACAATGAAAACTTTTCAACGCTGAAATGAAATTATGACCAACATTTAATTTTGTGTTTAATGAATTTTTGAGCACAAAGTGACATTAATTATGGTAGAAAAGTTTGATTTTTGGGCACTAAATTTGTATCAAAAACTGATTTTAACATTTGTAGACTATTTCGTCTTTTCTTAAATTTCTCTGGAAACAGATCATCGTTTCTATAAATTTTGATATTTAGATTCTTAAACAAAAGTAGATACTGAAGAACGCAGTAAACTGGATTGTATCTTACATTTACTTATTTAGATATTTTCAGCTGTTAAGGCCAATTTGACTGTATTCAGAAATCTTTGAAATTTTCGTTGGTAAAACGAATAAGTTAACTAGCAAGATTATCGTTTTATAAATTTCACTTTTACATTACGTGTATTTGTTAGAAATGTCGTTTTTTCCAAAACTGTAATATCTAATATATATTTCGAAGTACTGTTCTTTGCTTATTTACACGCATTTTAGTGTACAATCACGTACCTGAGTTTCTATTGTTTTTACAATTGAATAAATATTGTTGTACAGACTACTTTAAAATATATTCCACGTATGATTTTTTTTTAAATTAAGAGACAAAATATGTAGTTTTACATAAAAACTTTAAATATGCAAAAATATGTAACTACGATCAAATATGAAAATAAATAAACGAATAAATAAATAAATAAATAAATAAATAAATAAATAAATAAATATATATATATATATATATATATATAGCCTATTGATAGATTTTCGTATATTGTAATATAAGTGTGTAAATGGTCGACAAATTTTGATTTTCGCTATGTATAAGCAAAGGAAAAGAGTATGTAATTACATACATATGTCTTTATGATATTATGGAAGATTTTCTGCAATAATACATTTTTACGAATTTCGTATTGCTGTCAAGAATCGCAATAATCTCTTTAATTTGATGTAATGTTAGTAAATATATATATATATATATATAATTTATTAATTCTTTAAAAAACATTGCTTCATATATTAAGCAAAGAGTTGATATTATGATTATATTTGCTGGAGCATGAATTAACTAACGGTATGTATGTGCACCAGACCCCTGTAATGTAAGATGTACCGCAGAGCCGCAGTCAGGTGATTTAAGTTGTGTAATTGCCCGTGCAGCATCCCTCCAACACACTGGAGATATGCCAACTTCCCCTAATAAGGTCTGCACATTCACCAAACCTAGAGACACAGATTTTTGTTTTGCTACCGTGAAGACACATCTAAGTCTCCATAAAGTTAGTATTTTAATTTATTGTTATTGTTGTTATTGTTAGGGGCAAATCGTAGCATAGTAGGTTAAGGGAATATTTAGCATACCTGAAGGTAGCGGGTCCGATTGCAGTTGGATTATTATTTTATTTAAATACGCTCTTTAACCGATAAAGTGTCAAAATTAAAAATATGTCATGTAAAATTTAGTTCAGTGACCTCATTTCTTCAGGTTTCAGGTTATTTACATGACATAAATCTACGATACGAGGCCCACAATTTTAGCTTCCTTCCAAAAGAGCCTATAGTGTTGATTTTTACTCTATAATCGACCACGGGCGGGTTTGATTAACGATGGAATCGGAATTTTTTAACTCGCCTAAACCTTCTGGCGACACCCGAGCTCTGGATTCATCTCAGCCTCTAATATAAATGTTAGCAATTGCATGTTTTGGGGTAAAAGCTTTATAACCCAGAATTGACAATCCGGCAGATATATCTAGCTGATTGCAAAGCTGCGAGAGAGCCTTCAGTATAGTCGGCATTGAAGACGGGGGGTATAACTAACTCGCAGTCAGTAAATTATTGTATTTCTGACAATAATATATTAATTTTTATGTTTATTACGCACACACACACACACATATATATTTATTTATTTATTTAAGGATTTTTTCTTTTTTTTTACACAGGTATCCTCAGTCAAAATATACATTTTTTTTTCTTCCACATTTCCCGGTCTTACGTGTCTGCTTCTGTCATATTTCTCTTCTTCATGTTGTCTTGAATTCCCTTTATCCACGTTGTGGTTTTCATCTACCGCGTTTCCCTTTTCCAGGAGGTATCCATTTCAATACTTCTTTGTTTATTTCTGTGTTCTTCTTCTCATACCATCTTAGTCGGATTTCTTCAATCTATTGTACAATAGGCTATCCTTTTCTACATTCATTATTTCTCTTATTGTATTATTTTTTTTATTTTATCTAATTTTGATATTCTTGCCGATCTTCTTAAAAAGTCCATTTCTGTGACTAATAATTTATTTCTGTGTTTTTGCTTCAACGTCCATGTTTCCGCGCTATACAATAAAATACTCTTCACAATTGTGTTATATATTAATAATTTAGTCCTCTTGATTATATGCTTACTCCATAAAATAGAATTTAATATGCCAATAACATTCTTTGTCTCAATTATTCTTTTTTCATTGTCTAATTCAGACGATCCATCTTTTTTAAATTATTGATCCCAAATACTTAAAATATATATATATATATATTAAGGAGACATCATGGTTTGCTTGGTTTAGCTTGGCAGGAATGAACATTTTTCAAAATTACCGGCTTTTACGATATGAGAATATTTCCAATGTCAGGGAAACTAGAAAATTGTAACTTTTTTGAATAGTAGGCCTGTTCGGGACGTTAGTTGTTGCCGGAAATATTTATGAATTTAAATTGTAATGGAATGGCTTGTTATGTGTCAATGAGAAACCTAGGACATTGGTTAGACGTGGACAGATTTATGGACAAGACGCGGAAAATAAGAGCAATATATGTTCGTGAATTAATAAATATATAAACAAAATGTAATTATTATGATTATTACACAATTTCAAACAATTTTACTTCTTATTTGTTAGCTTATTTTTTGTAATTAATTAATTATAATGTTATGTATATATTATTATTAGTCATTGATAATCGGTAGGCCTACGGAGTGTCCGGCTTGGAGCCTGTGCAATATAATTATAAAAATCTATTTTATGTTATATTCTTTAATAGTCTTATTACCACTGCACAGATCGTTTCTCCGCTTACAATTGTTATAAAATAAATATCTCTAACTTTTGGATTAATATGAATATATAGAAGAAACCAATTTCTACAAAGAGTGAAAACCGGCACATTTTTATCTTATGTTCCATAAACCTCAACATGGCTTCCATTAGTGGCATGGGCAATATGGAACCGGTATTCAACCTCGACCCATGTGTTATGAAACATATGTGATAATAGATTGTTGATAGCAGCATAAAACCTTTCCTGCGAGTTTGCATGACCACGAACAGGTATCGTGTAGACCTGGTCCTTAACAAACCTCCACAGCAGAAAATCAGGAAGTGTTACATCTGATGATCTGCATACCATGTGTTGTAGTGTGATTCTCTTCTGAGCCACCTTGCAGGGAGATTGCCATACGAAATTTTCGCCTGGATGTGTGACGTGAGAGTCAGGTATGACACATTTAACATTAGTGATCATGTAACTCACTATTGTGAAGTCTTCTCCGTTCGCCTACCTTTTCATCTCTCTTTTGTCCAAAAATTTTAAAAATAGTCCTTCCAAAGGTTTTTCTTTATCGAATAAGGAAGAAATGAAGATATGGGGTTGTTGTCTTGAAAAGAGTTTTGAATTTTTTTACAAGTTTGATGCTTCTGAAATTACCAACAGCATTGATTAAAATATTGTTCTTTAGTTCTTTATTCAGACTGGGCAGGCGACCGTCCTGAACACCGCGACCTGAAATATGTATTGTGCTGTCCCGGTATATTATGGGTAAATTAAATTAAGTCTATTCTACTGTGTTATGCTAGTTGCAGGTAGTCTTTCCAGTTCTGGCATACCAGCTTCTTCTACCATCACCCATTTTTGTGTTGGGTCCGTGTCCGAGAGGGAGGATTACAACCCTCCCTTTGGCCCCGCCTACCCTTTTTTATTTCTCAGGCTCCGAGTCATGAGTCGGATACAAGATTCCCGCAGTCAATATTTTCAACACCTGTTAGTGGAAACCAAACTAATTTTCCTAACCATGAGAGAGGTAAAGTGTGATATGAAATCGATGAATGATAAATGAAATGACACGAAGGAGAGGGAAGGATAAAATGGGGAGTGTTTGTGGGATGAAATTTGGGAAAAGCGAGAACGAGTAAACCCCCGAAAATTCCGGTATGGCCCACCACCAATTCCCCTCTTGGACCGCCAGGTTTCAAACCTGAATCCCAGTCGGGGCAGCCACACTTTGAAAATATAACAATTTATTCTATCATCATCATAGTGCATTCACGAATTTAGGCTACTTGTTGACCTGTTTCGGCCTCAAGAGGAACACCATCCAGAGTGGACGTCCTGGTCTTCCTCTTCCTGCAGGTTGATATCTTAACACATTTGTTTGGGTTTCCTGTCATCTTTCATTCGATGTCATATTTCGATTCCTTCTGGATTTCTTCGTGTCGAGACTTGCAAGTAAAGTTGAAGTTCCTTAGGACGGGTTACTGGACCGACACTAAGTAGTCCAGTGGTAGGGCTGCTACCTTTTAGAATAGAATAGAATAGATTTATTTAGCCTGGTGGAGTTAAGGTCATGTGGCCTTCTCTTCCACTCACCAGGACAAACATATGTTACATATAATACAAAAAATTACAATAATATTCATACTAAACAATTAATTATCTGTTAAATTGAATAATAATGAAAATAATGTCTAATAATACAATGAAATTAAATACAATTAAAATTAAATTAATGATATAATGAATACAGAAAGGAATAACAGGTCGAATCTACTATACATATGTGCGGGTTATAACCTCACTACTCGCTACCCTTCGTGCCGCTCTGGATCGTCTTTTGTTTCTGTTGCTTCTACTTGCATAGATCTGATTACCTCCAAGGTTATTAATCACAAAGCTACTTGCCCCGGGCCCATAGGAGGCAAGGATTGATTCATCTTTCTTACCTAAGCGTTTTAGCATAACTCAATAATAGTTCTCAAAACAACAGAGTGACTTAAAATGAGTGTTTTCACTATAATTATCAATCAGGAAAGCTAGACAGAAAAATAAAGGGAGCTGGAATGATCTCCTAACTGAGCGAGTTTCCGTATAGGAATATAAACAGCTACATGCACATAAATCACTTTGAACATTAAGTATAAAAATTATATTTAATGTAAACAAGAAGTCTGAAGTAAAAACATAACCAAGATAAACATTTGATCATTCAAAAAGAAAAAGAAAGTGAATAAATAAATAATACTCTTACATGACAAAGAACCACATCATACCACATACCACATTCATGCTAGAGTCCAAGCCAGGGCGGCTTCTTCCCCGGTCTTCAGGACCAACATAAACTCCGCCACTCGCGGCTCCAGACGACCTTGTCCACTTAAAAGTCCGATCCCATCCCGGAATGGATAGATGAATGAAAGAATGAATGAATGAATGATAACGTTCTCGCTGTGCATAACGTATATGAAGGTTCCGAGGTAGAGGGGAGATGCGCCGTAGGAACAGCGCACCAGGAGAGGTAAAGAGGGAGAGTGGGGGTAGATGCATAGAGAAAGGAATATTGGCATAGTTCATGAATCTCACAGTCTAGGGAGGATAACGACACTGCAGTAATGAGCTGAAAAACGCATTTTCGGTTCACATAAAAAGAAAAGAAAGAAAAAAATACAAAGAAAGTAATAAACTACAATGAATTAATCTATGCTTTTTACGCAAGGCATTAGGTAAATATATTCTGGACAGACATTAGTATACCGAATTTACCCAGTACCCGATGGAACGGTTATACCCCCGTGTCTCGGTCCTCAGAGCCTCGTGAAAACGGGTTGTACCACGTGAAGGTGGGGATGAGAATTAAAATATGCGGAACACGATGTATATAGTTTGCCGGATCAATTGAACATGTTACAAACAGGAATTAAATGAGTACCGTAATAATCAAATGTAAATGTGTTGTATATGAAGCTCACATGCTTAATTTATTTTGTAGCTCTGATATAATGTTTATGGCTGCGATATTGAATCTTGAAGTAAATAGCTTTTAGCGGTAGTTAATCTTGTGGAACGCAATTAAAATGGAAAAATAAAACCGAGCAGTATATTTCATACAGCAGAATGAGTGATGGTACTTCGTTAGCAAAACTTCCGCTTTCCAGAAACGGAAATTGTATCGCCACGGTTGGTCGAAGCATATAGCGTGCCGCTACAAGTTTTTAATTTCTCTACTTATTAATTAGACACTCTGCTAGAAGTCCTCCAGGACAACTCATAAAAATTATAACGACATTTGTTTTAGTCGCCTTCTCTAACCCTTATATCACGCATATTATTCAATATTTGTGTTAATCATTGTTATAACAAGATTTTTTTTTTCCATTAACTCAGGTATATTCTACGTGGCACAAGCCGCCCTGTCCTTGTAGTGGCAAGACCTGTCGGGAGAGGGATTTTAAACTATGGATCATACACATAAAAGACCACACATTGGCACTCAGGCCTTCCGAATGAGTGATCAGTTTTTGTCAGAGCAACGACCGAGACAACACAACATTAAGATGAAATACAGCAGTCGTAACACATACATACTAAACATGGTGAATGTGAAAACGATGATTAAAAAGGCCACATCAAGTTCAACGACCGTTTGGCCTTAAAGTTTCCTTACATTTGTCTTACAAGTGAGGGAAAAACCCGAAAAAAATTCACCCAGGAAAATTGTGCCGACCGGGGATCGAACCTGGGACAGCTATGAATGAGGTAGCTACGCTAGCTCGAGACTGTACAGCGGTAGACAATAATAATAATAATAATAATAATAATAATAATAATAATAATAATAATAATAATAATAATAATAATAATAATCCATCCATAGTAATTCTGCCCGAGGTCAGGTCTTTTACTGCAATCATAGCATTTTCATGCTATGATTTGCAGCTTTACTATGGAATTATAGGTGTGGTAACTTCCCGTTGCTTTCCACACCGGTGAAAGATGATGATGATAATGATAAGGCTGATGACGATGGCCGGATGATTTTCGAGGACCGTTGAGCCCTAAGCTTCCTGATATTTGTCTTACAGGCGAGGAAAATTTCCCAAAAAACCTCACCCAGGAGCCTGTCCTGACCGGGAATCGAACCCGGGCCCGCTGCGTGACAAGGCAGCACGCTACCTCTAGACCACAGCGGTGGACAATAATAATAATAATAATAAAAATAATAATATCTGCAATAACAATAATAATAATAGTAATGATGATGAGGTAATAATCAAGGTCCAGCTTTTGATGATATGTAAATCAATGTCATATTTTAATTGAAGTATCCTAGATATTGCTACTTGAACATAATCACGAACAAATTTCTCACATTATAGAAGTGCATATCGCCACCCTTAAAATAAAAGATAAGTCCAAAAAATTCTGGAGAGAAAAAACTGATTATAACTTTGTCGTTTTCACTTAAATCTTATTTCCCTTCAGATGTCAGTGAGTGGCATGTAGTCAGCATACCATCTCAGTGAGACATGTAATAGGCAACTTAAGGCATTACTTAGGAGTAGAAAGGTCGATTAAATTTTACTTAGAAGCCTCATTTTTCAGTCTTGAGGTTCTTTTACGAGCCTGAAAATATTCAGACTCAGGGCACATGGCTTAAAGTCCCTTCTGGAAGACATGTTCCTTGGTTTTTCCATCATAAAAAATCCATCTACCTGGCCGAGTTTGAACCCGCGACCGTCGGGACCAGAGGCAAAGAACATAAGCACTTGATGAACGCGGCTACTGGGCAATACCGGTATGTCCTTCTGATAACATTCCTTTCAAAGATAGAAAACTGATTTTCGTCTTCTGTTTTATTTTCAATATAGATCATATGTACCAGTGGGTGATACGGGTCATATTATAGGCCTAATCCATTCGATGTTAGCTACTTATAATTAACAGGGATAATCTCAAGACACTTGTAAACTCCATCGTGTCAGGTGACCTTTACGTCGCTAAGTCACGCACTTTGATGCAGCTCGAGGATAATTCATTTGACTTCACCACTACGACGGTATCGGATCTGTCATGTGGTAAACAGCGGACATTTTCAGCGTCTTTTAATGGAAAACGTCAACTCAATTTTAATGGAAGACATCTTTAAATGAGCTCTTCTAGGGGAGAAATTTAAAACTAAAGATTTTTACATATAAAATTTGCTCCTCTTTTCCTTCCTTGTCATCCCTTAAATGTATTAAAGAAAGTTTTGAAATACCCTTCATGCGGACCCTAATACCACGAGGAAGAGATTGGATAATGTGAAAGTATATCTTGCAGAATTCCTTACGTTTGCCGGTAATATTAGACTTTTTTCAGCTAAGAGAAATGAATGCTGTGGAAGAAATGTCTCTGTCCCATAGGCTCGATCGCGGCCCTAGAAAAAAAAAGTTCATTAAATTGAATGGGAATGAAAAATTCAAAAGCACGTCCGTTGTCAGAGTTACAATCAATACGAATTCATTTGAATATAGAAATGCTTAATTCGAATCCAGCACGAAACTTGCAATGATATGAATAATAATCACATTATTTATTTTTAGATTGAATCCCGTCCGAACGAATATCTTTGTATTGTGACTATTGAACTGGCAAATTCCTGTTGTTCACTAGATATCAAACTCAGCTTACGCGGATTTAAACTCTGTCATTTTTTATAATTCATTTTTCTTTTATTTATCCAGGCTTATTTTAATTTACATTTTTTTTTACGTTCACACGCAGTGCTGCTTTTAATATTTTATTATCGGAAAATTTACAACTTTACTCGTCAAATCGAGATACACTGAACCAGGATTTTAAAATTGATATCTACTCAATGAATCCGGGGATAGATCGAATCATATTTGGTTAAGGCAATATTTTACAAGAAGGAAGATCGCAGGTTCGATTACCGATTAGGTCAGCATTTTTATTCTATTTACTCTCAAGATTCCCAATTATTTATCATCCCGTTTCCAGTATCTATTCTCAAACCATAACTTAAACACAAGATCACAACATAGTCTCTTACTTAATATACCGCAACGTAGGACATCACATCACTCCATGTTATATACCATCTCCACTTCTCGCAACTGGAATTCCCTACCACAAGAAATAAGGGGCTGCCGGACATTGTCAACTTTTAAAAGAAATCTAAATTTATATTTGCTCTAAACTCGACTTCATTATTATCCAGTGTAAGATATATATATATAGTAATTGGTGTTTCCCGTATAATGTATCACATTTATATTATTATTATTATTATTATTATTATTATTATTATTATTATTATTATTATTATCGTATCATTATTGTTATTACCCTATAAAATGTCGTTTGTACATGACATTTACATTGCTACATTTATTGTATCTTTAACTGTTTATAATTAGTATAGTGTATATCTATATTTGTCGAATATTTATTTGTATTTGTGCTGGTTGAATGGAAGAGAGGGCCTTATGGCCTTAACTCTGCCAGAATAAATAAAGTATTATTATTATATATTATTACTATTATTATTATTATTATTATTATTATTATTATTATTAAAAAAGATTTACGATATCTTTGACACCTTCCTGTGCCCATTTCAAGATTCAAGATCAATACCTACAAATCTCTCTTCCATTGATCTGAGTATACGTTGTATCATATTAGTTTTGGTTTTCTCCTCTTCCCTCTTACTTTCAGATTCCATTCATAAATCTTCTTCGGTAATAATCTGTCTTTCGTCATCCTTTTCATATGTTCAAACCATCTTAATTGTGTTGTATTGGTACAATTTTTAAACTGTGTTAATCTACTGTGGGCATAATTTCTATGACTTCATCTCAGCCTCTAACTGAAATGAACACCAAAGTTACGTTCTAGGGGTAAATATAGCTGTCACTCTAGGCTTACGACCCTGTTGATACCTTGTGCCAATTATCTAGAAAGGTGGGGATCTTACCACCAGCTACTCCAAGGTGCTCCTAGACCTGTTAAGTCGGATAATTTTACCATACTCCATACTGGGGGTAAAATAGGTCGAAACGCAGGGGTGATATCTAGTGTCGATCGTCTAAAAGTGGGAGCCTTAACCTTATACTACTCCAAGGGACTCCTAAAGCCAATAGTGTGATCACTTTACCTTTATATAAATTAATTATTCAGAATGGGTCTACGTGATATTTGTGGATCAAAGCGAGACGAACAGGTGGATAATGGAGAAAACTACGGGGCTTCTCCACTTTAATTTACCTGATATATTTTCGAAGTCCTATAGAACAACAGTGCGCATGCGTCAGAGTTTATAGAGCCAGCGATAACCCACCATCGAACCACATATTGATTATTATCGTTGATTCGATTATTATAGTTTTTTTTAATGTATTTAGACAGATTTAAAATATAACGAACCTAAAAGCTAACTAACTAACTCACACTTAACCTAATTCAATTACTCTAACCTAGAGTGGATCCCATGAAACGCCCTTTTTTTTTCACTCCTTAATAATCGCAACCATCGATAACCGACTGGTTCCAACTATGTAATATACCGGTACTCTCTGGAGAAAATAGCAAGTCACCATCACAATATGTGTATTTGAATAAATACTTAAAAATTCTAAAATATCATTCATTCATAACGTTCTGCATAAGAGCAGGTCTTTCACTGCAAACTCAGCATTCTCCACTCTTTTCTTAACTCAGCTTTCTGCATACAAACCATTTACTTTAATATTGTCTATCATGTGATGTATTTTTCTGCCTCTAACTTTCTTTCCGTTGACCATTCCTTCTAGGACATCCTTCAGCAGGCAATTTCTTCTTAGCCAGTGGCCAATCCAATTTATTTTCTTCTTCTTTATGAGTTCCAGCATTGTTCTTCTTTCACCCACTCTGTTAGCACATCTTTATTTCTTACTTTGTCCATTTTGTACGTTCCGTTCTTCTCCATATCCACATCTCAAAAGCTTCCAGTCGCTTTTCCTCATTCCGTCGTAATGTCCAAGTCTCTGCACCATAATTCTAAAATAAGGTTATAAAAATTGTTTGAAAAAATTCAAAATATTTAAAAAAATCTTAGTAAATATATAATAAGACTTATAATTCACAACAATAAACTCAAGAATCAAGGGTAAATTATTCTAAAGAAGAGCCGAAACTACATAACAGAGAGCTACATGATATTTATGGGAAACCAAACCTGATAAGTAGAGTTAAGCCTCATACATTGCGATGTACGGACTAATGACACGAATGGGGAATTAAAGCAGGGATGAAAACTCGTTGTAAATAATAGAGTGAAATTATCCAAAAGTTAAGTCAAGAATGAGGCGGAAGAATGGCATTAACTATAATTTGAGAATACAGGGAATGATCGGAAGAAATGTATATTTAATTTCTGAGTAGTAAGGTACCTAAAACTAGATTTAATATCATCATATTAAACTATCAATTGGACAGAATAATTAAGAATTTATATATTTTTTTCATTCCATTAACTTGGGTTAACGTCTCACCTTATAATTACATTTTACATGTCACACGCAACCCGGGCCATAGTTTTTTGACCACACATGGACATGGAGAACCTACCCGAATGGTCAGCTCAATGGTAGGCAGAAAATACAACGTTAAAACGAAACATACCACTCACACACACACACACATACACACACACACACATTCATAGTAAACATAGCTAATATGATAATGATGATTATGATGGTCAGGTGATGTTCAGAAACCGTTTGGGCCTTACATTTTCTTGACATTTGTCTTACAGGTGAGAAAAACCCAGAAAAAAGTATCACCCACAGTACTTGTCCAGATCGGGGATCGAACCCGTACTACAACGGTGGACATAAAGTTTCTCTACAATGAACACTTTTTAAAATTCTTATATGTCAAATTTGGCTCAACATAGGGATGTGTGGAGAGTTTATGCCCGTGCGGCCATGATCCTACAGGTTTTGATAATACCAGTGAATTAGTTAGTCAGTTAGGCCTATGTGATTGAAATATCTTGTCTTGTACCTTGTAAGTCCATGTTTCCCTTAACAGAGATTTAGGTGCTCTCTCCCTACAGGGAAGAATTTGAACCATACTAATTTAGTTACACTTGTTTTCATATAGATGTCATTTGAGTGGTCCGTGGTCAGCGTTCCACCTCATACTGTCATCTAGGAAACCAAGGTAGTACTAGGACGGAAAAATTCGGTAAATTTTGCTTAGAAGCCTTTTTATTCAGGCTTAAGGATCTTTTACGAGCCTGAAAATCTTCAGACTCGGGACCCAATGGCTTAAAGTCCCTCCCGGAGGACTTGCTCCTTGGATTTTTCCATCCTAAAAAAATCCATCGAACCCCGGCCGGGTTTGAACCCGCGACCCTCGAGACCAGAGGCGAGGAGCATAACCACTAATTCACCGCGGCCGATTGATTGAAATATATTGAATTAAAAAAATCCAATCGGGAATCGAATTCGGCTTACTGATATGAAACATTATATCATAATAAAAAAATATATATGCAGTCAATATGCCCATTTCACCAATTAATGTTTTAAATGACCATTTTAAAACATTAATTGGTGAAATGGGCATATTGACTGCATATATATTTTAATATTTTATCACCAAGAAGATCACTTGTGTATTAAATTATATCATAAATTTCTTTCACAACTGTTCATTTTATGATTTAGATGTTCTCAATACGTTGTAGAAGTGTTTAGTGAGAACGGTCAAAGATTTTATGGCAGGAAGTTTGAAAGCTTGATGGTTTGATTTTGTGCTAGCGATAACAGGTAACAAAATCGCTAAAACGTTTCTGCAAGTACGTAGACTATACTTTTCTTGTTAAGTGTGAACCAAGTTTCTCAGAAGTTTTAAAGTTTGCTTCTAAATAAACCAAAAGGAGCTGAGAGTACTGATACAAAAACTTGGCAACCTTGTATTTGATCTAATAAGCTTTAAATTTTAGTTGAGCGAAGTCTCTCAACACCAAGTCACGGGATTAAGTACCGTGTCACCTCAGTTTTATCCAAACAGATTCACTTTTCCTCAAGTTTCCATCTCCAGGAACGTGTGCGATCAACCTATATCTTAAATAGTTAGCACAAGTCTCTAAAATGTTTTTAAAGGTTTTAAGTATAAAGGTAAACTTAATTCTATTTTCCATGAAATTTACATAGAAACTAATTTTGACACTTTGACATTAAGTTACTGAGTGCGGGATCTTATTGATAAAACACAGGTCTTGGTTTTTGTGAGTTCCTTGCTTTCTTATCAAGACTCTCCCCATCCTCATTTTGTTCGCAATAATAATAATAATGATAATAATAATAATAATAATAATAATAAAATAATGATAATAATAAAATAATGATAATGATAATAATAATAATGATAATGATAATGATATTAATAATTTTATTTCGGAATTTATCCATAATAAAATTATTTTTCGTCACCCACAAGAATTTCGCTTTCTCAATTTGTAGCGGTCTTGAATATCCTCCAGTTCACTCATACTTCTCACACCATCCATCCAACCTGTAGGTCTTCTCTTTCTTCTCTTTTCATCCATTCTCCACTCCAAGATCTTCTTAGAGATTCTATCAGATGTCATCCTCTTGAGCTGTCCATGCCATCTTAATATAATAATAATAATAATAATAATAATAATGATAATGATAATGATAATAATAATAGTAATAATAATAAATAAAAATAACATAGGAATAGATTTAAAATATAACGAACCTAAAATATAATATATAAAAATAAAAATAACATAGGATAAAAATAATGATGATAAAAATAACATAGGAATAAGGCGAAATGATTCTACCTCAAACCTTATGAGGTCCCTGAGATGCTAGGAGGTTAAGTCTACTCCTCTTTTAGAATATCGGCACGAGATATCAGCCCTGTATGACGACCGTCTTTCCCCAGAACATAGCCTAGAACTCATTTCCGTTAGAGGTCGAGTGGACCCCATGCCCATGGTGCTCCTAGTAGGTGTAGATAATTAAAAAAAAAGCACTTGACCCCACGGGGCACGAACCATGGATAATAATAATAATAATAATAATAATAATAATAATTTGTGTAAACTGGCAGAGTTAATATCATAGAGTTTAAACTTTCACTGGAGTAGTGAATAAGGTACCGGTATGTTATAAGCATTTATACATTGTAATTAAATCTTGAATTAATATTAAATACTACTAACATAAAAATGCACTTAAAATAAATAAACTTACAAATGTCCTATAAACTACAGTAGTTATAAACACATGTAGATATAAATTATTCGTGAAATATCAACTACTCTAATTTATGTTATTGTGATAAAATATATAATCTACTACTACTACCATTATCTTTACCACACGTATTACTACTACTACTACTACTGCTACTACTACTAATACTACTACTACTACTATTACTACTACTACTACTACTACTACTACTACTACTACTACTACTAATAATAATAATAATAATAATAATAATAATAATAATAATAATAATAATAATCATATTAATAATAATAATAATAATAATAACAGGAATAATAATGTCTTATTTAAACTGAAATTGCCTGTACTCCCGAAATCGGGGTTCAAACCCGACCGGGGTCGATGGATTTTTAGGATGAAAAAAAATCATGAGACAGTTCATCCGGGAGGGGCGTTAGCCATGGGTATCGAGTCTGAAGATTTTCGGGTTCGTTAAAGAACCTCAAGTCTGAATAAAAACATTTGAGCAAAATTTAACCGACTTTCATCCATCCGAGTAATACTATAGTTTCCTACTAGATGTCTCCTCAAGACGGTGTACTATCTAGCCACATGTCCGTCGCTGACGTCTATAGGAAAGTAATCGTAGGTAAATTGATTAAGAAACTTTTCCATAGGGAAGCACCCGTGCCCTTGAGTGGGACGAATATCATCTTCATTCAACGAATGAAGTGGAATATACGGCAAAAAATGCATTTATTCATAAGTAATGCCACGAGTGATTTCCAAATTATCGATAAATTCACGACTCACGAAGTGAGGAGTAAATTTATGTAGAGCATTTGGAAATCAAGAGTGGCATTTGTTAGAACTACTTAACGAATAAAATTAACCTGTTTACTTACAAATCATTATTAAAATATAGTTATTTTAAAATATTTATATATTTAATGTAAACGGTGATGTTTGAAAACAAATGAGAAACGTTATGTTTCATTTGTTCATCACTGCAACCAGATCATATTTAGAGCCAAATAGAATCGCAATATTGCAAGAATGCACGCTAGTGGAGAAAAAATGAAACACATCATTACAGGTTATTAATTAATGTCTGATGTCCTATCATGTAAATACGTCAATTATGTCTTTCTGCAACATTAATTCCTGGGAAATAATACGTTTAAGAAAGTGCAAACAGGGGTTTCTTTTTTTTATGGTATAATCAATTGCTGCGAATGTTTTTCTATTATATCTCGCAAGCAGAATCTGGTGACATTCGTGCACTATATTATACAATTTCTACGATGAGTGAAATTCGATCAAGGTGAAAAATGACTGTGATTTTTGAAAATTAAAATTAATTGAAATGTGATTGGTCATTGACTGCCATTTGGGGAATGAGTTAAATAGTCACCGTGATTAACCTCGAAGAAATATTAATAGTAGCACTAACATAAAAATATCACGTAAAAATAAACATAATTTTATTAAATAGATATACTACAGTAGTTATACATCATTTGTGACTTTTAAGTAATTTGATATTGGGTCTACGATAAAAAAAGAGACTACAAATGAGCTTTTGGAAATTACACTGGTCGTTAAAAATAACTTTTTTTCTTTCACAAGAATAAAAATATGAGATTTTACAAGTATTTTTCATCCTGAATTTAAATATGGTTTCAGTTTTTTCTTATTAGGCAAGACCTTACTGTGATATTCATTTACATTTTTTATAACTTTTATATTTTTTAATAAAATCCATCTAACTCTAACTCATTCTGACTCACCTAGAAAGTGGTGCATAGTGATTTTCGTGCATATGTTTCATCTGGAACATCTCTCTTCTTGGTCCAACAGTAATCGGCCGGCATATTAGAACTCCACGTGCCTTGTTACCTCTTTTTTTTCATTGTGGAAATTTGCTGATGTAAACGCTCACCGTGCTCATCAGAGACAGCCCTTAAATACAGCTTGAATAAAATGGCTACATATATATAAGGTAAAGGTTCCTATGAACAGGTCAAAGAGAATGCTAAAATCAATTTTAAAAAAGTAGCTGTCACAAAAAAAAACTATGTCTGATGGAAAAATTCTGACTACTTATCTGAATTCAGTATTAAAAAATGCACTAGATTCACTAATCAGATTTCTTGCGAAGAAAATCTTGTCGACCAGTGTTATGTAAAATTTTTGCTTGAAAGTGGCTGTTGACTGACCGCTCCTAATATAATCTTGCAGCAAATTCCTAAAATGCGAAAGTGAGACAGTGAAAGAATAGCATGGTACGATATGTCTGATAGTTCTATGTTTCGAGATATAATATTGACGTTATGATTAGAGAATAGAGAGTGAACGCTAGCTGACAGAGCAGTCATTGAATAGAATATTCTTTCAATCCATTTTAAACAATTTTACCTTTTAATTGTTGTTGTCTTAAGAGGTGGTTCTATTTTAATATTTTCACGCGCAGCAAGAATTTATCCGCATCATTTAACTAAGTGAATATTTTATTATTTCACAGGGGAATTTTATAAAAAAAATACAATTTTTAATAAATAAGCACATAATTACGTTTTCATGTGTTAAAATATGCTTCTTGTTTTGGAATACATTTGGGGAAACAGGCAGAGAAATCTGGTAAAGATAGGAAGAAGCTTTGAAACACGTGTATATTGTAATGTGGGCCGGCATCTCAGTAAAACCACACCACCACCGCACACTTTGTTAATAATTGTTCCCAGCAGGAACAATAGTCTCTCCCTAACCCCCGACCACGGGGCAAAATTTATGTGACGTTTGGGAAGGAAAACGAGGTTAAACAACAATGGCGCGTTATGCAATGCTCTGTATAAAAGAGAATGGGCTCCTATTATCAGAGTTTTCCCTCGTTTATTTGCATACTTGAATGATTAAGAATAATTTCAACATCTTGGAAGAAAAGCCAACTTTATGAACCGCACAATTTTTAATGTGGAACGGAAATTATGACGTCTAAAAACAGCGTCACTGAAAATTACGTAGTAGATGAATGTATATGTATTAAATTATTTTATTCAACTATAATTTTGAAATGTCACTAAAAATGGGGCTGGAAGACAACATCAATCAAACTATGTAGTGGTTACACGTAGAAATGCGTTATTGAATGACAATGAATAGTTAACTACTAATGAAGAAAACTTTGAAGAAATATCATTATTAAAATATATAGGAACAGTAACTACAAATAGGAATGAGGTATAGAAATAAATATGGGCTCAACTCTGGAAACGCATGATATTATAAATTACTTCGAATCTTGGGATCCCAATTTATATAAATATAATGTTAAACTCCATCCATAGTAATTGTGCCCGAAGGCAGGTCTTTCACTGCAATCATACTAGTCCACCGCTGTGGTCTCGAGGTAGCGTGCTGCCTTGTCACGCAGCGGGCTCGGGTTCGATCCCCGGTCGGGGCAGTTTTTCTGGGTTAGGTTTTTATGGGGGTTTTTCCTCACCTGTAAGACAAATGTCAGGAAAACTTTAAGGCCCAAATGGTCCCCGAAATCATATGGCCATCATCATCATCATCCTTATCATTATCATCATCACCATCACCCTTCACCGGTGTGGAAAGCAACGGGAAGCTACCACACCTACACAATTCCCTAGTAAAGCTGCAAGCATAGCATGAAAATGCTATGATTGCAGTGAAGGACCTGCCTTCGGACAGAATTACTATGGATGGAATGTTAAACGAAAATTATATAACTGGTTATTCTACCAGTTATTTTGATACGAAACTTGGTCTCTTTAAGAGATTAATAAACATAAAGAATATTTTGGAATGAAGCACTTAGGTCATTTTTGAACCCAAGAAAAACGAACAGACCGGTTAATGAAGAAAACTGCATAACAGGGAGCTGCATGATCTTTATGGGAAAGCTGATATCATAAAATCACTTAAGCCCTGCAGACTGCGATGGGAGGCCATGTGGGACGAATGAGGAATTAAAGAGCGGCAAGGAAACTTCTTGTACAACAACAAGAGGGAAAGTGCCCAGTAGGTAGGCCAAGAATAATATGGGAGATTAATATAAACCATGATTTGAGGCAGATGAAATATGTTAGTTAGTTAGAGAGCAGTCGGCCTTTTGCTCCAGTGGGTACGTTCCTTGCATCTAGCCCCAAAGATCTTGGGTTCAAACGCGGCCAGGATCGATGGATTTTTTTAGGATGGAAAAATCCAAGTGATAAGTCCTTCGGGAGGAACTCTAAAGCCGCGAGTCCCAAGTCTGAAGATTTTCGGGCTCGTAAAAGAACCTCAGGCCTGAATTTTTAACCGACCATGATCCATCCGAGTAATACCTTAATTTCCTAACTATATGTCTCCTCGAGGCGATGTATTAATCACATGACCTTGCGAACATCTGTAGGGAAACAAGCATAACTAAAATTAATCTGATTAAAAAACTTTTCAATAGGGAAGCACCCATGTCCCGCAGTGTGACGAACGGGGTTTAATAAAAATCACTAGTGGAGGTCCGGCAAACTACTCGAGTGAACTAAATTGTGTTCGTTGATCCACTTTTTAAAATATCTTTAGTATATAACAATTTTAAATATTATTTTTGTAAAGATCTGTAAACTTTATCTAGATCTGTAGTTAAATAGTTACTGACCTAGTTACTAACTAACTCACTGGCACTATCGAACCCGCAGGTTCTTGGCCGCGCGGATATAAGCTCTCCATACATCCCTATCCTGAGCTAATGTTTTCCAATCATTCCCTGTATAATCTACTTTCCTCAAATCATAGTTAATGTTATTCTCCCACCTCATTCTTGGTATACCAACTGGGAGTTTTCCCTCTGGTTTTCCTACAAAGCTTCCATGCACGCCTTTCATTACACACTCGTGCCACATGTCCTGCCCATTGCAGTCTACGAGACTTAACTGTTCTCATTATATCTGGCTTCCTATAAAGACCATGTAGTTCATTGTTAAATAGTCTTCTCCAATCACCTGTCTGTCCATCTCTCTTTGGTCCAAACATTTTCCTAAGAACTTTATTCTCAAATACTCGTAATCTTCTTTGCTCCCTTAAAGTAAGAGTCCATGTTTCGCACCCATATAATATAACTGGTAGAATAATAATTTTATATATTTTCAGTCTAACGTTTTTTGAAAGGAGTTGGGACGTCTAGAGTGTCTGTAATGCATAATAGCACGCATTTCCAAGACTTAGTTACTATGTATTTGCAATCGTATGGAATCATTTTACATTAAAACTCGCGTGTTATACCTGTTAGTATATAACTGGTACGTGGCCATGTGTTTAGTGGAATAAAGGCTTACAACTAATTGATTACAAGAAACCACAGATATGACGCACTCTGCACTCAATTATAGATTTACAGCTTTAATATATCGCTAAAGTGCTAAAAGCACGTCACTGCCATTCCATTTACCTAATTAACTGCTATTTAAGCAATAAAATACAAAAATATGTACTTAAATGAGCTTTTATTTTTTAGTATTTCAGATTATTATCCAATTAAGTTATAAAGTTCATTAATATTTGTGAATGAACGATTTTCTCAAATATTTAACTGTAAGTTCACCATATCGTAACAATTGTGACAAATGCACAATCTTTAAAATCGTTTCATTTATTTAAATTCCTCAGTACATTTGTGTCCCATTTGATGAGGTACTTTTCAAATCGTATTAAGAGCAGGATTTTTCTTATATTCTTCTTCTTCTCCCTTTCAAGTATTAGGCCAAGGCCTTTTACGATCCTAAAGAAAATTTTCCCTCCAGCGTTTCATAGGACGGCCCAGAGATCTTCGCCCTCTTGGTATATAATTATAAACAGCATTGGGGATCCGATTAGAACTCATTCTTTCAAGATGGTGTTTCCAATTTAGTTGTTACTGTTTAATATATTCCAAAATTGGCGTAGTCTTCAATTCTTTTAAGATATAGGTGTTCCTTTTCCGATCCCATCTGGTGTAACCCGCTGTTCTGCGCATGACTCTCATTTCACAAGCCGTTATTCTGCATTCGTGTTGTCTTTTTAGTGTCCATGCTTCACTACCATAGGTCAACACTGGCTTTTTCTTATTGCGAATGGAATTTACACACTTTCGTGATATTCGGACAACCTCAATACAATCGTGAATTCAGTTTGCATATAACTCTATTAGATCCCGTTAAAATCAGTCTTGAAATAATGTTTTCATTTGATATCATGGTATGTTCACTTTCCTCTCCACTTAAAACTGTATTTCCTTCAAGTTAGTTTATATCAGTCACTTTTACTGTAAAAAGTAAGGAATGGATTTCACAATACCTGAAAATGGTAAAAACCTATAAAGTATTTAGTATTAAATTTAATACAGCTCTCCTTTTGGTTTTCCTACAAGAAGCTTCTTTGTCCTTCTTTAATTTCCCATTCGTGCCACATAACTGCTTCCAAGTTAAAACATCCACAGTAATTTGTTTGCTCAAAGAAAACTCCACCGAACAAAAATGTTCACAACTGCACAATTCAAGCAAATTGGTCCACCAATAAATTATGTAATGTATTAAAGAGTCCACTACATAAATATTTGTACACTTGAACCTTACATGGACACCAACATACAGTTTGGTATAGGCTTTTATAAAAAATCATGAAAGCACTTAGAAATTATTTTAAAAAATCTTCAGAGAATTCAATTTTGCAAGTTAAAGGAGTGAACATCAATATAAGAAAACCAATAAATAAGAAAAATGTAACAAATCTACGGAGAATTGAGAGAAAAGTTTGGATATATAATCAATACAAAAATAGCATCAGCATTAGTACCTCCATGTTGTTTCCTATCATTTAAAACTGAACATTATTGAGAGGAAGGGAAAAACTTATAATGAATATATATATATATGAAAAGAAAAAAAGAATGCTTGAGTCGGGATTTGAACTCGAGTCTCTAAAGTCTGTACCTTTAGCGCTCTAACCAACTGAGCTACCCAAGAATTCCAATACAAGCATACAATTTTCTTATACATGTAGTATTCTCAATTCACACAAGAGGTAGCGGAAATTTATTCCAACTGCCATCTCGCGGCTAACATAACAGTTAAGCAAATTTTTAAAGAGAATATTGACTTTATAGCAGTAACGCTTTTATATATAGATATTATAAATATATTTTTTGACATTTGGCAATGAAGGCAAATATGATATGAAAAGAAAAAAGAATGCTTGAGTCGGGATTTGAACTCGAGTCTCTAAAGTCTGAACCTTTAGCGCTCTAACCAACTGAGCTACCATATATACTCGTGGATGCAGGAAATAAGAACTGGAATGAGAGCAAGGGGACTGGAGGACATGGATTGGATGGAGAGAGGCGAGTGGAGAAGAAAAATAAAACTTTAGGCACAGAAAGATATGTAACATTAAAATTCTGTAGGCCTATATAAATAAATAAAAAAAAATATATATATATACACATACACACACACACACACACACACACACACACAAGTCCACCGCTGTGGTCTCGAGGTAGCGTGCTACCTTGTCATGCAGCGGGCCCGGGATCGATCCCCGGTCGGGACAATTTTTCTGGGTGAGGTTTTTATCGGGGTTTTTTCTCACCTGTAAGACAAATGTCAGGAAAACTTTAAGGCCCAAACGGTCCCCGAAATCATATGGACATCATCATGATCCTTATCATTAACATCATCATCTTCATCCTTCACCGGTGTGTTAAGCAATGGGAAGTTACCACACCTACAATTCCCTAGTAAATCTGCAAAGCATAGCATGAAAATGCTATGATTGCAATGAAGAATTACTATTGCTGGATATACACACGCAGTAGTTCCTATATAGTTTATTTTTTAGATACGTTTGGATGGTAAGAGTCTCTTCAAGGTTTAATAACTTCGTTTCCACAGTTGAACTTACGTCTAATTTATACCTGCACCTGATTTCTCTTTTGAATTATTGTTCCTAAGTATTTGAATGTTACAATGTTTTTCAAAATTTCCCTCATTTGAATAATAGTAATAATAATGATGATGATGATGATGATAATAATAATAATAATAATAATAGTGATATTACCTGAAATGGTTACATGATTCATAATACTCATATGCATCCAGTGGATTCCACAGTAACATAAATAAATGTAATGTTGCATGTATTCATCGCATTTGAACCTCAACACAATAACAATGTGATCGTAGAGAACTGTCTCAGAAATTCTCTAGATACCAGTACAGTTACTACATTAAGCACAATGCATTTTCTTGCGAACTGAATATTGTAATTCATTATCTCTCTCTCTAAAAATAAATTAATACAATATTGCACCATGACATCTTAGCTTCTTCTCCATCGTAGTTTAACCTCACACTTTGTAGATACTTTTACATTCCTGGCGCCAATCGGCCTTATAGTTGCACGATCTGTCGGGAGAGAGATTTTAAACTTTACATCACACACACACACACACACTTTTTTGACCACACAAGGACATGGAGGACCTCCCCGAATGAGGGATCAGCTCAATCCAAGATCTCCTCCGAGACAACACAAATATTTAAGGTGAGACGGTAGGCCCTATCCCATCAATGTTAAAACGTGGGGATTTGAGACCCATTATCTCAGGAACTGTTAGATGGATTGTAGTGAATTTTTTACAGAATATTAAATGAGGTTTGTAAAGACCACTGAACCTCAGTCAAACTTGTATCTAAATATTGATGTCCTATATAATTTTTCTTGCCACTAGTCTCTCTTTTTAATTAAAAAAAGTACTTCTAAAATTCATAAGTGAGGATCTGTACAAGAGATTATCATGATTGTGTTTCCACAGCTTTAGTAGGCCTATAACTGCATTTACCGCCTGTAAAAATTGCATGTAAGTAGGCCTATCTCTAATAATTCCTGAGATAATGGGGCAAATGTTCGAAAATTTTTACGTTCGAGAAAACAAGGTTTAAAGTATAATGATATTACAGACTGACAGCTGTCAATTGTTTAAAAACATAATTAACGCACTTATAATTGGTGTTCAGTAAAAAATCGTATATAGAAATGTTCAGAAAAGAACAGACTAGTTAATTATGAAAAAACCAAAAATTGATCTTTTTTTCAAATTTTGGCCTTACGCCTTACCTTAAAACGAAACATACCATTCACTCATACATTCATACTATGGCGATTATGATAATGGTTATTATGACGGCCATATAATGTTCGGGGACAGTTTAGTCTTAACGTTCCCCGACATTATTATAAATAAAAAAATCACCCAGAAAGATTGTCGCGACCGGGGATCAAAAGTTGGCCCTCTGCGTAACGAGACAGCGGCCCTACTTCGAGATCACAACGGTGGACTGATATCTTATGTTGGTAAGAATGAAAAATCGATATTTATGAAAAATGGAAGAAAAACTAAACTATGATCTTGCTTTTGAAGAGATAACGTGGACAGTAAAATTACGGACGATTTCGGAGTGGGCCTATAGACCACTAAGCAACAGCCGTGTGTAGGCGTTCTATATCAGTATATAATATTATACATTATACTATAAATTTAATTGTTAATGATAGATGCGAAGTTAAATCAATTAAAAAAAAAGCTTAATATATTCATTCTATCATCAAACTCTTCGCCCATCAAATTATCTTCTCAATATGTTTTGTCTTCTTGTAATCTTGTAAACCCATGTTTCCCTTAACAGAGATTTAGGCGCTCTCCCCCTATAGGAAGAATTTGAACCATACTAATTTAGTTACACTTGTTTTCATATAGATGTCCTTTGAGTGGTCCGTGGTCAGCGTTCCGCCTCATACTGACATCTAGGAAACCAAGGTAGTACTAGGACGGGAAAATTCGCTAAATTTTGCTTAGAGACCTTTCATTCAGGCTTAAGGATCTTTTACGAGCCTGAAAATCTTCAGACTCGGGACCCACGGCTTAAAGTCCCTCCCGGAGGACTTGCTCCTTGGATTTTTCCGTCCTAAAAAATCCATCGACCCCGGTCGGGTTTGAACCCGCGATCCTCGGGACCAGAGGCAAGGAGTATAACCACTAGTCCACCGCGGCTGATAATATGTTTTGTACAAATGCAAATTTCTACTTAATAACTCAGGTATCATAAAAAATAAAAATAAGGGTACAAGGGAAAATACCCGGTAATTTACTTTATCCTTGAAACGTAGAAAACATACTTTCAGTTTGTACAACGTACGTATTTCGTTATGTGAAAGCTAAACTTTGAGATAAATAAACCCATGACTGAAGTGTATCGTTTACTGTTTCACACTTCTATATGATAGTGCTTTCCATGGAGAATCCAATTACACCTGAAACTTCATTTCGACAAAAAAAGTGATTTGCCCGATTCTTTCTCTGTAGCCTACATTTCAAATTATAACTCTCCTGTTCAGTTTTTGGAATCCCATAATGACTCTCAAATTTGGGGAGAAAAAATATTTTGCTTTAAGAATCTATAATACTTTGGGTTCAAAGAATCCATTAAACTCGAAAACTTAATTTTATTTGTAATAATTCCACTTCCTGATCGAAGAGGTTTATTAAGGTAAGTCCTAATAAAAATACAAAACTCTCGATGCAACGTATCCAAGGACTTGATTTATAAGATACATTATTTTTACCTTTAATTTTTTTATTCCGTGTTTGATCAAAAATAGGCAATTCCTAACAACACTTCTTTCACGAATAAATTGACTTGAGATATTTGAAAGAATAGTGTGTATATTTGTGTGGAAGATAAGGTTACAGGGGAATTAGAGCTGACATGTGTAGAATGTTATTCTTGCAATATCTTTCCTGTCAATATGTGTGTGAGAAGCACGTCGGACGTTATATATCTGTCCTTCGCCACAAGGCCATATCAATAATTCATTTAAAGCTATTTGTGCTTCCTTCTACTGAATTATTTGAACCAAACCACTCGCAGGTACAAAATATATCTTAGATATTCGCGACAGTTTTATCAAACTTGCTTCTGTGAAACTTACTTATAATAGAGCAGTGTATCTTATTGTAATTATCCCTCGAAATAAGAAAAAAAACATTATTTTTTTTATTGCGGGTGAATGTACTAACCCCATCTTGAGGGTTGCCACTTCGCTAACCTGTTACAAATTAGTTGTAGTTGTGGACTTTACTCTTGTTTCCCCGAGCATGGGAAAGGACGTCCTCTTCCCATCAGTTATCCGACCCAAATCGCCGAAGAGATTCTAGACCACAACATTTATTTGGGTTACTCGGATTAGCAGGTCCACCTCGAGCAGGTTGAGAAAGGAGCTGATATGCAGAGGCTGAGTGTTCGCAATGGGAACTATATTGCGCATACGAATCTTGCACATGAATTGTTAAACCGCAAATATGAATTTTAAAATTAAAATACTTTTGATTTAAATGCACGTTTCAAGGGCAATTCTGAAGAAATATTAATGATCCATAGTAATAAACACATTACTGGCCAAATAAAAAAAACTATAATCTTATTATGAATGAAGAATTTCCTTATTGACTTCTGATTATAGCAAAACTATGTTGTACTACAAATCTACTTATTCTTGATCCAAGAACTTAACAAATAAAAATAATACACTTAAAATGTATACCAAATAAACATATGTGAGTCATTTAGAGTTTAAGGCACCTTTTGTATGTTTTAAAACATGCGGCTTTACCGAGTGTTACTTTCATATCTTACAATATATAGGTCGGCCGCGGTGGACTAGTGGTTATGCTCCTTGCCACTGGTCTCGAGAGTCGCGGGTTCAAACCCGGCCGGGGTCGATAGATTTTTTAGGAGGAAAAATCCAAGGAGCAAGTCCTCCGGGAGGGACTTTAAGCCATGGGTCCCGAGTCTGAAGATTTTCAGGCTCGTAAAAAATCCTTAAGCCTGAATGAAAAGGCCTCTAAGCAAAATTTACCGAATTTTCCCGTCCTAGTACTACCTTGGTTTCCTAGATGTCAGTATGAGGCGGAACGCTGACCACGGACCACTCAAATGACATCTATACGAAAACAAGTGTAACTAAATTAGTATGGTTCAAATTCTCCCCTGTAGTGGGAGAGCGCCTAAATCTCTGTAAAGGGAAAACATAGGCTTACAATACAATACAAATACATTATATACAGTTTCAAATTCTTGTTATCAATATTCTTAAAAAAACTCAGTAGCATATGGTTCAGAGAAAGCAAGAACAATAATTTAGATAAATTATATTCGACAGAAATTTACTACTGGAGAGGATAAGCAGAATATCACAGAGATAATATTAGGAACAATTTTATAAGAGAAAACTATGAAAGTGGAGGATCCTTTGTAGAAACTATAAAAACGAAGCAATAAGGTGTTTTGGGCATATGAAAAGAATTATGGAAAACACTACCGAAGAAGATTTATGAATGGAATCCGTCAGGAAGAAGAAAGAAAGGAAGACCAAAAGTAATAGAGAAATGAATGAAAGAGGCTAGGCAGAAGGGGCATGCAAAGTGGAAAGGAATCGATATATGTTATATAGTGGCATATCAAAGACATTGTAAAACCTAAGAACAAATATATTATTATTATATTATAAGATTAATTACGGTTGAAATTAAGGTGCCTTTTAGTTTCACTATTAGTTACTAAGGAAAACACTGGCAGGAAGAAAAGGGATGAATCATTGTTCTGTTTTGGAAACACCTTGCATCGATTTAGCGGTAGGGTGTTGTGTTGAAAAGTAAAGTGTGAATAAAAATGGGGAAGTGGGTGGTAGGGGGCAATAGCATCGCATTAATAATAAACATTCCTTAAGGAGAAGAATCAAGCCTGTCGAGCTAATCTCTGAGCCAGTTGATTGATGATGATGCTTTCAACGTCTATTTTAAACTACTTTATGGTAGATTTGTTTTCATCCTTCCAGTAGAACGTGTTATACATGCTCTGCTTTGTTCTTATCACGGAGACAAGCTGCACGTACCTCAAGTTTAATGTTTGCAAAATTCAAGCCAAAAGTGTTATTAAATTTTATTACACATTACAGGCTTTTGCTTAAACTTGAAAATCGAGTAGGGAACTTGGTAAAGTTGTTCAAGGATATCAAGCTGTCTTTTATTTATACAGATTAGCAATTTATTTGTACATCTGAAATGAATGTAATTGAGACGTGTTTAATCAATGAAGACCACACTCAGCCGAGAGACACATGAGAACAAAATATACAGATTTATATGTCTGTCATGGTGGTCTAGTGGTTATGTTCATTGTCTCCAGTCCCAAGGGTCGCGGGTTCAAATCCGGCCGGGGTTGATGGACTATTAAGATGGAAAAATCCATGGAACAAGTCCCCCGGGAGGGACTTTAAGCCGTGAGACTCGAATCTGAATATTGTCAGGATCGTAAAAGAACCCTAAGACTGAAAAATGAGACCTCTAAGCAAAATTGACGACTTTGTACCCATTCAACTAATACCTTGGTTGACTACTAGATGTCTCTTGAGGAGACATGCCATCGATATCTTTAGGGAAATAAGCTTAACTAAATCAGGTTGCTTAAGAATCCCCAATAGGGAGACCAGTCTTCAACTTACGACTATAAGGGTCATAGGATGGATGGATGGATAATAACACTTATTAGTCATTTAAAATATGTCTGCAGGCGGACGCATCGCGAAGCACTGTTTGTTGCTACACGTGACGCAATATAAGGCAGTGTACAGTGGACAAAGAATCGCAGTTGCCTTTTAATAGCACTTGTAACCACATCGTTCGCTCTTGAACAGTGATTTCGTGTCGATACAACAATTTTTATTATAGAACTACATTTTTATTGTATAAGTATGGAGACGCCTAAAAGTCTCCAAGAAAAGTGATTAATTCACAAGGCAGAAAGTTAATTTACATATTGTAATGTGCACCGCTCAACAAACTTTTTATTAGCCTGTACTATTAGTGTCCCGCGTCCCATACTCCTCTTCACCTCTTCGTTAGCAGTGTCACGTGTTCTAATCCAGCATAAACACGACTGCAGCGCCCTCCGTCAACAACTGCGCTTACTCTTAAAACGGGTAATAATACAATAGTGGTACTGTGTTTGTTGTGATGTGACGTTAACCAAAGAAAAGCTTTGCTTGCAATACTTACTTCATACCTTGAGGACTGTGGCGTTACGTGACGTCTCTATATAAGTAACAAACATTTAATAAAACTCTTCTCTACCATAAATGATAAACTCTCAATCCCCTTCAAAAATTTCCCTCAATTTATTTTGTAAAAATATAAATAATTTTGATATTTTAAAAACTCACGTAACATAAATACCTAATTAATACTCTTACAAATCTTGTGTTTTTGGCGCACACAAATACCTCCAAATTTGGAGAACAAGAAGAATACACTCTTTTGAAATTTTTATTGCATTTATTTAATTGAAAATAAACACTTCTTTCTTAATTTCATTCTTATTAAAATTCTGCATTTATAAAATAAAGGGATTGAATATAGGCCATTATCTATAATATGATCTTCAATGAGATGGAATAGCCCATATAAACAGTATATAATTGTTACATATATTATCATTAAATCTCAATCAACAAACAAAAATTTGAAAATCGTCGACGCGCTTCAATAGCAAAGTTGTCATTATCAAAACTGAATAAAAGAAAGCTAAAATATTTATAAAAACAAAAAATTATAATTTCAAGTTACGTCACATCACATGACTGACAATTATAAATTACTTATTGTTACCATAAACTTACTGATTTTAGTGCTTTTCCATTTTATACATCGATGGAAAAGCACTAAAATCAGTAACTAGCTTCACGTATCTGGGAGTCACTTTCCAAACACAGGGAAGCGTGTTTACAAACCATGTAAATGATAGAGTAAATGCTGCGGTAAGAGCCATAAGCGATATTAAGTCAATAAACAAACTCTCACTAAAAACAGCCCTACAACTTTTTGAACTTAAAGTTGATCCCGTTGCAACATATGGGTTAGAGAACGTATCGGTCCATTTAAAGAAACCGAACCTAGAAAAATGCGAGAAACTAAAAGCCACATACCTAAAAAGGGTGCTCTGTCTCTCCAGATACACGCCCTCACGACTTGTATATGAACTCTCCAGAGAGCCATTCAACATAGAAGAGCTGAGGCTAAAGTTCCTACTACCAGTGACAGCTTACCAGGACCTCCTGCAAGAACTCCACGAGAAGAAACGCAAAATATGGGAAGAATTCTATATTACTGACGCCATGACAAACCGTGAATGGACTCAGGGAGGGTATGAATTGCGCAACACAGTGACCAGACTCGCTGTGCATGGATTTCACCACAAGCTGTGCAGCAACCAGAGATTTCACGAGCCCAGCCCAGACTGCGTGTGTGCAAGATGTGGCGAACAGTGCGAGAAATATCATGTGTTAAACTGTAGAATGAGATCAGAATCATTGTTGAAACTCTGCAGTGACTGAGAACAATCTTCTTTGCACGTTGTGCGCATTTCTTATTTTATTATTATAACCATCTTTTTCCTCAATAAGGAATAAGACCATTATCAATGTTCATATGTTTTTCATGTTTTTATAAATTTCCAAACTTTCAAGTTTTATAAATTTCCAAACTTTCAAGAAAATTAAGGAATTTAAAATCATTAACTACTGCTGATATAACTATTGATTTGTTATTCATTTCCGATTAAACGGAAATAAATCTAACAGTGGGCATGTTATGGATAGAAGTAATCTTAGACTGGTTAGATCGGTCAATAAATTTAAATTCCTTGAAAGTTTGAAAATTTATAAAAACAAAGAAAAAATTATGAATTCCCTATTCCGGTCAGCGACCTCTTTTCCTTAGTTAAATATAACAATACAGTGTGATTCAGAAATATGGCTATACGTTTGATCTCATTTTGTGACGAAAATATTATTATTAAAGGAAATATGATGTTATCATTGGAAAGGGAATCCTTCAAATTACAACAATAGAACAAATCAAATCACTTACAACACTAAGCAAGTCACTTTATTGCTTCAAACTGTTCGCCGTTTACATCCAAGCATAATTGGCAACGCTTTGGGAAGTCATTCATTGCGTTGTGATACATGTTTAGAGGAATAGCTCTAATTTCTTCCTCAATCACTAATTTTAGCATGTCGACGGCTTCAATGCTACGTTAAACTCACGTCTTGCTCGTCTTGCGGCCTCACGATCATTAGCATACGTTATTGCCCATGCAGCAATTGTAATTTGCTGTTGCATATTCAACGCCATTTTGACTAAATACATAAGTTCTACACTGTTTTGTTTTATTCTATTGTTGTAATTTGAATAATTGCCTTTCCATATTTCCTATAATGGTAATATTTCCTGTAATGGTAATATTTTCATTACACAACGCGATCAAACGTGTAGCCATATTTATGATTCACCCCGTAGGTAATTTATAATTGTCAGTCATGTGATGTGACGCAATTTGAAATTTTAATTGTTTTGTTTTTATATATTTTTAGCCTGCTTTTATTCAGTCTTTATAATGACAGCTTTGCTATTGAAACTCGTCGAAGATTTTATATGTTTGTTTAGTGGTTGGGATTTTAATGATAGTATATGTAGCAATTATCATCACCAAGAAGACCCTAAATAATTTGGTTATGAACTTAAGTAACCAGCAATGATTTTAATACAACTCTAAGTTTAACTTGCTTTAAATGTGGCTGACAGTGATTTTATTTTATTCATAGTCTTCACCATATTTCATGTTTGGAGGTCAGACAAGTCACGTGACCTATTTGCAATCTTTTGCATTGCCTTAAAATGCACTGTGTTAAGTCGGTATTATTGTGTTCTCTTCATACACCGCCTACAGCGTCTCTTTCTTTGACGTATAAAGTAGATCTCCATCTCTTTCAACTTTTTTACTAAATTATTTTGCTGCTACCTTACAACAGGGGTTACCAAAAGCTTGTTTCTTTACACTTTACACCCGACGATTGCGCTCTCACATTAACCCTAAAATACGTTTTAGAATTTTTACTTAAACAATCAAATGAGGTGAACTTGGCGAAGAATGATGTATGCGAGCCTACTCTCTTTATTACAAGGACAAATATCACCTGGATACCGTATCCAAGCCTCGAGGTAGCGTGCTGCCTTGTCACACAGCGGGCCCGGGTTCGATTCCCGATCGGGACAGGCTCCTGGGTGAGTTTTATTCGAGGTTTTTCCTCACGTGCAAGACAAATGTCAGAAAGCTTAGGGCCCAACGGTTCCCGAAAATCATCCGGTCATCATTATCCTTATCATTATCATCATCATCCTTCACCGATGTGGAAAGCAACGGGAAGCTACCACACATATAATTCCCTAGAATAGCTGCAAAGCAAAGCATAAAAATGCTATGGTTGCAGTGAAAGACCTGCCTAGAATTACTATGGATGGATATATTTTAAAATAAGAGTCATCTGTGCAAAATTTATAAAAGGCTAATTTGACACGAGATTTCAATTTCGAAGCGAACAACCTGAGAGTGCCATTAAATAAAACACATATGCATATGCGCATTTAAGTTTGCAGTAGGCCTATTTAGGGCACGTAAAAAAAAAATATATATATATATATATATATATAATATTGGCCTACAGTCGTATAAAATATGTTTTATTTTATTGTAGTTGGAGTAATTGAAACTAGCATACAAGATTTAACTGTTCTTATTATACCTTGTTTCATCTCAAGATCTCGTAGCTCACTTTTATTTAGTTTTCTTCATTCGCCTGTTTCTAAATAATCTTAAAAAGAAATCTAAATAACAAACTGATACAAGCTTCACAATCTAGGATACTTATTTTATACCGAAGCACTGTATATACGTAAATTATGTTACAAAATTATAATGACTTAACTCGGCCTGTTATTTTATAGTTAACCAAATAAATTCAATATTTTTTAGATAGAACTGCTTATTTTTTATAACACTGGCACCAAAATATATCTGTTCGAAACATCATCAATCAGTTAATTTTTAGTTTGCTTTTCAATTGTAGTTGAGTTGTCTACAAAAAATAAATAAAAAGTTATATTAATATAGGCTATTATTGATGGAATAAGAAATTCTGCTCTTCTCATGAACCCATGTTAGAACTCCATTTTACTGCTTTTATTAAACCAATATATACTATGGTTTTTAATTATATAAAATAGCTCATAATTGATGGGTCGGACCATCTGTCTATATCGATATTCAAGATGTGGTCGATTAATATAGGCCCATATTTCGAGCCCTGAGAAATCTTGAATCAATTGTGACTACGAAGTACTTATTTTTATGTACAAAAACAGCGCACGTGCCTGCTCCTACTGAAACTAGCGATCACCAAACTTCATTACTTGCGGTATACGGTACACAACATTTTTATGCACTTTCTCAAATACATATTTTGTCTGATTACGAGACAGGCAATCATTTTCACCTTTGGTGGACTTGATTTATGACTGGGATAGGGAACGTTGCGTTGCCCGGTATAATCAAATATATGATGTAGAGAACAAAAAAGAATGCCAACTACTTATTGCGGATGACAACGCCTACGGAAAATGCCTAATAGGCAGGCCAAGAATAAGGCGGGGGAATAACACTAACCATGATTTGAGGGAGGTGAAATATACAGGGCATGATTGGAAAACATTAACTCAGGTTAGGGATGAATGAAGAGCTTATGTTCGCACGGGCATGGAACTCCGGGTACAAATTGCCAGTAAATTAGTTATTTATAGGCCTACATTTTGAGGCGGTAAAATTAACTCATGCTTATTGCTCACTCAACATCGGGAAGTGAATACTCTGTGGAGAGCCAGGCTAAAAGGGCCATGTATAAGCAATAAGAAAGTAAACTTCACGATACACATTTATTTGCAATGAAAATTGTAGCGGTTACTTCGTTTGAAGATTCGCAGTACCAGAACCAGTAGTTTCTCATCCAAGACTCTTAAACTTCTGAACAGTTTTAACCGAAGATCTGGGGTATTTAATTTTGAAAATTAAAGTATAAAATTATGAAATATTTACTTACAAGGTCCGTCTCCTCAACTTTATTAGTTATTTATCTGTAGCGCTTTCGGGACTAGTCCCATCATCAGCAGGATTCAAAACTGGTGTTTCACTGAAGATCTGGTAGAAGGGCTTACACGTACTGGATCGTTGTTGTTGACTGCCTTCAAAATTTCCATCTCCTCGAGTACGTTTATCTTCGCTGGATTGTTTTCTCTGTGCATTACTGTCGGGGTGTTTTCAATATCTAACATACGATGTCCTTCATGTTTTTCATAGCTTGATTTTCCTTCTGCGTGAACAAAGTCTCGAAAATGTTCTTTAAATATGATGTTTGTTCTTCCTATATAAAATGTGTTGCAATCTTTACATGTCAATTTATATACTCCTTTGCTGTTGAAATTTAATTTTATACAAACTACAATAAAGTTATTGTAGATAATGCGGTAAATTTGCCGCCGTACTAAATTTTAAGTGGTATTTTATTCAAGTTGCAGCTAGATCTTTGCGGTGTCTAGAAAGCGCAGTTACGGTAACCGCATATTTGGAAAACCCTGTCTGAGGGAATGAGCGATGATACCGGAGCTGGAGGTCTACGATCACACGGAAAGCTGGGCTCTACCATTATTTATTGTCTAGAGACACGCGAAATGGTTTTCTCTCCCTACCTTACCTCTTCTCCATGATGTACAGGTGCCCAAGTCCAAATTCTCTTGCGGTCAGGTTGATCCCTCTTAAAAAGGGAGGAACTACCTTAGGCTATGAAGTAGAGGGAAGTTTTATTTTTTTCTTGAAGTGTGTGATATTTTCACCAGTGTAGCAAGTAACTAACAGCGTTTCGGCACCAAACACCGATTTCTCTTATGCTGCAGTAACCAATATTTTTTGGTGAGTAGAATGAGACCAATTTATTTCCCAGAATTTTATTGTATGTGTCCATTTAGAATGTAGATTGCTATTATTTTGTGTGAAATCCAATTAATATCGTTTTAAAAATAAATTCCTTAGATTAATGTTTTCAGGGTTTAGTTTTGGAAGATAATTACAAATAGTAGACCAAAAAATGATGAAGATATAATAATAATAATAATAATAATAATAATGAAACATAATAATGTGGAAAAAGCTACATAACAATGAGTACATGATTTTTATGTAAAACCAGATAGGCCTATAATAAGAACAGTTAACTCTCGTAGTCTGCGATGGGCAGGACATGTCATACGAATAGGATATGAAAGAGAATTTTAAAGAAAATACAATCTTAGTATATACTAATAATCTCGTTCAAAATTAAATATTTTGTCTCTTATTTTTTGAGTTAAGTTTCCGGGGAGTGAATAGTTGAGATGTATAGTGTTCTTATTTTTTAATTGTATTTATCCCAGCTAATTCCTGGCCGACGTAACTGAGCGCTTTCCCTCAGGTTTTCCTACTAGACATTTGGATGCCCATTTTCCGTATATTTTAAACGATTTCCTTAAGTTCCCAAATATTTTGAATCAACAATGTAATTCTGCCGCGGAAATCTCGAGCAAAAAATATTAGAAATGCCGAGGTGCGTCCTCTGGACTCACTTTGTTGTCCTTTATAAAAAATCATTATTATTATTATTATAGGAACTTCGGGTAATTTGGACCCGTGTTTTGAATTTGTTTTTTTTTCTTTGAATTAAGGGACTTGAATTTTGTTTAATTACAATGATTATCATTCGTGTTGTAACTATGAAATAGCATTGTTATTTTATTAAAATATGGAAACATCTTCGTAATTTATAAACTTTTTTACATTACAACCCCCATATTCGGATAAGGTGGACCCCAGAGTCCGCCTTAGTTTTTAGTCTATTTTTAAGTTTATTTACTCTCTTAATTTATACAGACAGGCACAGATTAATCTGAAAATATTTTTGACTGATCATAATTAAAAAACGTTAATATTTATTTAATGTTTTGAAAAATTATTGTTGATTATAACATTCACACGTCATTCAACTGCAGAAAGCGACGGTCTTTGGGTTTAGTAAAATAACAAGGATATTAAATAAGATTAATTAAGTGAATTATTTTTACAGATAGCATCCTCATTGATAAAATATAAGTATTCGTGTAAAGTGGACCCAGGTCCTCGTGGAGGGTCCACATTAAATAATTATTAGTTTGTTATGTTTAATTATTTTATGCAGCCAGGCACCATGTCACATAATATCACACCGAACCCGTAAGAAGGTCTATATTAAAACAGCATCTACGTAATATAATATATTTAGGAGTTTTTTTAAACATTTGTAATAAACAATAGCAGAAATGAAGAATTTATTCTTGGCTTGAAAAACTTTTAAAGTGGTAATTTTCATAAATATCACAAATAAGCCCTTCTTCGCACAAAGAATAAAAGAACCTGGCCTTGAACCCGTCAAAGTTGATGAGGGGAATAAGTTAAAATACTCGTATTTTATGTTCGAGGGCAGCACCAATTAAAGAAAATATTAACAAGGTCCACTCAAACAGAAGGACCCACATTACCCGAACTTCCTTATTATTATTATTATTATTATTATTATTATTATTATTATTTATTATTATTATTATTATTATTATTATTATTATTACCAGAGAGAAATTTGTGATAAGGAGATAGCCACGCGTAGGGGCCTGATATGCAGTACGTTGAACACCTACAGCGAATGGCTGTATGTGCGTGTACAGCTAATTATATCACAACTTACATAGTTCCTTGTTCCCAGCAAGCGTGCAAGGGTCACCGAAGGAATTCATTTGTCACTGCAGCAGAGCGCATTAAGGCAGCATGCTTCCACATCAAATGGAGCCAATTTGTTAACTCTGTGCGCATGCTTTTTTACGTAGACTGTTCCCAATGTCTGGACTCTGATTGTGGAGTGCTGACCTCATTATGTACTTGAGCGAGGTATGGACTCTTGAAATGTATTCACATCTGTAGCTAATTTATTCCCCCCTTATACTCTAGTCGAAGCTGCTTCTAGATTTTGTTACTCCTCTATTACTTACATTGTGTAAGGGGAATCGGTAGGAAGAGCGCTGAAATTATCTCGTTATCAAAAATGTATAACTCTGTAATTATCCAATTTTTGTGCCATTAAAAATGTATGTATATATATAGGTCCGGCTTCAAGTCCCGTCCGAGCATTTATTTTTCTTATCATGTCATATTAAGCTTGCATTGCTCAATGTCAAAAATTTAATTATTATTATATATTTATTAAACACAATGTGTACACTAATATTATATACATGGTTTTACCATTTTGCTATTAATTCGTGAATTGTTTTAGTTCTGTTTTCGCACTTCACTAAGTGATACTTTGGGCACGGTTTGCTACAGAGTTTACAGATGCAGGCCTCCTCGGGTTCATGGTAACTTTGTTTTCCCATGGAAGCCGTGAGCGGCGAAGCGTGTGTATAAGTGGCGAAGTCGAAAATTTGGTCCTTTCCATTCGTCTGTTTTTAACGCTTCCGTTTCCGTGATTTCGTTCGGAATCTCTCTGGCTTTTCTCTGTCTCTCCTCGATTGCTGTTTTGTATGCCTGCGTTTCTGGTAGGTCGAAGTGTTTTCGGATGTCTTCTATGAAGTAGGACTCCTTTGCTATTATGTAGGTCTAGCTATGTCTTGTGAATTTTGAAATTGAAAGAGCCCGCTTTAGGAATCTCGCTTTTATGCTTTCAAGTTTCATGAAATTTTTGACTGTGAGATATGTCCATATTAGCTGGATAAAATGGCGGACGTAACCGAGCAACGGCTGGAAGGTGCTCTTAAAAGTGTAGAAGATATAGCGGACGCAGGAGGATACATGACGAAGGAAGCGAAATATCGAATACAAAAAGCGGTAAGCACAATCCGTGAATGTTTTGAAACTATGAAACGCATGCTAGAAGATAAGAATAAAAATGTAATTATAACATCGATAAAGCGTCACTGTTATAAAGTAAAAATATTCACTTTGATTTGCTTACATGTGATAGGAGCTACTACATGGCAGTGGAGACCGAGTTCCCACTACATCTCGTAATAATGAGAATAGCCTATATACATATAAGAAAAATGAAAATTTGTACTAGACTTGCTCGGTATCGTAATCGGTAGCGCAATGGGGTATCAATCCAGAGGTCCGGGTTCAAGTCCCGTCCGAGCATTTATTTTTCTTATCATGTTATATATATATATATATATATATATATATATATATAATCTTAAATCATTTAGTCTGAATTAATTTTCAAAATTGAAGTTTGGACATCAATACACGTTCAGTTCGATCTTCTCATGTAATAAATAAGAAAGTGAAATTTAAAATACAAATAGACTAGTCATTGGGCTATGTATAGAGGAACTGCGGGTAATTTGGACCCATGTTTTGAATTTGTTGTTTTCTTCCTTTAATTAAGGGATTTGAATTTTGTTTAATTGCAGTGGTTATTATTAGTGTTGTAACTATTAAATAACATTGTTATTTTATTCAAATATGGAAACATCTTCATAATGTATAAACTTTTTTACATTAGAAGAAAGGTCCACTTTAACATCCATATTCGGATAAAGTGGACCAGTGAGTCCACCTTAGCTTTTAGTCTATTTTTAAGTTTATTTACTCTATTAATTTATACAGGGAGGCACAGATTAACCTGAAAAATATTTATGACTGATCATAATTAAAAAGCGTTGATATTTATTTAATGTTTTGAAAAATTGTTGATTATAACATTCACACGTCATTCAACTGCAGAAAGCGACGGTCTTTGGGTTTAATAAAATACAAGAATATTAAATAAAATTAATTAAGTATATGGTTTTTACAGATAACATCCTCATTGATAAAATATACGTATTCGTGTAGGGTCCACATTAACATAATTCATTTATGTTTAATTATTTGATACAGCCACCATGTCACATATCAAACCAAACCCGTCAGTATATTAAAACAGCATCTACATAATATATTTTGGAGTTTTTTGAATATTTATAATATTCAATAGCAGAAATTAAGAATTGATTCTTAGCTTGAAAAGCTTTTAAAGTGGTCATTTTCATAATATCACAAATAAACCTTTATTTGCACAAAGCATAAAAGAAACTGGCCTTGAATCCGTTAAAGTTGATGAGGGGAAGAAGTTAAAATATTTTATGTTCGAGGACAACACCAATTAAAGAAGATATTAACCGGGTCCACTCAAACAGAAGGGTCCATATTACCCGAACTTCCCTATACAAATCTGTCCCAGCTATTTAATTACTGTATCTGTATTGAATGCAGGAGATGATTCCATTTGAATCTCAAACTTTTTTATAAGATTATTTATGAAAATGTGATTTTTGAAGGTCTATTTACTGATCTGCTATAACAGCTTCATAATTAAGTGAGTAAAGTGTCCTGACATTTTCATAGCTCTACCTCAAGCGGTGCTGATAAAATTTAATCAGTAGATTAAAAAATACAATTTTCTCAGTAATTATTTTCATCTCTTATCTTCCATTTAAAATTAAATTCGCACCAGATCATCCCACAACACAGAACCTCCCATTCTTCTGCAAGTAATTCCAGTAGTATGTGTACTGTTAGACTCTAGAATTCCTAGAACTAGAGATTAGGGCCTGCCAGACATTAACTTAAAAAAAATCTCGTTCTTCTACAATCGGTATCACAATAGATTGTTTTTTTAAAGCCATTAGATCGTCTTTAATATATTTCTGGTATCCTCTCCTGGCATTGGGAGAATTGTAACCCAGTTCTTAAGTTGGGGCTCCTGGAAGGTGTAGTTACGTTATCCGGATGAGGTGATGAATGATAATGAAGCGTCAGGAGAGTCCTTAAATCTAAACTTAACCTAAATTAAGATCATTAGGAGGTCATAGGAATAATTATCTTTAAAGAAAAAATTCTATGGTCTGACCGGGAATTGAATCCGGGACCTCATGAACTGGGATCAGAAGCTCTGACCATTAGCCCATGAGGATGTTCTTCTTGGTTTCTCTAATATTGGTAATTTTAATATCACCTGCTCTGTCTTCGAATCTATACTTACTTACTTACTTACTTACTCACTGGCACTATCGAACCCGTAGGTTCATGGCCGCGCGGACATAAGCTCTCCATACATCCCTATCCTGAGCTAATGCTTTCCAATCATTCCCTGTATAATCTACTTCCCTCAAATCAAAGTTAATGTTGTTCTCCCACCTCATTCTTGGTCTACCAACTGGGCGTTTTCCCTCTGGCTTTCCTACAAGAAGCTTCCATGCACGTCTTTCATTCCCCATACGTGCAACATGTCCTGCCCATCGCAGTCTACGAGACTTAACTGTTCTTATTATATCTGGCTTCCTATAAAGACCATGTAGTTCATTGTTATGTAGTCTTCTCCATTCACCTGTCTGTTCATCTCTCTTTGGTCCAAAAATTTTCCTAAGAACTTTATTCTCAAATACTCGTAATCTCCTTTCCTCCCTTAAAGTAAGAGTCCATGTTTCGCACCCATATAATATAACTGGTAGAATAATAGTTTTATATATTTTCAGCTTAACGTTTTTTGAAAGGAGTTGGGACATCAAAAGTCTCTGCAATGCATAATAGCATGCATTTCCAGAATTGAGCCTATGTTTAATTTCTTTGTGCGTCTCATTCCTATTTGTGATTATTGTTCCTAGGTATTTGAATTCAGCCACTTCCTCAAAATTTCCCTCATTTGTCATTAGCTGTCCATTTCCATTATATACTGAATTTCTACGTGTGACCATATATTTAGTTTTACTGATATTTACTTCCAGTCCTAATTTCTTAGTGTTACTCAATAGTGTGTGCGTGTTGGCCTTTAGTATCTCCTCGCTATCGGCCAGTAGTACTACATCATCAGCATAAACTAACAGCTTATTAATACCATTGAGTTGTAAGCCTTCCTCATTCTCTAAAGATTTAATGGCATGCTCTAGTACAAAATTAAATAGTAGAGGAGATAGTGCATCTCCTTGCTTCAACCCATTCTGGATTTCAAAAGTGTCTGAAAACTGTTTGCCTACACGCACCCTACTATTTGAGCCATTTAGACACATTCGTATAAGTCTAACTAACTTTTTAGGAATTCCGAACTCCAGCAGGATACTATATAACTTCTCCCTCTTAATTGAATCATATGCTTTTTTGAAGTCTACATATAGTTGATGTACAGTACCATTATATTCCCATTTCTTTTCTAAAATCTGTCTTATACTAAAAATCTGATCTGTTGTAGACCTGTTTCTTCTAAATGCACATTGATGATCTCCTAGAATGTCATCAATATAGGGAGTAAGTCTGCTTACTAATATATTTGTTAGAATTTTGTACGAAGTTGAAAGTAATGAGATGCCCCTGTAGTTGTTGCAATCAGTTTTATCTCCTTTCTTATAAATTGGTACGATAATTGATTCCTTCCATTCATCTGGAAGAGCTTCTTTTTCCCAAATCATACTAAGCAACCAGCGTATCTTGTCCATCAATTTTTCTCCCCCTGATTTTATCAGTTCTGCTGGGATCTCATCTGAACCTGATGCTTTATACATCTTCAATTTTTCAATCGCCATTTCAACCTCTAATGCACTTGGCTCTGCGACTAGCATTTCTGCTGTCTGTAACTTATCCTCCTCAATGTCCTGTTCTGTATGTACATTTAATAGCTGATTAAAGTAACCTTTCCATCTATTTAATATACTCCTAGAATCTGCAATCATATCCCCATTTTCATTCCGAATTATGTTTGTTCTAGCCTGAAACCCTTTCTTCTCTATACTAATTCCCTGATATAATTCTCTAATGTTCCTATTTTTTGCATTCATTTCAAGATCATTAATCTTCTCTCTCAAATATTCCCTCTTTTTACTCTTTAGTAACTTGGTGGTTTCCCGTCTAACACTACCCAATTGCTCTAAATTTACCTCATTTGGCTCGTGTAACCATTTCATTTTTGCTAGCTTTCTTTTCTTTACAATGTCGGCACATTCCTCATCAAACCATTTCTTGTTTTGCCTCTTTTTTAAACAACCAATGCTTTCTGATGCTGACAATTTAATAGTATCTCTTATAGCCTCCCATTCTTTATTTATATCAGTTTCTTCTTCGTTTGCCACATTGTCATCTGAAGATTCCAGTACTTCAAATCTATTAGCAATTTTGATTTGGTATTCTTGCCGCATTTCATCATTTTTCAAGTTTTTTAATTCATATTTTACAGAATCATCTTTAGCGTTTGTTCCTCTCATAAGCGATAGCCGTTGTCTGATTTTCACTCTGACCAGATGATGATCCGAATTGCAGTCTGTCCCTCTAACTGATCTAATATCAATGATGCTACTGTGCCAGCGTTTATCCACTAATACATGATCTATCTGGTTCCGAGTTTCTCCATCTGGGGACGTCCAGGTGTATTTATGAATATCCTTATGCTGAAATGTTGTGCTCTTAACAATGAGATTCTTTGATGTGGCAAATGTGACTAATCTAACCCCGTTGTCGTTACTATCTTCATGAAGACTGAATTTGCCTATTGTTGGTTTGAATATATCTTCCCGCCCCACTTTTGCATTAAAATCTCCTAAGACAATTTTCATATGATATCGTGAAAGGCTATCAAATAAGCATTCTAATTCTTCATAGAACTCATCCTTGATCTTGTCATCTTTATCTTCTGTGGGGGCATGTACATTTACAATTATAAAATCATGTCGTTTACCCTTTAGAATTATGTATGATATCCTATCACTAACAAACTTAATATCTCGGATAGCGGATAGGATCCTCCTTCTGACTAAAAAACCCGTTCCAAATGCAGGTCTTTCTGCACCCCCATAGTATAATGCAAAGCTTCCTGATTCCTGACTACCTTCTCCTGGCCACCTAACTTCCTGTAAAGCGACTATATCCAAGGGCGATTTATCCAATTCCCGCGTTAATATCTCTAGTGCCCCGCTATTGTATAAAGTCCTAACATTCCATGTTCCTAGGAACATGTCCCTGTGTTTGAGCCTTTGGCATGGGTTCCCTGAAGTAGTCCCCGCCCGGAGAACCGAATGGGGGACTATTTGACCTCCGGAAAATTTTACCCCAGATGAACCCATGTCCGCATTTCTTGACGGTTGTATTTTTACGGTGAAAGATCGTCACTCTTTCGCCCAAGGTACTTTTTTCGTCTGGCTTATCACCTTCGACCAGTCCGGCATGGGTAACCCTATCGGCAGCAATGCTACCGCCGGCATAGCTCTCAGGATCATTTAAGCACGCAAGCCACTCCACCACGACAAGGTAAAGATACCATGGAGGGAAGGTAAAGTGATCCCACAACAGGCCTCAGGAGGCCTTTGGGGTAGTAGGAGGTTAAGGCTCCCACTTTTTCTAGACAACCGGCACTTGATGTCAGCCGGGTTGTCTAAATACAATAAATAAATGGTATCTTTACCTTGTCGTGGTGGAGTGGTTTGCGTGCTTAAATGATCCTGAGAGCTATGCCGGCGGTAGCATTGCTGCCGATAGGGTTACCCATGCCGGACTGGTCGAAGGTGATAAGCCAGATGAAAAAAAGTACCTTGGTCGAAACAGTGGCGATCTTTCACCGTAAAAATACAACCGTCAAGATATGCGGACATGGGTTCAACTGGGGTAAAATTTTCCGGAGGTCAAATAGTCCTCCATTCGGTTCTCCGGGCGGGGACTACTTCAGGGAACCCATGCCAAAGGCTCATACACAGGGACATGTTTCTAGGAACATGGAATGTTAGGACTTTATCCCAGTTGGTAGACCAAGAATGAGGTGGGAGAATAATATTAACTATGATTTGAGGGAAGTGGATTATACAGGGAATGATTCGAAATCATTAGCTCAGGATAGGGATGTATGGAGAGCTTATGTCCGCGCGGCCATGAACCTGCGGGTTCGATAGTGCCAGTGAGTAAGTAAGTAAGTAAGTAAATACCAGTGGGAATGACAGTACTTCAACCATTTAAAATTAATATTTATTTTCTTGTATTTGACAATGTCGCTTGAGTGACAGTCATTTTATCCTTGTCATTTACTGTACAAGGAATTGAAGTCTTCTTTTTCGAGAAAGAGATTAGAAATGAGAGTGTGTGTTGCAGGTCCATGAATTTTCCAGAAGGGGGAAATGATTGCGGGCAAGTAACTCACATTTCCTGCGTGCTATCTCGACCTCTTTCCCAGAAATGACCACTTTACTACCTCCTCACAGTCACACAGCACGCTCAAATTAACAACCGACTCTACACTTCAAATTGCACCATCTCTATTTTCTCGAATAAATTTCAAATTTTAATAACACTCACTCCAATCGTCCCCACCTTTTCTCTTTCTTACACCTTCTTCCATCTTAGGCGTTCACGTAGAATGAATTTTGTTATATATTGCAACAATTTTCTACATTTCCTTTCTTGTTTCCTATCGCTATTCACTATTTTGAAAAAGAACTGTTCCTTTTCAAAGTCTGTCTCATAGGCCTATACAGGGTGTTTAAAATACGTGGAAATACCTTGAGTTGGTCTCTTCCTATATAGAGTATATAACAGGCTTCGGGAATGTGTAATCATTGACGTATTAAACTCTTAATATCGTAAGTTTAAGGGTCGCATGCAAATACATTAGTCTCTACTCAAATTACTTCCAATCACAGGTGAGCTGACTCACCGTGAGCAAGTGCAAAGATCGAATTAGCTACCCACAAACTGGCCATGCATGAAAGTCGTCGTTTTCATAATATTGGCAAGAAATTACCCAGAATTCTCAGCGATAAAACCACTTCCTTCATTTTCGTCTGCTATAGAGGAACGCATTTGCGCTTGCGTCCCGCAAATAATACCGTATACAACGACGTCTGCGTCGCGCAATGTTACGCCGATTCTCCTGTTCTTCCAATTGAATTCTATGGTAGACTCTATCAAATTCCTCTTCTCCGCGTATACCGAAAACATGATCGAAGTCTTCAAGGTCCGACATCTTGGATAAAGCGGCAAGGTTTCAAACTACATCGGTTACCATCGGTTCCCTTCGGGATTCTCACGATAAGTTTCTATCTTAAACTATGATCTTAAGTTACCTCGTCAGGTAGCTTACGAATTTCAACAATTATTATCGCATGAATAGATTTCTGAGTAAGCAAAATCGTATTAGGATAAAACTTTCTCAGCCGAGAACGCCTTTTACGGTCTAAGTGTTACTTGCTATGATGTAATCTGCAGAAGGGATGTGGAATATTTAGCACTAGGAGATCAACTAACTAAAGGTTCTCCAGGATTCCGGTATCCGAAAACACCTTGATCTCTTCTACTCGATGAGATAATTTTTCTTTTTGTTTGTGATTCTAATCAGGATCGGCCGCGATGGTCTAGTGCTTCTTGCCTCTGGTCCCTAGGGTCGCGCGTTCAAACCCGGCCGGGGTCGATGGATTTTTTAGGATGGAAAAATCCAAGGAGCAAGTCCTCCGGGAGGGACGTTAAGCCGTGTGTCCCGAGTCTGAAGATTTAAGCAAAATTTAACGAATTTTCCCGTCCTAGTACTACCTTGGTTTCCTATATGTCAGTATGAGGCGGAACGCTGACCACGGACCACTCAAATGACATCTGTACGAAAACAAGTGTAATTAAATTAGTATGGTTCAAATTCTTCCCTGTAGGGGGAGAGCGCCTAAATCTCTGTTAAGGGAAAACATGGGCTTGCAAGAAGAAGAATTCTAATCAGGTAAGCCCAGGAGCGTATAACTCTAAGGGCTTAAATGTTTTTTTGGCATTTTATATATCTTATTCACCCTATGATCATACGCCCCAAGGCCCTTAATATGTTTATTTTCACTATTTTTTTGCCAGTATACATTTTAGATGATTGTTTAACCATCGCATCGAGTAAATATTCGATATTTAAATCTTCATGAATAATACTAATTCTCGTTCGAAAGGGATATTCCCCAGTCATCTTAAGACACTTATTCTGGAGAACCTGAAGTCTGTCTATCCTACCCTTAACCAGCGTGAGCCATGCTGAACAAGCATAAATCAATATTGATCGCAAACATGCCTTATACAACAAAATTCTTGTTTTCTTAGACAGAGAGGCTGCCTTTAACATGGACTTTAATTGAAAAAAAAATCTATAAAATTTGTTTCTCAATTTGTCAATATGGATTGCCCATGTTAAACGCTGATCATATACAACACCGAGATATTGAATAGTGGGCTGATATATTATTACAGTATCAACATATTCTAACGTTTCTATTTTATTTAGTTTTATCTGGTGAGTAAATACAATACCCTATGTCTTATTATCACTGGGCTTGCATCATGCTGGCTTCTTAAACGCTAGGTACAACACCAGATATCTTTGAGGCTGTCCAATAGGGCAGTATGGCAGGCGGTGAGCACTTTAGCTACTTATTGCCCCTAAGATATTGAATTGAGTACAAGATTACAGAAAATTCAAACGTGAGTTTTAACTAAAATAACATTTCAGCTTAAGATGCATGTTACTTCGAATTAGCAGACTTATGAATATATGGCGAAAAATTATGGGAGGGTACCTGTACTTGGATATAAGGAAGGAAAGGAGATTACGAGTATTTGAGAATAAAGTTCTTAGGAAAATTTTTGGACCAAAGAGAGATAAACAGATAGGTGAATGGAGAAGACTTCATAACAGTTAATTACATGGTCTTTATAGGAAGCCCAGTTAAGTCTCGTAAGCTGCGATGGGCAGGACATGTGGCACGAATGGGGAATGAAAGACGTTCATGGAAGCTTCTTGTAGGAAAACCGGAGGGAAACGCCCAGTTGGTAGACCAAGAATGAGGTAGGAGAATAACATTAACTATGATATGAGGGAAATGGATTATACAGGGGATGGTTGGAAAACATTAGCTCAGGGTAGGGATATGGAGAGCTTATGTCCGCGCGGCTATGAACCTATGGTTCGATAGTGCCAGTTAGTTACTTCGATACAAATGAACAGAAAAAAATTGGACATTTCTGAAAATTACCGACGCGAAGATTACGAAATACGAGAGTGTATAATATGAGGAAATTTGAAGACAAAATACATATCCTAGAAAATTATAACTGCTTGGAAAATTGGAGGCGTCGGTTGTTACCGGATTTTTAAAAAAAAATTAAAATAATGATAAATTGGAATACGGCGAACCAGAAAAGCGATTAAAAGTGTGCATATTTCAGGACTGGACACGGAAAACAAGAACAGCATTTATTCGTAAATGAATAAATATATAACTAACTAACTAACTCACTGGCACTATCGAACCCGTAGGTTCGTGGCCGCGCGGATTTAGAGATTCTAACAGAAGCAAAGAATAAAAAGACCTATTCAATGAGACCATACCCGGAGACATAAAACCGTTATACAACCTGTACAACAACATCAGTACCAGTTAAAATGCAGAAAATTAAACATTGTTTTTGAAGGCCTCCATATTGGATGTGGCAATCCATTCATACAGCCTCCTGTGTAAATCTAAATAAATCCCTATCGGCAATAATAATCAGATGATATTATAACATCATTAAATGAAGCAGTTACTGGACTTAGGTCATATTTATATTCAAATCGATCAGGGAAGAGAGTGGAACCTGATTATGTAGGAGCAAAGGCCGTATAAAATGATCCAAAGAAGTCAGCATCAATGTAATCAAATTATTAGTTATTAAAGAAGACTGACAACTCAGGTAATGTAACCCTTTCTTTTGTGAAGACGGAAGTGGCTGACACATGATAATAACTTACTAATGACAATAATCCTTTGCTAGACAGATTGAGTAGAAATATCTTCTAAGCCTCCAGTTAACTGATTTAGCGTGATAACCATAACTCATTAGCTAAATGTGCAAGCGGGGGTTTTACCCTGACACAAACATCGTTAGCAAAAAGTGTGGGAACATGGCAAGTTTCTAGCGTCGGAAGACTAGGAAAAAACCCAAGCCTAAGAAAAAACCCAAGCCTAGCTAATGTTTGTGACTAGACTGTACGTGAAGCCAGCACGGGGAAAAAAAGGTCCAACCTCTGAAGGCGTAAATCGCCAATAATAAATTTGTAACACCCCCGGGATCAAAATAGGAGGGCGCATTAACCAATTATATGTTTCGTTATATGTGCCTAAGCACAGACCTTAGGTCCACGTGATCGAGGTAGTGGGAGTATAACTAATTTACCTATAGGCGAGAGAGGCTTCTCCTCGTCACTTTTTCTTCTCGTATACGATCAAACAAAGTTACTTCTCAAAAAACACTGCGTTCCGAGAAGTTAGATAAATTCACTTCACATATAGACAATTACTTGCAGTGTATAAAAGTTAAGAATAAACTACTTTTACCAGACATTCTTTACACATTAATTCTGCCCGACGAAGTCCTCGTGGAATCCCGAGATAAGAACCTCGACTCTACCGAATACCAACCGAGCAACCTAAGTTCTCACACATGGAGAACTCCTTCAGTATTCCTAGTGTCACCAAATCCAATCTTTACCTCTTGGCTCAATAATAACCCCCTCTCCATATTGGCTCCCTAACGTGCGGGCAGAATAGGTCGTAAAGTAACACACGAATAGAAATCAACGGCAGAACGACTAAGTCCCACGACCACGAGGCAACCAGGACAGAGAAGATGATGGCAACAAGCAGACAGACAGCAACTGAAGGAAGGAAGCAGTAAGTGACACAACAACAGAATAAGCATTTTTTTACTTTTTACCTATATAAGAAATCAAAATATTACAGTGATTTAACGGAGAATATATCTGTGTGTATTTATGTTGTTAAGAAGTACGAATAGAAAGAGGCAGGCAAATAAAGATAAAAAAAAAAATGGATAGGAAACACGAAGAGATTAGGGAGAAGGCTTGTGGGCAACTGATTGAAGGAGAGAACGAAATCGCAAGGATGGGAGAGGATAACGAAGATGGCAGAGAGAACTTAGAGCAGAGCACAGGGGAAAATAGTGAAAACAACGCAAGAGTAGAAGCTAGAGGGGAAGTAGAGGACAAGGGAAATCCAAGCACCGACACCATGAAATACATGGAAATGCTAATGTCGAGAATAGAGGAGATGGATAGAAGTAGGAAAATGGATTTAGAGACGATAGATAGAAGTAGGAAAATGGATTTAGAGACGATAGATAGAAATAGGAAAATGGATTTAGAGGCAATGCAGAGGAATATGAAACGGGAATTTGAAACTTGGAGAGGACAGATGGAGATAAGCAGGGAAAAGGATGTATTTACGTTGAAAGAAACATTAAGGGATGAGATGAGAAAAGATAGAGAGATGCTAGAAGCGAAAATAAATGAATCGTCAGCGTGTGTAGAACTAAAGATAAATAAAATGGAACAAAAACTTATTAAAGACTCAGAGAAAACAGAAAACAGGGTAATAAGTCAAATGAGAACAGAGATGAACAATAGTATAATAACGTTACAAACTAACTTAGGGGAGAAACAGGAGGAATTACAAGGGGAATAAAACGAGTCGACAAGAATGTGCTCTGTAGTGTTAGAGAACTCGGACAAAAGGGTAGTAATTATATGTGTCTATTTGTACAAAAGCCAGCCCACGAACAAGAAACACTAAAAGCCCAAGTAGCTCAGAAAATTGCGAGAGCAGGATAAACGCTCTGAATTGATCGAAATGATAGTAGAAGCCTAGATTTAATGAGTTAGGCACTAATATAGAACAGAAAGTGACTAACGAAATTAGCAAACTAAATGATGAAATAAGTGTTCCTACAGAGAAATATAAATAGTGTATGTCAAAATGATAGGAACCCCAGAAAATAAATCATACGCGTCGGAGAGTGTTTCTTGGACGACGGCTAATCACAAAACATATGCACGTATAGAGATACTAGGGAACCCAGAGATCGCTAGTAATTCTGTGGCGCATATTAACATAGATGATAGAAGTAAGAATCATTTGAAAAATTTTGACAAAAGTCTAGTCATCATATGTGAATCTAAGGATAAGATTGAGGCTGTAAAGACCCGATAAATTACCATGCGTGTGTTCAGAGTTTGTTTGCGTGTGGGCGTAGTATCGCAAAACATGTATATAATAATAGTACAGGAGGCCTTTGCGAGTTAACGGACTGTGAAATTAGACACTAATAGTATTAAGGGTAGATAGACGGACAGTGAAAATGACACTCGAAAAATAGGAGGGAGAGATTTTTACACGTAAGAATGACAACGGAATGGATATATTACGTATGTGTGTATGTCTTGCATTGTACTATATTGTATTGTGTGCACAGGTAGACACTACTGTGATTTTAGGTATGAGATAAAGGTCAATGTAAACGCTGAAATTATGCAGTACCCCAGGTAAGGAAGTGGTTATATACCGACAAAATTTTGATATAACATACAAAAGGTACAAACATATAAGCTCTACATAATCCCCAAACGAAAAAAAAAAAAAAAACAAGACCTGATAAATTATACTTAAATGCATGAACCAGTTTTCACGGGATTCGAACTCAATACTAGCTGAGATTAGGACATAAATGAAAAGTATTAGTGTAAAAAAAAATAATAAGTGTTGTATGGTAAAGTACCAAATATAATCAGTAATTAAAATAAATAACACTAATAAAGTGATTAAATAGGCCTAGATGAAAACGCTAATCGCGAGAGGAAAGGGCAAAATGACTGCGAAAAAAAATAAAGTGAAATGTCAATTTAGATATTAATCATGATAATACCCCCATATTGATGAATATGATATAATTAATTGAATTAGGGTGAATACATAACACATGCATGTCCACTTTCAGCTAAGATTGAGGGTGATTAATAAATTGTTGATTTGAACTTATCGATAGAGAATGGATCTATATTTTTAAATGTTTTAACCCAATCGCTCGAGCAGAAAGCTGCAGTATCTACTTAATCCAGTAAATGTTAAAATGAGCCCAGATAGGCCATTGTCATTGTTTAATACATATAGGTAATTGAAGAAACTTGTACAACAATCTGAATACGAATAATATCATGATGATTATGATTCTTTTGTCTAAAATAACAATCAGACAGCGTAAATATAGGAGCTAATGAGACAGGGTGAAGCTCAATGCACCTTAATTGAAATTAAAGGCCGAGTGGCGGTGTGAACCTATAAAGCGTGAGGAATTTATTTGTTGATTATATTTACAGAATTTAATTTGTAGACGTGGGCCGAAGCGGCACGTCACTGTGTTTGTATAACACGTGCTATTTTGTTGAAAATATTTGAGGGCAAGGGATCCCGTATTATCTAATAATGAGATGAGATGAAGTCATGGTCGCTGGTGAAAGCGAATGTGACAATTTGTGCGAATTTGTATTCGATGTTAATAATGAGATGAGATGAGGTCATGATCGCTGATGGAAGCGAATGTGACAATTTGTGCGAATTTGTATTCGATGTTAATAATGAGATGAGATGAAGTCATGGTCGCTGGTGGAAGCGAATGTGACATACTATACGATTCTGCATTCGAAGGAAATGATTTTGCACGCTTAAGAAAATAACGTCGTTTGGCTGAGCAATGAGATAGCCAGCTATGCTTTGGCAAAGTAAATGGGCCGAAATATGTTGAGAATAAAATATTAAGAATCATGAATATTTCATGGATTAATAATCATGATGAATTCGTATGTATGCAATACCTATGGGGAAAATAAATGATAAGGGTGTAATACTATCAATAATAATTGTTTATAACGATAGCACAGCTGCTTAAACGCGATATTTTAGTATTTTGGTCGCAAAGATATAGATCCATGTAAATAAGTCTTATTGACTCAATTTAAATTAAATTTAGCAAAACTGAAGTATTATTCGACATATGGTTTGAAGTAGACAAAACTGGTTCATCGCAAATGAATTCCCAAGCTGTAGACGCACATTATAATGTAGGTAGATATTAAGGTGTAAATTAAATTGAAAATAAACAGTTACACATGAAGAAGCAATTTATGCTATACTGGTATTCAACTAAATAGTTTTGAATGGTAATTGTATAAGCATGAATGGTTTGAGTAGACCACCAAATATATTAAGGGTGTATCTTTTTTTTTCTTTATGAATATTTATGTATGTCTATATTGCAGAAAGTGAGTCTATTTAACCTCAAAGAACGATCCCAGGTAAAAGGGATACATATCAGTGTTTACAATCTGAACATAATTGACGTGCTGGCAACACTCTCAGGGTTAACGTGCTCTAACCAAAATATTATAGCCATTTTTTCTTTAAAGGCCACTATAGCTATGATACTAGCATTATATTACGCGAGAGGATTATAAACAAATAAAAAAATCCCTTGATTTTTCCATTTGTTTATAGGGCATTTGTGGCAATCCATTCATACAGCCTCCTGTGTAAATCTAAATAAATCCCTATCGGCAATAATAATCAGATGATATTATAACAGCATTAAATGAAGCAGTTACTGGACTTAGGTCATATTTATATTCAAATTGATCAGGGAAGAGAGTGGAACCTGATTATGTAGGAGCAAAGGCCATATAAAATGATCCAAAGAAGTCAGCATCAATGTAATCAAATTATTAGTTATTAAAGAAGATTGACAACTCAGGTAATGTAACCCTTTCTTTTGTGAAGACGGAAGTGGCTGACACATGATAATAACTTACTAATGACAATAATCCTTTGCTAGACAGATTGAGTAGAAATATCTTCTAAGCCTCCAGTTAACTGATTTAGCGTGATAACCATAACTCATTAGCTAATGTACAAGCGGGGGTTTTACCCTGACACAAACATCGTTAGCAAAAAGTGTGGGAACATGGCAAGTTTCTAGCGTCGGAAGCCTAGGAAAAAACCCAAGCCTAAGAAAAAACCCAAGCCTAGCTAATGTTTGTGACTAGACTGTACGTGAAGCCAGCACGGGGAAAAAAAGGTCCAACCTCTGAAGGCGTAAATCGCCAATAATAAATTTGTAACACCCCCGGAATCAAAATAGGAGGGCGCATTAACCAGTTATATGTTTCGTTATATGTGCCTAAGCACAGACCTTAGGTCCACGTGATCGAGGTAGTGGGAGTAACTAATTAACCTATAGGCGAGAGAGGCTTCTCCTCGTCACTTACTTCTCGTGTATAATTTCATCAAGTCACTTCAAAACACTACGTTCTAAAAAGTTGGATAAATTCACTTCATATATATACAATTACTTGCAGTTTATAAAAGTCAAGAATAAACTACTTTTACCAGATATTCTTTGTACATTAATTCTGCCCGACGAAGTCCTCGTGGAATCCCGAGATAAGAACCTCAACTCTACCGAATACCAACCGAGCAACCTAAGTTCTCACACATGGAGAACTCCTTCAGTATTCCTAGTGTCACTAAATCCAATCTTTACCTCTTGGCCCAACAATAACCCCTCTCCATGGAATAACTTGATGAAGTTTAATAATTTAGTTGAGGACGACTGACTTACCAGGTACAAATTTTATAATTAACATCTTATTACATAACCTCAACGGTGCTTTAATATGAATTTCAAAAGTGTTGCCGTTCTAATAATTAATTTCATATAAACGTTGTGTAACCGTTTCAGATAACTTCTCCTCATATTTCACCTTTGAAAATAAAATTACTTATATTTGCTAAAGAAGATTACAATCTCTGTACACATACTTATAAATGCATTAAGACTATTTTCTAGATATTGAGAGAATGCTTGGAATTATACGCTTGAAACTGGCAGACTAATAATAGTTACTGCTGAAAATATAAAACTCTCTACAAAGTTAAGAAAACAGGAATTGTTAAAGTTGTTATTTAAATTAAGGAATGCGTGTGCTTATGACATATGTATGCGGAGAGAGACTGCAACTGAAATGCATCATCTCTTGGTTGGGAAACTCGGTTCTCATAACTCTAATTTCACGTAATTGCAGTGAAGAGTGGCCCAAGTTTACAACCTAACGCTGCACAGTAGCTGTTGAGGTTACGTGGTTAGAGGTAAATTTCAAGTACAGTTGCTTCCAGAACGCAAACATATTTCAAATTGATTGTTTTCATACTCTCTCTCTCTCTCTCTCTTGGCTATTGTATTAATATAGGATATTTCATCTTAAGACAAATAATTGCAGCATAATAGGCATTTGTTATGCATAGGTTTATAGCTGGACTTTTATAGTAAGACTTCGTTGTTAACATATTTGCGTGTTCAAATTCTCTTGAGGTCAATTGATGAATGTACAATAAAACCTGTGAAGTTGGCCACCCTTTTAAGTTGATCACCTGCCAAAGCTGATTTATGTGGAACCGGCAGTTCCCTATTTTGCATTAAGCATGGCAAACTCTGTATCATGGCCACCTGCGTATTTGGAAGTTTTCAAATTCAGTGCTATATTTTTAATAATTTTAACTTGTCTGTATTGGTCATCCCGAACTACCTATCTATAAATGTGTGTCAGAATTCCATGCTTGTATTGACCACCTGCCTAACTTCTTTTAAAAACCTTAACAATAGATTGGAAAAATCTAACATAATTACGGTCTCAAGTGTACTATTAAAATTATATTTTTAATCCTCTAACAACGCAATATTCTTTATGATATTCGATTAGTGTTAAAAACAGTTTTTCAGTGAATAACTACGTACATACAGTACTGTATTTTTGCCTTTTATTTTCCTTTTACGATAGTTCTTGGAATATATTTTGCAGAGGCAGTAATTTGTACACTCTCAGCTTCCAGTAAAACAGCTTGATTTTTAAAAGATGAGTAGTGCAAGTAAAACAGGGAAAGAAATTAATTGCATTCAAAATTCAATTTTAATTAGGCCTACATTTTTACTTTTTATTGTTTAATTCTAATTTGTTGTATGTTTTTTTATGTGATTTTAAATAATAATTTCCTTATTTCTATACGTCTACAGTATCACTGATGTTACTGTATGAATAATGATAATATTTTTATAAGTTGGCCAATTTATATGGAACCATGGGTGGCCAAGATATACATGTTATACAATGCATAACATAATTTAATATAATGTAACATCATTATATTACATTTAATATAATGATATACCAATGATGTAATATAATAGACCCGAATTAAAATATATTAAATTATATCCGAAACCAGAGTAATCTTCGAGATACCGTAAATTCGACCCAAAAACTACAAATGTAACAGCTACAAAGAATATTAACCAAAAATAAATTTAGCACAATAAAGCCAAGTGTTAAATTTATAGGTTAGAAACACGGCATATGTATGAGTGTTATTTATAACTAGCTAATATCTGGCGTACGCTGCTACGCCTAAATAAATCATAATGTGTTTTTACCTTTAGTTGAATAAGTAAAAGGAAATAAAATATAAATTTATATCATAATTATTTTTAGAAACCCCATGCTGTTTACTCGGCGTTGGCCGGAAATCTACGTAGTCCAATGAAATTGGCATAAATGAGCTGAAAGACCAAATTCGTTATTTTGAGTTTTCCGTAAAAGAATACCCGCTGTGTGCTGCTATGCTTTCCCGGGAATCTACTTATTCCGACCTTCTTGGCATCAATGAAAGACAAAAATGGCTATTGTGAGTTATCCGTAAGAGATAAACATATGCTGTCGCAGACCTTTTTGTAGATTTTTTTTTGAGATATTCAATTCTGTGTACATTAATTTTGTGTAGGCCTATTTGTTATGGTTTAGGCAGCGTAAGCCATTTAAGCGTCAAAAAAGGGACTTTTTCACTTTTTCATGTTTTTAATGGTGTAGGAGTTGAGTATCACAATTCTCTTATAGCTTTTGTTCATCCCGGGATATGAAGCATCACAATCGGATATGAAGCAACAAACATGAATTTTTATTAAAATATATATACAGTCAATATGCCCATTTCACCAATAAATGTTTAAAATGGTCAACAAGTTTCTACAGCCAAGCTGTCATTCTCAAGACCAGATATTGACTGGTCTTGAGAATGACAGCTTGGCTCTGTTGTAGAAAAATTAGGTGGACCATTTTTAAACATTTATTGGTGAAATGGGCATATTGACTGTATATATATTTTAATATTGTATCACCAAGAAGATCAATTGTGTATTAAATGAATTTTTATATTATTGAGAATGAATCAATTAATGATGTTTTATGTTAGCTTAGGATTGTTGCAATAAGCTAGGCTTCAGCGATAAGAAACAAAAAAAATTGCCTTCGCATCCTCAATGGGCATTGTTCGAGATATTTCTATCCATTGATAGTCCATATTCTTTCTGATGTACAATCCCACCTTTAATTCCTAAGTCTCCCTCTAGGTGTAGTCGCTTGTGGACAATTAGAATGTTTTTTTTTTTTTTTTTCACTTTCCTTTGCACACTCATTCTTTTCATACAGCCAATCCATCTCCATCTTCTTATTTTAATTCCCGTTATTATATGCATATCTTGAAGTAACTCCAATAATTCCTGGTCGTATCGTCTTCTCCAATTGTTATGTGTTTTAACAGTTCAAATTATTTTTCACAATACCTACCTTTCGAAAATATTAAGACCGTTAATAATAACATTATTTTAGCACCTAAACTGCGGATCCATAAGTAAGCACTGGGCGAATTGAAATTTGAAATACTCTATATTTAGTTTCTAGAGACGGTTCCAATTATTTTCTTCATTTCATATTTATGTAATTAAACAATAATAATAATAATAATAATAATAATAATAATAATAATAATAATAATAATAATAATATAATAATCATCATCATCATCCGGTATCATGGCAGCTGCCGCCGTCTTCCAAAAACCAAACGCCATTCCTCTCTATCCATCCATTGATCTTCCTCCATTCCTCTGATATTCATAGCTGCTTGTACCCCTTCTATCCAAGTTTTCTTCGGTCTTCCTCTCTTCCTCCTTTCCATTGGGATCCATTCCATAACAATTTTTGGCAATCTTTGCTCTGACATTCGTTTGACATGACCATACCACTGCAATCTTTTCTTTTCTATGATGTCTATCTCCTCTTGTACACCCATAATTTCCCTTATTTGTTTATTTCGTATTCTATCCATTCTAGATTTTCCAGCTGATCTTCTTAAAACATCCATTTCTGTACTTAAAATTCTTTTCATTTCCCTGGTAGGAATTTGCCAGACTTCAGCACCATATGTTAATATGCTCTGAATTATGGTTTGATATATTTGTAATTTTAATAATAATAATAATAATAATAATAGTAATAATAATAATAATAATAACAACAATATAAACTCTTTAACTGACGTACGCAGCTTAAAATAACTAGAGGATATAGTAGGTTACGAACGTGGCACTATTTATATAGTTCAGGTATAATATTGTTTTACTGTATACTGTCAGATACACAAGGAAATGTTCATCCTTTCGATACCCACTTCTTCAAGTGTCCCAGTAATGTGTGAGTAAGTAAAGTGATCCCACAACAGGCCCGGAGGCCTTTGGGGTAGTAGGATGTTAAGGCTCCCACTTGTTCTAGACAATCGGCACTTTATGTCAGCCGGGTTGTCAGCCCTGCGTGACGGCCGCCTTTACCCCCAGAACAAGCGTCTGGTACTCATTTCCGTTAGAAGGTGAGTCGACCCCAGGGCCATAGTGCCGCCAGAGGGTTTGGGTCAGTTTAAAAATCCTGACCCCAACGGGACTTGAACCCTCGACCCTCCGGCTTGTAGCTCAGTGCCTTAACCACTACGCTACGGCGTGCCCCTCCCCCCAGTAATGTGTGGACAAGGTTAATTGTCCATTAAAACAATTATCAGCAATGGCTCCAGCTTAAGGCACGAGAACTGTCGGAGGACCTCGTCTCTGTACCTTACAACTGATGAATTACCATCTCGAATGATTTGGAGATCTAATCTCTACCTGTACTGATTTCTGTCAACGTCCGACTGCCACTACAACATCGGAATGACTATAATGCCACACAACCATTCCAAATATCATTTGACATTATCAGGGGAAATTATTACGTCATGTCTAAATCTGTTTTCCGCTTCTCGAAAAAAGTTATTACTGTTACTCATAACCAGGAATTCAACACTGCATAGGCTCAAAGATACTTCATATTTGTTATGAATATCCCTCCTCTTTCTGTAGATGAAAGGGAATTTTCTGCAACTCGCAAAAGAGCACACTAGAGCTCCATGATTGATGTTTTCGTGTCACATAAAACTTGTTCATGGGTTCGATTTCCAATGATGTCGCGGGTGTTCTGTTAACAGGATAAGTACATCGGTGTGTATTATCCCCTTTTTATCGATCTAAATATCCTTTAGCCTGTTTAGTAAGATACACCCTCCACAACAATGATGGTAATGATGAATGTGCAATGAAGGACCTGCTTTGGACAAAAATCTGAATGAATATAAGTCTCGGGATAGCGTAGTCCGCTTCGGGATCCGAGAGTTGCTATTTTTGTTCGACCAATTTCAACGGACGTTTTAGGATGATAAGACGATAGTGTGCGCCAAAATTAGGGGTAAAGAATAAAAACCGTATTTCCTATAAGACATATATCACGCAAAATTCATAGGCGTAGATGCTCACCCTCTGCCTTCTAGTTAGTTTTTAGAAGACAGAGACGATGTTCAATCCATTATATATTCACATTACAAGTCAAGAAATGGATTGGGTATATAGTGTTGAATTTATCTGCTCATTTATTAGTTAGCCATGGGTTTGAGCCCCGATGGGGGTCACGATTTTTAAACTCCCTAAACCTTCTGGCCGCACGATGATCCACTGTCCACTCATCCTTTAACAGGATTGAGTAGCAGACGTTAAGGCGGCCGTCAGGCAGGTGCCACCACCCGGCTGACAACTCGTATCAAGATATTAAATATAAAATTGGTACTTCGTAAGTCAGTCGTCCTCAACTAAATATAATATCTTATTACATAACTGTCCACCGCTGTGGTCTCGAGGTAACGTGCTGCCTTGTCACTCAGCGGGCCCGGGTTCGATTCCCGGTCGGGGCAGGCTCCTGGGTGATATTTTTTTCGGGGGTTTTCATCACCTGTAAGACAAATGTCAGGAAGTTTAGGGCCCAACGGTCCCCGAAAATCATGCGGCCATCGTTATCATTATCATCATCATCCTTCACCGGTGTGGAAAGCAACGGGAAGCTACCACACCTGTAATTCCCTAGTAAAGCTGCAAAGCATTGTATGAAAATGCTGTGATTGCAGTGAAAGACCTGCCCTCAGGGCAGAATTACTATGGATGGATTGCATAACCTCAACGGTGCTATTATGAATTTTGAAAGTTTTGATTAACTCGTACCAATTGTCCAGTGGGTAGGAGATTAAAACTCTTAGTATCTCAAGGGTCTCCTAAGGCCTAGGTGGCATTAGTTTACCTTTTTTTTTTACTGCAGACTGATTAACTAACTAACGACAACTCACTGGCACTATCTAATTCAGATATTCAAGGCCGCGTGGATATAAGTTCTCCGTGAATCCCTATCCTGATATAAAGTTTTCCAATCGTTCCTTGTATAATTCATCTCCCTCAAATCGTGGTTAATATTATTATCCCTTCTCAATCTACTGGGCGTTTTCCCTCTCGTTTTCCTGCAAAATGTTTACTTCTTCTTCTTCACAATCACGGTTTAGGCTTGTTTACTAGCCTGTTTCGGCTCCAAATTGCTGCTGTTTCCATCTTTTCTTTGGTCTTCCCAAACTACTTCTTCCTCGTGGTGAATAGCTGTATGTTGCTTTTGGTATTCTATTCTCAGTCATCCTTGTCAAGTGTTCTTTCCAGGTTGTTCTGTATTTCACTATTGTTGTGTTTAATTCCTGCGCAAAATATTTACATGTCCCTTTTTAATTCCCCATTTGTGCCACATGTCTTGCTCATCGCAGAATACAAGAATTAATTAATATTCTTATTATAACTTTCTTCTCATGAAAATCATATAGCTCAGTGTTTTGTATTTTTCCACATTGATCTCTCTGTTCGTCTCTATCTAACTTCTGCTGACGAATGATAATTTTTACCGTATTCTCTAATCGATTTTCTTGACCGAGACACAATTTCGCTAACAGTAGAAAACTTTTTATAGCTTTTTGCCTCATTCCATTTTCTTCTATTCTAGCTTATATCAGACTGTCACCGTTCTGAAAGCATCATTTGTTTAAGAAATGGGGGATAAAAAGTTTTGAAATACACTTTATTATAACTTGCCTCCAAGATAGGGTGGAAGTGAAAGAAAAAGAAAATGAAGTTGGTGTTTTTACAAAACATTGAGGTTACGTGTTCACGTACTTGCACTATACATCATTCCTTGGCAACAGTTTTACTATTTTAAAGATAGAGCATGTCAGCAGATGACATTTCACGGAGATCTTGATTGGTTTGGACTCTTCGCATGTGACGCAAGCAGGGGTCGGAATACTTAACGACATCTATAAATCTTTGATGTTCTAACATGTAAAAGAAAGGAGAAAAAATCTTTTGCCATTTCATTTTTTATTCTTTATTACCCAGTCCGTGACTTACTGCACAGTACTTTTCTGAATCACGGTCATTTAATTTACTTTCGTCCCGATAAGAGGATTGTTAAATCTCCCTTCCTATTTTTATTTCGCCTGCGCCATCATGTTTTATTTCTGGGTGGCACTGTCTTTCCTAATATTCCTCCAGCTCGCTTCTAAAGATAACGTAACATCTGCTTTTAAAGCATCTTTGCATTCCAATTTGTAATGTTCGCCTAACAAATGATAGCACTTTAGCGCAAGTGTAAGGAAGAATAATCATGATTACGTTTCCTTAACACATTTTTCCTGAACACACAGAAAAGAAGGAGTGTGGTAACTATTCGCTTCTTTGTTTAAATTTATGTTAGCATATTCTTCTTCTATAGACACTAGAGCCTTCCACTTGAACGTTTTTGCCTTCTTCTGCGTGTACGATGACCAATTTTTGATGTCCATTTGTTTGATATCCTTCATGATATCATCTTCACATTTATTTTTAGCTCTACCACGTAATCCGATTGGTCCAAACCACTCTATTCTCTGAGCTATAATAAAATATTAATAATGGTTTATTAATTAAATAAAAATAAAACGTAGTTATATTTGATTTTCATATTTATTATATAATTCAGTGACAGCTGTTTCGGTATACTGGTACCATCTTCAGACATGTTAACAAATTATGAATTGTGTTCCAACTGATCTAAGCAACAATACAACAATATTTATTTAAATTTTTAATGGTTTCATCATTATAATATATTGTATAGTTTTATATTATTTTTAATTCTCCAGAAGCCATCAATATTTTGGCAGGGCCAAAAATTACTCTCACCATTTTCCTTTCGAATACTAATAATTTTTGTTGGCTGGACTCTTTCAGTACCCATGGTTCACTTGCATAAGCCACTTTTGATTTTATTATTGTTCTATAGAGTATAATTTCAGTTTTGTCTTTTTTTTAAACTAATTAATTCGTTAATAGTGGGATATTGGCATAATGTACTTTATTCCTTAGTGTAATTCTTTCTTCAATCGTAGAAAGACCCCATCGTTTTATTATGCCGTCATAGGGGAATTGGCCGCTCGCCAACATACGTTGAAGGATTATCCGGCTAAACTACGCGATATCTGTTTCAAGACCGACCTTCCGCATGTGTACCGTATGTTGTCAAGTGAGTGAGAAGGCCGCATGCTGAGTTGCAGTGAATGTTTGCCATATAACCGTCAACGTGGTCAGAGACGCTTTAATACATGTTGGTTTACGTTCGATCGATATCTAGTTTGCCATAGGGACATGATTTTTGGATAATGTCTATCATAATGTGATTGATAGATAATTCGTCGTGAATTCTGAGAGTAGGGTGATGTGTGCTAATTCTCTTATTACAATTATTTGTCAATGTGTGATTTCATTTCGCTGACTATTTAACTCATGCCACAAAAGCTAGTCAATGACCAATCGCGTTTCAATGAATGTTGTTTTACAACCAATGACAGTCGTGTTTCACCTCGCTCTTTATCGATTTCTCTTTATCAGCTCCTGCTTTTGTGATAAAGAAAGCTCCTCCTTTTTAATGTTCTGAACAGGTCAAAACATTATTTTCTCCAACAAATACATTGAATATAGCAAATAATGAAAAGATTCCTTGATTTTACTGAGTTGTTTACTAAAAAAATAAACGAATAACCCGTAATGTTGATTATGATATATAGTTTGATGTGTTTCATTATTTCTCCACTTGGGTGCACTCTTACAATATTGCAATCTTATTTGGCAATACATAATATGATCAAGCAGCAGTGAATGAACATAACCTCACATTACTGATTTGTTTTCAAACATCGCCGTTTACATTAAATATATAAATATTTTAAAATAACTATAGTTAAATAATGATTTGTGAGTAAACAGCTTAATTATATTCGTTAAATAGTCCTAACAAATGTCACTCTTGATTTCCAAATCCTCTAGATAAATTGGAAATCACTCGTGGCATTGCTTATGAGAAATGCATCAATTTGTAACGGTTTGTAGGATCGATGGATCCTCGTATGTGAAGTTTCGGTAGACATATTGGTAAATTGATAAATCGTAAATTTCAAGTTAAACGTTTGAAACTCATGTAAACAGTGATCAAATGTGCCACTCAATCAGAAATGGCGAATTAACTTATATTACTCACTCACCATATTAAAATTTTAATCAATTCTAAATATTATTAACTTTAAGAATACCACCTACACCTATTTTTTATGATCAAATTCCACTAAGATTTATTATCAGAGTTTTAAGCTTTTTCTACGCCGCGAAAATGTTTTGGTACTCTAAGATCCTGATATTGAACCAGTAACTTATCGAATTCGTGGCGACCTGACTCAAAATACATTATAATATATTAATTAACCGCTGTTTCACAAGGTTCGATTCGGAGCACATGCAGTAGATATATAACAATTTATTTTTGTATTAAATATTCTTAATTACTTAAAAACTTCAAAGACAGGAGTCGAAAGTAAGGACGTTATTAATAATCGAGGACGGCTGTAAAAAAGGATACCAACATTTGTGAAAATTCGTTTTTGGCATATTTCCGAGAGAAGTCTACACTATTACACCACCTTAGGGAGAGAAGTTAACTTACCTCCCTTGGGTGATAAATTCTAGTTACTCGTCAATTCAGAACAACATGATACTATACTTACTATAGCATGAGTGAAAAATTATACAGGGTGTCCCATTCAAACCTCCCATATTTTAATTAGTTATAACTAGCAGTATGTGGAATTATTAAATTAGGCCGGTATTAAAAGAAACAGAAACTCAAAGAATTTTTATTGCCACACACTAAAACACCTCTATATGTGCATCATTAGTAGCACGAACAATATCAAGTCTGTATTCGATCTTGTGCCATGTTGTGTCCAACATGTACACTGAACTGCCAGGAAGCTTGGCGAATTGATTTTTAAGGACTTCTCTGAAATCCTGCTCTAATGTCTTCAATCTTTTGTTCTGAAACACGTGTACGAGCACCTCCTGATTCTTTTTTAAGGCTTCGAGTCGCCAGAAACTTCTCAAGCCATACCTCAATGGTCTTCTCATCAGGTGCATTTCCTCCATATTCTCTCCGGTAATTTCTTTGCATTGTAATTATTGACTTCGTCTCTGCATACCAGAAAACAGTTTGTGCTCCTTGCTGAGGAGTCGCCGTTTTATTTTGTCATTATTGTCCAATATGCGACAGATGAATTAACTGCAACAATGAAAACAAAAATCATTTGAGTTTCTCTTTCTTTTAATACCAACCTCATTTCATAATTCCGCATATTTCGAGAGTTAGATTAATTAAAATGTGAGAGGTTTGAATGGGACACGGTGTATTATTGTTCCCTGCTGACAAAATAAAACAATCATACTTTTAAGTTTTGTTTCGCAAATATCACACTTGCTTTTGCGAAAAATAAATTAAACCAAGTGATTCTTCCAGTGTTATATGGATGGCAAACGTGGGGTCTTACTATCCGAGTTCGATTGTACCAACGAGTTGATTTACTATAGGTCTTCAACTCAAAACATGTTTTTTATAAACCTCTCATCTAATTGCATTATTATAACTTGAATGTATCATAGGAAGGCCAAGCCTTATTTAATGCAAGTGTGAAAGAGAATACGTCTAGCGAGTGGCTTGACGTTGGTAATCCACTGTCGTGCTAAAGCCCTATCTTTTCTTACAAGTTGAGTTCACTCAGCTGATTTGCATATTAAGCCTGTTCAGTTAACATGTCAGGCTACACTTGAATTCACATCCATAATGGTTACATCCGAGCTCGAGCAACCGAATAAAGACAGGCGATGCAATTCGTGCAGAAATTAACAATTTAACAATACCCTTATTTAAGACTTTAAGGACATTTCAATTCAATAATACAGATTTTTTATCAAGTAGAGTGTTTTGCCGATTTTTCGTCTCATTCTAATTCGCATGAAAAGTAACTGAGCGAACTGGTTCCTTCCTAAAAACGAACATTTCATGTCCGCGACAATTTGTTTGAAATCCTGGTGCTAATCAGTTTCATTACGAATACTCATAAGCTTTCTTATCAGCCACGATGGTCTGGGAGTTATGCTCTTTGTTTCTAGTCCCGAGGGTCGCTGGTTCAAAACTGCCGCGGTCGTTGAAAGTTTAGGATGGGAAAATTCAAGGGATAGATTCTCCGGGAGAATTAACACGTGGGTCTCAAATCTAAAGATTTTGTGCTTGCAAAAGAACTTTAGAGCCTCTGATTACAATTCAATGGTTTATATGCCATCAAGGTATCTCTTTGAAGCGATGAATTCACCAATCGTTGAAATCTATAGGATAATAATCGTAGCTCTATTAGATTATTCAATTAACTCCCGCAAGAGTCAACCCTTGCTCTAGTAGGGATATATTGGTATAGACAGACCAGACATAGGTTTCCTCAATCGTTTTATTAATCAACTTGTGTAAATGAATTGTGCATTTGCACAGAGCTAGTACACATGAGGGAAGACATTTTCTCATAGATTTTCGGCCGTTTGTGACCGGTATATACCCAGCATAATGAATAATTTGAGTAGGTACAATAAGTGGATCCAGACTGAGAAAGTCAGCTATAACTGCTGGGGAACCCTATATTTTGACTACATGTCACCTCTACACTTGCTGGGTGATGTTCCGCCTCTGTGATTGATACAATGTGGATGTGAGCTCAGCAGCCGGCTGGTAGTAGTAGTAGTAGGACTTTATTAGACAAAAAGTAAGATATTTACAATATTATTTACAAATATGGGTCGCACGGGCAGTAAGCCGTACGTGCTGTTGACAGTCCGTTACAATAAAGTAATAATTGGTACTAGTGTAAAGAAAAATAAACAACAAAAAAAGCAATAACATTACAATTACATAAAGAAAACACAATAATATTACAATTAAATAATAACACAATAGCATTATACACTAAAAAACATTAACATTACAATTACATAAAGAAAACACAATAATATTACAATTAAATAATAACACAATAGCATTATACACTAATTAATTTATATATAATTGTTAAGAATTAATGGTATTGCATTTTGATAACATATATTTATTCATGAATGAGTGTTGTCCTTATTTTCCGCGTTTTGTCCAGAAATTTACCGAGGTTTATCCAATTTTCTGGATTTACCAATAACTCGTAGCATGCCAATCTATCCCGATTTGAATTTAGAAATCTTTCCGGTAATAACTGACGTCTCCAATATTCTAAATCATTACATTTTCCTAATATATGTATATCATCTTCAAAGTTCCCGCACATTGGACATATTCGCATATCGTGATCGTCGCTAATTTTTAGAAATTTCCATGCCCCTAGCCTAAACCAAGCTGGTAATGAAGGGTCTTTTAAAATTGTCCCTTCGTGTAGTTGCTTTAATCTGCATTTGGTCTATTCGTTAAACAGGCTTCATAATATTAACATTGTATTGCCAGATTAGATTCACGTTTGTATTATATTTTATTTAGAAAGCTTCATTCCTGTCATAAACAATAAACTTTCTACATTTAATAATCTAAGATCCGGTTGCAAGATTACTACGTTCGTCGAGTATATGAACAAAATTTATTCGTTTCATAAAATTGTGAATGACTGAATACACTTTTACCGAGTTGCCTAATAAAATTTGGCCGCCATAAACAAATAACTGCCCAGAACAATGTTGTAACCTTCATTTCTTTTCAAAGTTGATTTTTACACGGAAAATGACTCACGTGCTATTAAAACCATTCGTCTTCTTCTTCTTTTTCTTCTTCTTCGGCTTTCCCCCGCTTATAGGTTTGCCTCTTCAGTTTTCATTCATTTCTATCATTCCAATCTCCTTCTTCCAAATTCCTATATTATAGTTCTGATGTTTTTCCATTTCCATCTTGGTCTGCCACGTTTATTTATTCCAGGGGGTGACCATTGGTATATATTTTTTGGCTATCTTTCATTTTCCATTCTTTGTACATGGCCATACCATTTAAGCGTTTCATTTTCAATCCTCTTAACAACAGATATGGCGACATTCATTTCTCTCCAAAGGAATTCATTTCTTATTTTATCCTGTCTTGTTTTTTGGAGGCTGCTTCTAAAATAATCAAATTCAAATGTTCTAATTTTATTCTTTTGTAATTCCATCAAAGGCCAAGTAAAACCATCTTCCACGTATAAATTTAACTTGAAAATAATTAAGGTATTTAACTTGATCTGGACGGATTTTTATTATTATTATTATTATTATTATTATTATTATTATTATTATTATTATTATTATTATTATTAAGAGAGCCCCACCACCATCCCCCTGGGTTTCCTCGGGCTTAATGCCCATATCCCCAGGTCTGCTCTTGTCCCTAATTACTCTCTGCTGTTTTTATTATGTTCATTTTCAGGATACAAGTTTCGGGTGTTTGTTCTTAATACTACTTATATACAGTTATTTTTACATATTAATCCTTAACCTAAGTCTTAAATCTACCACCTAATCTAGTAATATTTACATGGTGTTGTGTTAAAACTAATACTTAATTTACTAACTTACAACTAACTTATTGCTAGATTACATATAATCCCTTCTTCTATGTCTGCGGATGTCCTCCTCTTGGCGTTGAGTAAGGACCCATCCGACGAACTTTCTCACTGCTTGATATGGCTGTTTTTCTGTCCAAAACCGTAGAGGAGGCGGCCAGTTCATATCACCGTTTAGTGTAGCCTCACGTAAGTCCCTTCGTCTGGCCTCATATTTGATGCATTCGTACAGGACATGTTGTCCAGCTCTGTTCCGAAGCAATCGCAATGAGGCGTTCTTGAGAGGCCTCTTTCATGGAGTTTGACTTTGAAAGAGCCATGGCCGCTCAGGAGTGGATATTGATTTATTGTTTCAAATCCATCTCTAGTCAACATTACAATTGCGATTTCATGACAAGATGACCTTTGGAAGTCCTAGGTACGCCGTTTAATACAATTTCTAACGATATGACTATTCCTACCTACATCCTTTGGCTTTCCCCCATATTAGATTCAGTACCGGTATGTCTTAAACAGTTAATATTCGGAATGTTCTAAAGGGCACACCTAGCGTAGTTGGTTTCGACAATATGTTTCAACTCGGAAAATCGGGGGTTTGAGTTCCGATGAGGATCAGGATTTTTAAACTCGCCTAAAACTTCTGGTGGTTCCATGGCTCTGAGGTCCACTCAGTCACTAACAAAAGTGAGTACCTAACGTATATCCTCGAAACGATTATGAAGTAAGATTAGCATTAATTTTCATATTCTTCATTTTGGAGTATAGGCGACCGTCACACAGGGCTTACAACCCGGATGGCATCTAGTGCCGATTGTGTAGGAAGGTGGGAACTTAACTGTTTAGGCCTGTTGTGGAGTCGCTATCTCTATATGGTCTAAATATAATCTAGACAATCATAGTTATGATTTTAACATAAACATTGATATATATATATATATGTTATAATTAAATGTTTAACATTGAGCAATGCAAGCTTAATATGGAATGATAAGAAAAATAAATGCCTGGACGGGATTCGAACCCGGATCTCTGAGTCTGTACCTCAGTGTGATATCCATTACACTACCAGGCGAATCCAATTCAAACACTTATTCTTCTTATATATGTATTATACTCTCCATTATTACTAGATGTCGCGAGAACTCGGTCTTCACCGCCATCTAGCAGCTGACTATATCAAGTAAGCAAATTAAAGAGAATATTTTTACCTTATAGCAGTGACGCTTTATAGATGTTATAATTAAATGTTTAACATTGAGCAATGCAAGCTTAATATGGAAAGCAATGCAAGCTTAATATCGAATCCCGTCCAGGCATTTATTTTTCTTATCATTCCATATATATATATATATATATATATATATATATATTATATATATATAGTAACAGGAATTGTAAATAATATTTTCAAGCCAAACACAGTACAGCAACACACACGAACTATAATTTATAAAACTCTGGCCAGACCCATATTATGTTATGGCAGTAAGGCCTGGACAATTCGAGTGTAGATGAACAAAGACTAACTGCGACAGAAATGGAATTTATGAGATGTACTGCAGGTTACTCAAGAACAGACCATAAAAGGAATTCAGAGATTCTCAAAGAATTACAAACAGAATCAGTCGTGGAATATGTACAAAAAATACAGAAACAACTGGAAATCTCACGTAAGAAGAATGAGCAGAACAAGAATATCGCGTCAAATCTTAAATTACCAACCACCAGGCAAGATATCTTTGGGCAGACCCTTCAAACGTTGGATTGAGACCGTAACAGACCTCTAGGTCTATCACATGAAAGGAAGAAGAAGAAGAAGAAGATATATATATATATTTGCATTTTTATTGCAGAATTTTCTGTTCTGTTAATATTTATGATGCATTAATACTTATGTTACGTGTATTCCCGAACAACAAGCTAAAATATACGAAACTGTGTCATTCTTTTGAATATTGTTGTTGTTGAACAACAAACTTATAGTATGGACTTTTATCACAAGATGGTGTATGAATCTACAAGTTACTCTCGAGAAGAGTAGCGGGGACTGAAGATGAGGAGTAACGGATTTATTTTGATATGAACTGGTGCACCTGTAAGAACACATCACCTCCATAAATATTCCCTCTACTTGCTGTCTCTTTATTGATAATTCTACTTGCACCACGCCAACCGGGCGTTATTGGGATACGACCTGTTGAGAGAGGATTTTTAAACTCTGGATTACATAAATACTTTTTTTACCACACAATAATACAGAGGACCTCTCCGGGATGAGTGATCAGCTCAATACAATGGCCACCTCCAAGACAACATGAGCATTTAAATCAAGACACGCCATTCAATCGCCCATTAATAGACTGAATATGATAGGATAGTGTTTTTGACGGGAAAATGGTTGCGGGGACCATTTAGCCAATAGAGTTTCCTGACATTTGTCTTAAAGGTGAAGAAAAGTTACAAAAAAAGTTGTCCCGGCCGGGTATCGAACCAGGGACCGCTGCCCCCCTGCACATATGAACAATAATGCCTTACATAAAGCGTGAGCTAATGGATGAAAAAAGCTAACGCAGCAAATCCTAGAGACAAAATACTTATTATTAAACCCAATTGTCGTAAAGTAGAGAGGGCAATAATCTTCTTTAATGAGCTTGTCATAGTCCACCGCTGTGGTCTCGAGATAGTGTGCAGCCTTGACACGCAGCGAGCCCGGGTTCGTTCCCCGGTCGGAACAGTTTTTCTGGGTGAGGTTTTTTATCGGGGTTTTTCCTCACCTGTAAGGCAATTGTCAGGAAAACTTTAAGGCCCGAACGGTCTCCGAAATCATATGGCCATCATCATCCTTATCATTATCACCATCATCCTTCACCGGTGTGGAAAGCAACGGGAAGCTACCACACCTACAATTCCCTAGTAAAGCTGCAAGCTTAGCATGAATATGCTATGATTGCAGTGAAGGACCTGCCTTTGGGCAGAATTACTATGGATGGATGGAGCTTGTGTAATTATTGTTATTGGTAGGAGAAGAGCAATTTCTACATCAACGAGGCAACGACGTTACCCCGTTACCATATCGATGAGCGTATTATGTCCTTTACATGGAAATTAAAAGTAGAAAGAAACATTTTTAAAAATAAAATTAGGTGGGAAATATGAGATCAAAAGTACAATGGGACCTATTGTTAGCATAAATTACTTATAAGTGAATTAGTGCTTAGCTTTTTACATGTCAAAATGCGAATTATTATTAATTATTTATGCTCTGTTTTATTAGGTATATATATATATATATATATATATATATATATATATATATATATATCCACCGCTGTGGTATCGAGGTAGCGTGCTGCCTAGTCACGCAGCGGGCCCGGGTTCGATCCCCGGTAGGGGCAGTTTTTCTGGGTGAGGTTTTTATCGGGGTTTTTCCTCACCTGTAAGACAAATGTCAGGAAAACTTTAAAGCCCAAACGGTCCCCGAAAACATATGGCCATGATCCTTATCATTATCATCCTTACCATTATCATTATCATCATCATCCTTCACCGGTGTGGAAAGCAACGGGAAGCTACCACACCTACACAATTCCCTAGTAAAGCTGCAAGCATAGCATGAAAATGCTATGATTGCAGTGAAGGACCTGCCTTCGGGCAGAATTTCTATGGATGGATATATATATATATATAAATAACAAATAAGTATATTTTGGTAACGGAAATGGATTTTATACGAAGGGCAGCAAGAATTTCAAGAAGAGAAAAAATTATGAACTCAGTTATAAGGGAGAAAATTAAAATTGAAGACGCTATTTTAGATTATATTAAAAACTCAGCAATTGAGATGGTACGGACAAGTCCAGCGAATGGAAGAGGATCGACTGCTACCAATATCTGTTTTGTAATGGAAACCTGAGAGAAAACGAGGCAGAGGAAGACCTAAAACCTCCCGGAGTCAGGGAATATGTTTATATATGAAGGAGAAACATCTAAAACCAGGAGATTGGATGGTCCGACAAAATTGGCTATTAGGAATATATATGTAATTTTAGTTCGACATTTTCAATATTCTGGAATCCCACATTATATTATGAAAGAGTAAAACTTTCTAGAACCGAATATTGATGCGAGGAACTGCGTGTTTGCAAACAAAATAGACTACGCTTTGTTTGTGAAAATAATTTTTTCTAAGACACTTGCAATACATCTTATGCCACACACTTAGTTTTGCTCATGTATTTATTCATAACGTCGCTTCGGACAATGTGCTGTAAGTCAGCGTGTATAAAGCGAGATAAAGAAGGCTATGTCCATCCGTCAATACATACATATTGTATATGTGTACCAATAGATACTGCTATTCCAATATTTGTGTGTTGTATATTGATTTGAATGCTATAATACGCTGAAAGATCCTTCATTCGATATCTCTGAAGGAAATACAACTTGTGCGTGTTTCGTTTGAATGCGTGCGTCAATGTAGACTCTAGCACTAAAATGCGTAACATGGAATTCCAAATGGCTGAACATGCATAAACAAAGATTTTTATCTCATATACATTATATTATGTTTTCGTGGTCTCCCTACTACAGAAATTATGTTTTATGATAGTTATTATTAGAAATTCTCTCACCTTAAGGTGCGTGTACTTTATTTAAATGGTTCATTCGCCAGCACATACTTTTCACTGCGGGACCTATATGCTCTAACTCTTACAGAACTGACGCAACTCTCATAGACTTAATTATTGCTATCCAACATTCATATCCAACACCACTTGTGAGCATGGCTTCAACAGACCTGAATAATCAAGACACAACGTTCCTTGTAGATATATTTAAAATAATAACAATCATCATCATCCGGTATCATGGCAGCTGCCGCCGTCTTCCGGAAACCAAACGCCATTCCTCTCTGTCCATCCATTGATCTTCCAATCCTTTGATATTCATAGCTGCTTGTACCCCTTCTATCCAAGTTTTCTTCGGTATTCCTCTCTTTCTCCTTTCTATTGGGATCTATTCCATAACAATTTTAGGCAATCTTTGCTCAGGCATTCTTTTGACATGGTCATACCACTGTTTTTCTTTTCTATAATGTCTATGATGTCCGGTTCCTCTTTTACACCCATAATTTCCCTTATTTCGTATTCTATACAATCTAGATTTTCCAGCTGATCTTTTTAAAACATCCATTTCTGTACTTAAAATTCATTTCATTTCCCTGGTAGGAATTTGCCAGATTTCAGCACCATATGTTAAATAATAATAATAATAATAATAATAATAATAATAATAATAATAATAATAATAATAATAATAATAATAATAATAATAATATTATATACAAGAAGCCTTTTGAATTTCTGTTGTTGGTGTATTATTATGTGAAGTTTAATTTTAGCGAATTCCGAAGGAATGAAGCTATTGAGATTGTTCTCTGAAAATATCTTTGAAACATTTTTACATATCTTCATCGATCCTACCTATAAACCGAAAATAACTATAACAAAAATGAATGAATATATGTATGTGTGTCTATGTGTGTTTGTTAACGCTCTATTGGTCACATTTTTTTCGAAACTAAACTCGGCATACAACAGTCAATTTACAAATGTGAGGTCAAGTTCATTAACTGGGAAATTGACACCATTAAGAGTGGGGGTTAATCTAAAGCAAAATTTTATAAACTGCTATATCGTCCATTTTTTTTCAATTAAACTCCACATATGCCATTAAAATAAAGCATAACACATATTCTTCAAAAATCAATAAAATACCACTGTTAGTAGTTGAATTTTACGTGAAAGCCGAAATTTATAATTCCTATAGTGGTCGCCATGTTTTTTTCGCAACAAATCTGAAAACAGAATTTAATTAAAAGAAAACATTCCATAAACTTGCAAAACCGTGGTATAAATGCGACCTGATGGGAAATGCGCTTAGTTTACGTAGTTTGTGGGTGACGAACTTTTTTAATTGTAACATATTAAGAATTGGTTATGTTAGTATATTAAAATAACCTATATTGAAGTAAAATTTTCATAATTTATTTTGAACGTTGTGGAAACCAAAATTGTCCGAATCTGAGATTTAATCATCTGTACCACCCCTTGAAATTAATTCTCAGATTATATTGTAAAATCATCATCATGCTTCCATCAGTTAGTGCTGGAATGGAACATTGGTGTTCTCGAGCTATTTTAGGTAAGACGGTAGGCCAACATTTGAAGAAAAAAAATAGTTTTTTCATAATGAAATAGTCGGTTCTTTTCTGAACATTTCTGTATATGATTTTTTACTGAACGCCAATTATAAGTGCATTAATTATTATTTATTTTAAATTGACAGCTGTCAGCCTGTAAAATCATTATACTTTAAACCTTCTTTTCTCGAAAGTGAAAATTTTCGAACATTTGCCCCATTATCGCAGGAACTATCAGAGATATTTACATGACATTTTTACAGGCGGAGTATCTAGTTGTACTAAAGCTGTGGAACCACAATCATGATTATCTATTTTATTGATCCTCACTTATGATTTTTTAAAAGTTATTTTTTAAATAAAAAAAGGAGACTAGTGGAAAAATTATATAGGACATCAGTATTTAAATACAAGTTTGACTGAGGTTCAGTGATCTGTACAAGCCTCATTTAATATGCTGTAAAAATTTCATTACAATCCATGTAGTAGTTCCTGAGAAAATGGGTCTCAAATTAATGTTTTAACATTGATGGGATAGGGCCTACCATCTCATCTTAATTTTCGAACGATCATTATTCTTTTACCAATTGGTTAATACCGTGAGACGGTCCTAGGAAACCTTGTTACGAGCAGTCTATTAATTTGTTCCTGCCATTTTCTCTGGGAATCATGATTCGTGTCACATTTAGATAATCTGTCATCATATTTCCACAGAGTTCATGATTCACAGCCATAAGGACACGCTTTGATATTGTGTTATATATTTAATTCGTGCTACTTTCAAATTTAACAGTGCACTATGTGATCACCAGATGTAATAATAACAGTTAATTCTCGTAGACTACGATGGGCAAGATATGTGGCAGGAATGGGGAATGAAATAAGGTCGTGGAAAATTGCGTTCAATATATAAGCCAAGAATAAATGGGAGGATAACATTAAACATTATTTGAAGGTAAATTATACGAGCTAGGGTAACAGAGTGGAACCCTTGATAGAGGTCCACTCCAGGGAGTAGGCGCCCCTGCCCTTTTGTGAGCAGTGGGTAGTACCTGGGTAGGGCCCCGTCCACAGGGTTACGTGGGGAGAAGAGAAGTCCCCAAAGCCGTAGTGAAGGCAACTTCTCTAGGAGACGAACGCTCCGAAATTCCAGTTCCCTGCCCTCCAGGAAGAGGGGTTTGGCTAGAGGCTGGTAACCTCTAGTAGTAAAAAATAACTTACTCATAAACTTCAGCAGAAGAAAAGCCGGATTGATACATATAGACAAAAATGGAAGCAACACATAGACAGAATGAATGAAGATAGATATCCAAAACAAATAACAAAATACAAACCTAAAGGCACCCGATATGTGGGCAGACCTAGAAAGAGATGGGCTGAAGTCGGAACGGGTCAACAGACCTAATCCATGAATGAAGATGATGATGATGATGATTATACGAGCGTTGACTGAAAAACATTAATTAACTCAGGATATGGATTATTGAGAGCTTACATGAACATCTGGGTTCGATAGTGTTTTTTTATTTAGGAATATTCCACAATACTGTTTTTCTCCTTCAACCCAAAGTGATTTGTCGCTAGAGGTTCCTGTCTAATGCATCTTCTTCCCTCAAATCTCCAGCTTCGATACTTCTCAACCCTCCACCCACCCATCGTTCTCCAGGCGTACCTCTTCCACTTCTTCCATTAGCTTTCCAATTAAGGATCTTCTTTGGTATTCTCTCTTCTTCCATTCTTATGAGGTGTTCATACCATTTCAAATGTTTTTCTTATATTTTTCCTAATATTTTTTTTTTCAACTTGCATAATTTCCCTTATTGTGCTGTTTCTGACCTTATCCCTGTTTGAAATTCTTGTCGATCGCCTCCAAAAATCCATTTCTACTGCTAACAGCTTGTTGGCTTGTTTTCTACTTCCTGTCCAGGTTTCGGATCCATATAATAAAATGCTTTTTAACAGAACTTTAAATATAGTTTCATTCGTACTGTATATTATATTTCTATTCCAAAGCACCGAGTTCAACATACCAATGATTCTTCTTCCATCAGTTATTCTTCTTTAAATTTCTGTAGTTGAATTCTCATTTTTACCTAAAATAGATCCTAAATATTTAAAATGTTTAACAATACGTATTCTTCCTTAATTATATTTTAGCTCATCTGTTGTATCCAATGAAATATATTCTGTTTTAATATAATTTATTTGTAATCCCCCTTTTTTGAATTCTATCTCTAATTTTCGTATTTTTTGTGTTCTATCTCTAATTTTCAATAGTGTCAGTGAGTTAGTTAGTTATTGTTAAATATGGGATATAAAGTTGTTGCTTCAACTGCGTAAAAGTGGATTAAAATATTTCAGGTTTAAAATTCGCAAACTGCTATTTGAAGTGCATAGAGAACCTCGCATAGCAATGTAGCCGTATCTATGTTTTATTTCAACAGTGATACCATGTAAAACTCGTATTTTTTGTTGTAACAGCCCGTGAAGGGAAACCACCAACATTTAGTGTTTGTGAGATAGAGGTGACGTTTCATGCATAGAAGTTGTTTTGCTGAAATTTTAAGAATAATTACATGGCTAGTTGTCATGAAATTTTAAAAATGCTATCTCCTCTGTGTTAATCGTAGCTGGAGTGGAAACACGCCAGTAAATATTCCTAACTGTGAAGCTTGGGAAAATAGCTCCTGATTTGTAGGGTGGTCCACTATCCTGAAAGAAAATATTTTACTCCAACTGTTGCTGTTTTTCTTCTCTCTCCTTCTCCTTGAAAGATTCATGTTGTCTCCAAGCAAGTATTACATTTTAGAAAACTAGTAGTCTTTCATCGTGTTATTCAGGAAATACCAGAGGGTGGATGCTAAATTTGTTGAAAATTCGTGAGACATGTTTTTATATAATGTTGAGGATTTCTTTATTTCAATTTTTGTTTTATATAATTAAAATTCCTTTGGAGCAATCAGAGATAATGGAAAATGATGAAAACATCAATATTTTATCAAACACTTAAAAAAGTCATATTTGAAGAGAAAAATTATACGCTCAGACCGGGACTTGAACCCGGGTTCAAGTCCCGGTCTGACCGTATAATTTTTCTCTTCAAATATGATTTATCCATCATTGAGATGTACGAAATAAATAATAAAAACTTGGAAAAAGCCGTACTGGCTGTAATGTATAATTCCCAAATATGTCTTCTTAATAAAGGAGCCGCTATTTGCAAGATAGAAGCATGGCTTCACAGCATTTAGTGGATGGGAATTACAATGTATATAGAGAAAGATTTGCGTTTAGATCGGTACTTGCTCAGGTAGCTCAGTTGGTAGAGCACTTGGTCTAGAGAACCAAGGGTCCCGGGTTCAAGTCCCGGTCTGAGCGTATAATTTTTCTCTTCAAATATGATTTATCCATCATTGAGATGTACGAAATCAATAATAAAAACTTAAAGTATTTTTTAAATAAACAATAAGAGTTTAGAACTACACATATAACTACAAATTTGGATCAATCAGAGATAAAACGAAGAGAGTGGAAAATTATGAAAAAATCAATATTTTATTAAGGGGGGGTGATGGGTGAAATTTCTATTTTCTACATTTTGTAAGCTACATACTTGATTTTGTGTACACAAATGCATGCCATAATAGGTAATATTATACTGAAGTTTCGTCCTTCTAGACTTAAAAGTTTTTGAGTTCCATTTAAAAATTTTCATATTAAAATTTTTAATTAGTCCCATATATTTTTGGTAAAATGTTTTAATTTTTTTTTCTATACGACCACTGACTTATTTAGAACAACACTGTGCATTAACATTTCTATATATCATTATAATAAAGGAAGGAAAAAATATACATCCTTTGCATGTGAAAATGTATTTTTTTTAAATTACTGCACATATTATATTCTTTATTTAAAAAACTATCAACGTTGTTTCAAAATTCATGCATATAATTATTAGCCATAGTGTGTGGAACATGCAGTGAAAATGTCGTGCTTCTATCATTAAATTTGTCAATGCTATTTTGATTTGAATGTATTGAAATTCAATGAAAATAGAAGTGTGGAAAAGCCAATTTGAAAGTTTGCATGCAGTTAAAGTAGAATGTAGCATACATGCTCTCCTACAGTCATTAGGGAGACTTACAAGCGCCATAGGACACTAAAACTTCACCAACTTAAACTTTAAGGTACATAGTATTTTTTTAATATAAAAAACAAAAACAAAATGCTAAATTTGACCGAAAATGTCGAAAATTTCACCCATCGTCTCCCGTAAATATTTAAAAACCCATTTTGTAAATAAAAGATAAGAATTTAGAACTACCAATTTAAATTCCTTTGGAGCAGTTAGGAATATCAGGAGGAGAATGGAAACTTGTGAAAAAAAAAAATGTTTTCAATATTTAAATGAGACTATTATATTTTATCAAAAGTAAGATTCTAAAATTACCAAATAGTTACAGAAGAAATTGGTATTACAAGATTCAGTAAACTATAATTGTCTTATGAATTACGATTGGTTAGTGTCCTATATCACTACAAATGACGTAAACGATTTAGTTTTCTATTGAAAATAAAACTATCTGTATTAGCTGGAAGAACTTTTGCATTATTGTCTCTAGAGGAAGTCTTAAAGTTTAGTTCCTGAACACATATGTGTTCAATGTTTTATCCTTGAATCACATGACACGTATAAGTTCATTCCAAAACCGATGTAACATATCTGCTTCCAAACTTGCCACATATATTCTGTGACTTTTTCTTTTGGGGATTGTGATTTTGTCCCTCCATTTTCCCATGTTTAAATGGAATGAAAGTACGTATCGGAAGAGTTGTCGGGTTTCGAATGAATTTGATTTCTTTCCGATATGTGTCTTGTGACTTAGGGATCACGCATTGAACATCTGTGAGTTGAGAAATTAAACTTTATGATTTGATCTACAAAACATTACATTGTGATTTCAGGCAGGCTACCATAAGTAGGTTTTTTGTTTTATGGAACGTTAAAATTGTTTACTTATTTAGTAGCAGCCCAGTACCGGTATATCACACCTTAGAATTTCGATTTTGAGAAATAATTATATTAAACAGATGATAGCTAATGTTATCCTGCCGTCTATAATCTGTGTATAAATGTTCGACTGATGGAGCTATACTAAGTCCTTTTTTCATATTAACCACAATACAAGAAGATAAATGTGCAAAATTCGAACAAAAATTAGTTAATTATTTTAGTTCTTCTTATTTTTAAACGGTTTTACAGTCCCATGTGGACCTTCGCCTCCTCCTCTGACTTGTTCCACTATTCTCTCTTCTCGGACCCCGTCTTTCATAGTGTGATTTTACATTTCTTCATGTCATTAAACACATGGTTTTACCACATGTTTTTGAGTCTGCCTCTCCGTCGACTTCCTTGTATTTGATTTCAAAACTTCATGAGCCTCTCTTTTATCGTGATTCCATTTACATTACCTATAATTTCAGCCTTGTAAGTTTTACCCATGATACCTACTTTTTTTGTGGGATTTGAGTTTTTTCTTCGAACCGAAAACACTTATTGGCTACATTATTAAGATTAGAGTTTATTGTACTTTCACTTTACCTTATCCTATATTTTTACCTGGTCTCTTTTGATTATGAATTATATTTTAGAATGGTTTTTTTTAACCTTTTCTGTATCCAAGTCTTTATAAATCCTTCAGTTAGTATCTATTCTAGCAGTTGTACGTAAAAACATGCAAAATAAAACAAAAGCTAAATATAATTGCTTCTAGTTTATTTAATAGGCCTATATACACGCTAACGCGCATTAACATATGTATATGTTAAGGCCTGGTAATGCGATATGGAATTCGCCTTTAAATATTACCGCGTATCTACTATCTTTGAATATTTTATTGACAATGAAATATGCTACCCCATGTTTTGTAGTAAATTGCATTTATCATTTTTAATATAAGGGTCACTGCTTAGAAAATGTTAAAACATTATTAGCAAATGAATATTTTTTTAGTCCAGGATGATATAATTTCGAGTAGTCATGTATGAAAGCTTTAGCTGTAAGTTAACATGGGCATTTATTTGTGCGTGTCTTGTTACCGTATATAACTTACATAACATTATTTTTGTAGCAAAATTCACGCTAATTTTCAATATGTCTGTTATCCACTCTGTGTACAAACTGACTTTTTACGCGCCTGAATTTTTCTTAGATTACTCTGCGCAGCAGTGTCAGCATTTGGGTTGAGAACATCTTCTAAATCACCACAAGTTTGCATTAAAAGTGGCTATTGTAACCAAATTGACATATTCCTTACAGCATAATAGCGACCTTACATTACTTCCCACAAATTAATGAAAATGGACGTGAGACGTTTTAAAAATAATCTCCTAGATTATAGTACTTTTATTAAATGTTTTAAAATCATTTTATATAAAGGGTTCAATGTAATTATAGTCACTTATTAGAGATACCCCAGTGTTAAATTGTGCATACGTATTTGTTAAGCAGCCCCAGATTTTTTAAAGCAAATCCATTCTTTACTTTAATACTAGCAACATAGAGCATCCTGAAAAACTGTTCAGTTACCTTTGTTAGTTAAATTGTAGAAATGCACCTGAGTGACTCTCAACTATGGGTTTAAAACTGCGAAGGCCTTTCGAAATGTCATCAATATTCAAGTACTTAACGAATCTAACGAATTGACTTGACGAACACTGCAGATGGACAATAGTTCGAAAAGCTACTGTAGTTTACAATTGTTGAGGGCATCAAGGTCACTATTATATTCAGTGTAACTTGGCATAATCTGTTGTACAGTAAATTACATAACCTATTGTATAAAGTTTCATTGATGTGGATTTTTTAAAATGACGATAGTGGCCTTTATTGCGTTTTATAACATACCCGTTCTAGTATGTTTATCTACACCAGTGTGTTCTGCAAGTGCATCTACATTTTGGTATTTTGTTAGAAGAATAAAGCGAGATATTTATCATTTTTATTGCCATGGTTACAAGTATATAATTTGAACATATAATCCATATGTGCTCTCTATCTCGCTCTAAAACACACATTATGATAAAGTGTCGTGTGCATTGTATATTAAAGTGCAGTGTATGTGTATTGAGTTAACGTTAGCCATGGGATTGCCTATATAATACGTACAAATTATCTCAGTTGTTAGGAACAAAGAGACAAGGAACTCCCTGCGCCTCGTGTTTTATGTCACTCCAGACCGAGATAATAACTCCCAGGGCACTTCCTTACACCGTGATCGCCATCTTTGTTAACCATTTCTGTCTCGCATTTCCAAAAATCCCATTGTACTGTCTCGTAGAATATATTGTACAAGTGTTCAGCATGTTCTAATTACATTAAAATGTGCATAGAAAAACATAAACTATTTGTATAGAAGTGTAACACTGTTGCCTAGTGATATAAGGCATAATGTATTGATGCAAAACTATGGAGCATGCGCTGGTTCGAGTCCCCATGGGGAAGAAATTCTATTATGAGATTTTGGCCAGTATTGGATCGGTGCCCACCTAGCATCATGAGAAATGTGTGTAGCTACAATACGTATGGGTCCCAGATTGTTAAAACTAGCTGTAAAGGCTGAACGACTCGACATCTAATTCCTATATTGGCTGTAAATGGAACATAAGAGTGTGAGGCCAGCAACCGGCAAGTAGGACAAGGCCCTGTCGCGCCAGGAGTTTTTTAATTATGTAAAATACTGTGAAATGCGTTAATTATGTAAAATACTGTGAAATGCGTGATGAAATATTATGTCCTCGCTAAATAAGAGATTTTTCTTGAATGTATCATATATGACTAACCAAATGGCTTATGGAACCCATGGATTCAATGGCGCATTTACTAAGTTCGGTCCCTGCACTGAGCCAAGTTAATCCACATCATTGTCAGAACACTTGGCAATACAACTTTTTATTCTTTAGTGAACAGTTCTAAATATTCGGAAGTACCTTTCAGAACTGACCAACTGGTAACAATAATTCTGTAGTACTCTAAAAAACAGATTGTCCCCTAGGTTTTTATGATTAACATAAAATTTTAACTTCAAGCAATAACGTTTTAATATTGTCAATTGCTTATGGTTTGGCCTTAATATACATTAAAACAGTAAAGTAAATATACTATAATAATAAGACTGATTATGTATATAAAAAACATAATCCAATTCAAAATCTAAAGCAATGACAATGAGTTGATAAAACATGCAACGGGTGAAAATTGAGATTGATGGAAAAGTTATAGAACAAGTGTGTGATTTCTTAAACTTAGGAAGTGTATTTGCAGAACATAACAGTGGCATTGATTCAAAATTACAAAAATATAATAAAATGAATTGGGTAATAAGAAGACATTTTGGTAAACAGATGAGAGATACAAAACTAAGATTATACATAGCGTCGCATCAAAAGCTGCCCTAAAATGCGGAAGTGAAATTTAGATAAAAAAATAAATTCTCCTTACGATCACTGTTAGGAATTAATAGACTTGATCAATAAAGGAACACTATTATCAGAGAAAAATTTAGAGTACCGACTTTAGATGAAGATATAGAAAGATACCAACAAGAATGGAAAAATTATCTGTGAAGAATGGAAAGGAACAGACATCCAAAATTGGCATTCCAATATACTCCAACTGGACATAACGACCAAGGAATACAAAAAATCGGTGGAAAGATCAAAACAATTTCGTTAGGTTTACTGTCACAGGCCACATGGCCTAAAATGGATTTGTTCAATAATAATAATAATAATAATAATAATAATAATAATAATAATAATAATAATAATAATAATAATAATAAATATATCATCTTCCGATCCAAATATAAGTATTTTTGGCCTGTTACGGTCTCAACGGATATTTTCTTTCCACCTCGACCCAAAGATCTCTTGCTCTGAGTACGGTACTGAATTATGACCTTGGGATTCTTTTTGTATATTTGTTACATTATATTTTTTTCAGTTCAGTCTTACTTATGAAGTTTAAACTGGTTGTGGCTGAAATATTTTATCGTCACTTCTTTTTTTTAATCACAATAAATGATAATGACTTAATTTAATTCAGTGCTGTAAAGCCTAGTACGCACTGGAATTCTTTGTTCGGACTCTTTATTGCGGAGTTGCGTCTGGGATTCATTTTCTTGCATCCGGGACGCTCCGCGACAATGAATCTTGTATCCGGTGTGTTGCGTTTTGCATATTTTTTAAATCCCATCCGAAATGGGATTCTTTATACAATGTCGTGCAACAATGGATCAATGCGAACGGGAATCTCAAACCAAGTGGACTTCTTTTAACCATTCTCACGCAATTTGTCGTTGTTTTTTCGGTCTTTCGTCGTTTTTTATTTAATAAAATGTGGACAACAAATCCCACTTTACAATTGATCGATGATTTACAAATGCGACGATGTCAGTGGGACGTTAGCTGAGACGAATATAAGTCAGGGAAAGAAAGAAAAATCTATGGCTGAGTTAGCCAAAAAATATGAAGTAACAAAAACAGGCTCTGCTATGTTTGAAATCGTTGATTAAAGTGGTGACGAGTTCATAAGTGATTCTTTACGAACCGCCAATAGACCACACTGTGAACTTAATCGGGCAAAACAGAGCATAAGTCAGATTATTTTTTTTTAATCTACAAAATGGTTATACGCTAATACGTCAGATTCATTGCACACTACGCCTTCTCACTCCACCCTATCCAGCTGTGATGGCCCATTCGATAGTAATAGCACACACTACGCATACATTTTCCTCATACTTGGGCAACTTTACGTAAATGTAAAATTATTAGTTTTAAATTTCCTTTTTTTAAAATAAATGAGTAATATATAATTACCTAAAAATAACATTCCCTGTTATAATGAAATATATAATAATTAAATTTCGTATTTTATTTTGAAAGAACATTTAGCAGGAAATAATTATATAGGCCTACCTACTCCATATGTTCTCACAGCAATGGCGATGGCTGTGCATGAAGAACGAACTCGGATATTATCTGTTTATAAACTTTAAAAGTATGCATAAGGCTTGTATATGAGTCCCTATTTTCGAAGAAAATAAGAGTGATTGCTAGCCTGTTGGTAGCACAAACTTAGCACCTTAAAATTCGTCTCCTTTTTTTTTTTTACCCATTCGCTTCAGGTTTAAATGTTCAATGCATTTTCTCAGAAACCGGATTTAAGTTACCGTAAATTATAATGTCCATTTTCAGACATTCAAAACAAACAAACGATAACAGTACTTGAGATCAGAATAAAGGTGAAGGCAAAAACACATTCCTCTACTATTCATTAATGTTAACAGAAGATTACCCTGTCAAGGGATATATACAATATTGCAAAAATATAACAGCAGAGTTAAGCGAGTCTACCTCGTCTTTTGAGGCGAATGCGTTAATGTGCGGTCCAACCATTCCCAAAATATATTCGATGTCGACTGGACTCATCCGAAGAAAATTTTGGAATCCCATTCCGACCTCCAATCTCAGTGTGCCAAGAAGATTGTGTCCATGCCTATTCCGATCCTTGAATATCCCACGAATTCACCAACATGGTGGCTTTTTATTAGCCCTTGTTTACTTCGTAGAGCTAGATAAAGTGCTATTGCGATCCCAGAGAGCGTAGCAGCGTTCAACATGGCTCAGAATCAAACTAGATGCGGACACGATTTCCAGAGCGACAATGTTGCGGGAGAAAGAATCTGCGACATGTATACTGGAGTCTGCGACATGGAGTCCAAACAAAGAATCCCAGTGTGTACTAGGCTTAAGAATGAATAACAAATTATCATAAGTGTCTTCAAAGTAATTACAATGACAGCTGCATTCATCTGTAGTGGACATTCTCTTTCTTTTTATCTTATTTAACCTCTTTCTTTATAGTACTTTACCTATCCCATGCCATACGGTTTTTACAGGGATATTGATGAAATCACCAAATATAATTAAGAAATAAAATAATTCTGAAAAAAAAGTAGCTCTTTAGGGACCAAACCAACGCTCATTGGTCTTTAATTTAATTATCGATTTTACAGTGCATCAATCTCATTTGAAACTGGATTTGTGTACTTAGATTTTGTATCAATTTGTGACAACTATTTTGGAGGACATTAAGATTCATTACTTATTTGAAAGAACATAACTATTTCCTACAATACATAAGAGATTTCTACTGTTTTGTTGTTATTCTACGTACTACCTTATGATTTCTTCTTTTAATTTGTCAGCTTTTTTTTTTCTTAGGGCAAAGTGCGAATAGGTTATTAATGCAGAACAACATATCTAGGAATTTTCTTTGTTGTATTTATGGATGAAGTTTGCTTTGACTTTGAATTTTCACCGTTACCAGGCCGACATGCTGATGGCGTGCTGCATGAAGCAGATTATGAACAAGAACTGAACCCTCAACTCCCAGGATTCTAATCAAGAAAATAATCTACTTATCAAACAAGAAGTAAACAGTAAATTATATTCAAAGAATGTCTTAGGTATTATATTTTGTTATGTTATCATTCTTGCTATCAGGATACCATGAAATCAGTTACGGGTTGAATGTCTTTTGGAGGATATTTATTACACCTTCATTGTCTGAGAATGGTATCGTAATAAATTGTAACACACTGGATACTTATCATTGTCTATGAGTCATATGTCTTTTCAGGTACCAAGTCATACTACTATTTTAAAATGATATATTATTTTAGGAGGTACACACATTATTTTAAAATTATTGTAATAATAAGTTGCATATGGGAATATAATGGTACTGTACATCAACTATATGTAGACTTAAAAAAAGCATATGATTCAATTAAGAGGGAGAAGTTATATAGTATCCTGCTGGAGTTCGGAATTCCTAAAAAGTTAGTTAGACTTATACGAATGTGTCTAAATGGCACAAAGAGTAGGGTGCATGTAGGCAAACAGTTTTCAGACGCTTTTGAAATCCAGAATGGGTTGCAGCAAGGAGATGCACTATCTCCTCTACTATTTAATTTTGTACTAGAGCATGCCATTAAATCTTTAGAGAATGAGGAAGGCTTACAACTGAATAGCGTTAATAAGCTGTTAGTTTATGCTGATGATTGTAGTACTATTGGGTGATAGTGAGGAGATGCTAAAGGACAATACGCACACACTATTGAGTAACACTAAGAACTTAGGACTGGAAGTAAATATCAATAAAACTAAATATATGGTCACACGTAGAAATACAGTATATAATGGAAATGGACAGCTAATGACAAATGAGGGAAATTTTGAGGAAGTGGCTGAATTCAAATACCTAGGAAAAATAATCACACAAATAGGAATGAGATGCACAAAGAAATGAAATATAGGCTCAATTCTGGAAATGCGTGCTATTATGCATTGCAGAAACTCTTGATGTCCCAACTCCTTTCAAAAAACGTTAAACTGAAAATATATAAAACTATTATTCTACCAGTTATATTATATGGGTGCGAAACATGGACTCTTACTTTAAGGGAGGAAAGGAGATTACAAGTATTTGAGAATAAAGTACTTAGGAAAATTTTTGGACCAAAGAGAGATGAACAGACAGGAGTATGGAGAAGACTACATAACAATGAACTACATGGTCTTTATAGGAAGCCTGATATAATAAGAACAGTTAAGTCTCGTAGACTGCGATGGGCAGGACATGTTGCACGTATGGGGAATGAAAAACTTGCATGGAAGCTTCTTGTAGGGAAGCCAGAGGGAAAACGACCAATTGGTAGACCAAGAATGAGATGGGAGAATAACATTAACTCTGATTTGAGGGAAGTAGATTATACAGGGAATGATTGGAAAGCATTAGCTGAGGATAGGGATGTATGGAGAGCTTATGTCCGCGCGGCCATGAACCTACGGGTTTGATAGTGCCAGTGAGTAAGTAAGTAAGTAAGTAATAAGTTGCATAAGTAGGGAATTACTGGGAAAACATAGTTCTAGCAACATCATTAGAGATAATGTTAGTCCGAAGATATTGAGGATTCGTCAGCTCCAGTGAAAACTTCGTCTTGTGCTAACAAGTATTGTGCTTTAAGGTCTATTTTGGTCTCATACTAAATTTTCACGCTAGCTCGTATCAGGATAAATCATATCATTTAGGCCATGTTGAATAGGCCTATATTTGTAGACTGCATTTCAAATTTTATTATTGATCATTCCGTTCAAGATGGCATTTGCAATTATATTGATATTATTGGATACATTTCAGAACTCACTCGGTTTTCAGTTCATTTAAATTTCCGTACATTATTTTTTAAATCACACATATTATATCCTATTGTTCTACGCATTAATCACATTTCACAAGCTATTCTGCTAACTTTTTTAATGTCCATGCTTCGCTGCCATAGAGAAGGTAGTGTTTATATATATATATATATATATATATATATATATACATATACATATATATATATTGCAGATTTTCGCGGATATAAGTATGAATATGAAAGTTTTCTTGGGTTTTCTGCATCTTGGATTCAAGCTCGGCCTCTGGCCACTGATTCCGACGTTTCGGGGGATCACGCGGAAAAACCAAGAAAACTTTCATATTCATATATATATATATAGTCCCCGAAATCGTATGGAAATCATATGGCCATCATCATCATCATCATCTTCCTTCACCGGTGTGGAAAGCAACGGGAAGCTACCACACCTACAATTCCCTAGTAAAGCTGCAAGCATAGCATGAAAATGCTATGATTGCAGTGAAGGACCTGCCCTCGGGCAGAATTACTTTGGACGGATGGATATATATATATATATATATATATATAAGAAAAAATAAGTGTTTGTATTGGATTTGTCTGGTGGTGTAATGGATAGCATCCTCGAGTATAAATCGAGAGATCCGGGTTCAAATCCCGTCCAGGCATTTATTTTTCTTATCATGTCATATATATATATATATATATATATATATGCTTCGGGCCTCTCGACGACAGCCAATAAAGTTCTTGTATGGAGAAGTAGCAGACAAAAGTATGAGCTGCGGGTTTTCATAATTTCTTGTAAACCTCTGAACATGCCTTGATGAAAACTGTACTCTGGATGATATGTAGTAAAAGTTAAATCTGTTACACGAGCAGATAACGTTGGCACTGGAATCACCCTCAAAAGTGTTGTATGTGTCAATAGTGGCAAAACGTATGTACAGAATAGATGTGTCCTAAGTGACAGTCACATTTTATTCATAAGAACGACCTGACATTTCACATTGTCTTGGCGTGTAATGATGTATGTACTGCATACATACTATGTAAGTCTATATAACATTTCAAGCATCATGGTTAATATATAACTTCATTGTGTTTTACAATTTTCTTGTGATTGTTATAACCTTAGAAATGTTATGGCTGTAAAGATTACGGATGTGTGAGTTATGTTCAAGTGGTTACAGGGGATTGCGAAATCCTTACTTGAAACTATTTTTTGTTTTTGTTTTTTTTTTCATGCCTGTCATTTAAGAAAGTTTTGTGGCCATAGTAATCGCTACATGTGAGTAAATAAACACTGAAACTAAAAGTACTATGTCTAAAAACTTATGAAACCCGCAGGTTCAATGCCCCATTTACTTATGCCTATCAATGGTCCCTAACTTCAGCCAACTGATTCCGGTACATGACACTGACAAAACTATTTTTAAGTAATCTACTTCACAATAAAGGTGTTTAGAGATACAGAATAATAGGTCTATACAATTTTGATAATTAATCATAAGGCATAATTTAAGAATTATTAATCAGAGATCTAATTAAATTGACATGAATAAATGTTATACTGATATATAAAATAATTTTATGTTAAAACACTTTAAATATAGTTTTTAATGAAGCAATCCCACACTGTCTTTTCTTGCGAAGAGGTAATTAATTGCCCTAGGAAAAGTTTATTACTTTTAATACTCAAGAAATTAATAGAATTTGCAAAATGCCGAATTATACGTTACTTAATTTTCGGTCATTTAAAAATAAATTGAGTTATGAAATGTGTAAAAGTAATGCCATTAAGTAAGAATCCAAAATTGCAAAAAAAAAATATTGGTTGAAATATATTATTTTTGCCGCTGATTGGAGGACAAAATAACTCCGTTGAAATGTGCAACATCATTATTTTTATTCGATAATGAAGACCAACGGAAATATTAAAAGATCTACTTCGTGATGGATTGTGATGAGATGGAAGTGCAGTCCACGATGATAAATTAAAAACAGAACAAAAGTTAATTATTTCCTGATATTTTTCTTACCTTTTATTGCAGCATCTGCTTGACAATACAATTAAAACATATGTTTTATTCTTCAAATTTATGAAATTTAATATTTCTATATTTTACTTAATTTTAAAGTTTTCTATAATAAAATGCAGGCATTTTACCAGTTCCTCTCCACTAAAGCAAACGAGTGTCGTAAGGGGAACGTTAGTTTTCTTGAGACGAGCATTATATTGCATGAGAATTAATTAGCTTATATTTAGAAATTGTTTAGTTATTGACAAGATAGGAATTAATTCTGTCAGATTCACGAAAATTGGCTGCTTACAAACTAAGTGCAATATGCAGCGATTATAATTTTAAAATTTCAATAAGTAAAACAAAAGTAATGGCATTTTGTGGAAGAAATACTCTGCGTGCAAAAATAGTAATTAGAGACGAAATTATTGTACAAGTATCCCACTTTAAATATTTAGGATGTGACATCAGCTATGGGTATGATAAAGATACTGAACACAAAACACATCAGTTTCAAGCTATTTGTGGTACAATAAATAGAACATTGAATAATAAAGCCCATAAACAAACAAAATTAAAATTTTATAAAACAATGGCTGTCCCTGTCCTTTTGTATGGGAGTGAATCTTGGATTACCATTACCAAACAAGAAAGTAAAATCCAAGCAGCCGAGATGAAATTTTTAAGAAGAGTAAAAGGCTGCACTAAAATGGACCAGATAAGAAACGAGGATATCCGTGAAGAACTGCAGATCTACTCCATAAAAGAAAATATATTTAACAACAAGATACAGTGGAAAGAACATGTAGAACGAATGGAAGAAAGTAGATTACCAAATAAAATCTTCCATTATGTTCCAAGAGGAAGAAGAGATGTCGGACGTCCTCGGAAGAGATGGTCTTAGATCTATTAGTGAAGACGGAACAGGCAACTCTTGCCTAAACCAGGAAGTGAAGAAGAAGAAGAAGATTCACGAAAATTGATATTTAGTACAACACAAATATTTCTTCCTAATTTAAACTGTTTAGTACGCGGATTATTGCACAAACAATTGTAATACAAACACTTTGCGATAAGTAAATGATAATCCACCACACAACATTTCTCGATCTGACATCCCGGACCATTTGATGAGAGATTGTTTTGAAAACACTCATATTGCCATTGTTGGGAAATACACTTTGTGTTCGTCGGTCACGGTGGACTAATTGTTATGTGCTCGCCTCTGGTTCCAAGATATGGAAGTTCAAATCTTGTCGGGGTTAATAGTTACACCGTGTTCAGCTTATAAATATAATAAAAGTAATATCAAAACTATGCATCCATATTAAATAAGAGAAAACTTTAATCCATTGTTGTTGTCAAAAGAGGTGCGCATGCGTAGATCATTTCATAAGAGAATTGTTTTCATATCTTGAATCAGTTAGCATGTGGACACCACAGCAGAAAGTATTTTGGGTGCTATCAATAGCAGAACATGAATCCGTAATTCGTGAATTCGTGTGCAGCGCCTGTTTCGTCGTCAATGCAACTTTAGACCGAGGGAATCCGTTCCGACGTATATGTCAATAATAGAAAGGGATAGGCAGCTCAGAGAAACAGGAAGTTTGTTGTCCTAAGCAGGTAAACATTCCAAGCGTAAAGTGTCTGACGGCAATATCGAGCGCATTCGCGAGGCATTTCAGTGAAGCCCACGGAAATCCATACGACAGGCTATACTGCAGCTGAACATCCCATCAACAACAGTGCTCCATAAAGATTGCTTTTGCGAGCGTACAAGCTGTAACTTCACCAGATGTTTACGCCGAATGATAAACTGGAATGAAAACGGTTTGCGGAAACAGTGTTGCAAAACGTGGATGATGACGATACATTTATAACGCGAGTCTGCTTCTCAGATGAGGCAACCTTCCACATTAGTGGAAAAGTAAATAAACACAATTGTTGCATCTGGGGTTCGGAAAACCTTCGTGTCGCAATTGAACACCAACGGGACACCCGTAAATGGAATGTTTGGTGTGGGATCATGCATGACAGAATCATAGAATTTTTTATTCTTCTTCTGAGAAGACGGTCATTGCAAACATGTACCTGGATATGCTGCAGCTATACACTGTGCCTCAACTCCCTGATGAAATGATTTTCAAACAACATGGGGCTCCACCACATTATACCCACATAGATATCTTAGACTGAAAGTTCCCTGCAAGATGGATAGGAAAAAGATCACCTTAGTTCACTTGGCCTTCTAGATCACCAGACCTAAAACCACCCGATTATTTTTCCTGTGGGGGTTTGTTAAGGACTAGGTTTGCAGGGCACCAGTATATGATATATGATTTGGCAGACTTACAAGAAATAATTTATGTTGTAGTCAACAATATTACACCACAGATGCTTCGTAACACATGGGTCGAGGTTGAATGCCGGTTGGACATTTCCCGTGCCACTAATGAAAGCCATTTTAGGTTTATGGAACTAAAGGTAAAAAAAATCAAATTTTCACTCTTTGTAGCAATTTATTTCATCTATATATTCGTATTAGTTCAGAAGTTATAGCTATTTATTTTATTATACTAATAAGCATTACATCCGTATTACACGGAGTAAAAATTCTGAGTATGGGTTCCTTCGGCATGTAAACCCGAATGTTTCATGTATGTATGTATATATATATATATATATATATATATATATATACGTTTCATGTATGTATGTATATATATATATATATATATATTATATATATATATACGGTACCTAAAAAACCTCACATCTGAACAAATGCCTCTGAGCAAAATGCTTTGCCAATTTAACGCTAAGATTTGAATTGCGACGCTTTTCACCTTAAATGTCTGAGTGCCTTTAAATAGAATAGTAACAATAACAATTTTGTATTATTCGTTGTTATTCAGTACATCCCGATCGTTGTCTTCCTGTTATGCCATTTGATAAGAATTACTTGAGTGTGTATAAGGTTCGTGTCAATATGTTGGGTAAAGCCTTACAGTGTGTTCATATTGATAGATAAAATAACGTAAGATCCCACCTGCATTTCTAACTAACATAATTATGTTACATGCATTCATATAATTCAAAGTTTATTTTTGGTCTCGCTGTCATACACCGAATAAAAAAAAGTTCATAGGACTTATGCCCGAATTCTCATAGGCAATAGATTATAGTAAATAAAGATAGGAGTTTTAGTAAAATCACCATCATCTACCGTCACGGTTTAGACCAATTCTGATCTGTTCCGGCTCCATTTTATAGTTGCTCGCTCCATATTATAATTGGTCATCCATGACTTCTATGCCCTTGTGGATTATAGTTTAACATCTTATAAGGTATCCTATCTTCACTCATTCTACTAAAACGTTCAAACCAATTTTTTCTATATTCTTCTACTTTTGTTATGACACTAGTTATTTGTAATTCTGCACGGATATATTCATTCCTCCGTTTGTCCAGAAGAGTACATCCTGTCACATACTGTAGGAATTTCATTTAGTAAAATCCTATACTATTAATAGACAGGAAAACATTTTAATTTCTGATTGCGTGGGCAAGCCATGAAAAATTATTTTCGTGTTGTAAAATGCATATTTACATGATTAAGCGTGCGTGTTTAAAGCAATTGAGCACTTGATTTACACTTGGCATTTTACCAGCGTAGTGACGTTACTTCTCACGTAAGTTGTGATCTATGTTAGGAAATGATTCCTTATTTGATTCCCTTGAATCTTTCTCTATTGGTAATCGGAGCTTTTGGCGTAGATTTTTGTATTCCGGTAGAATAAAAGTCTTATGTTAACATATGTGGATGATAATGTTCTCTTTCTTACATTATTAAAATAAAGTTTTATGTTATATTGAAAATGTACAGTTATTTAAAATGATACGAGAATTCTATGTTTCTTGTTCTTCTCGAATTTATGTAGCAAATGGGATTTTTTGTTTTCTTTGAGAACATTGAAGAGCAGGATTATGTTTTATTTTAATGTGGGTTATTTTACGACATATTTTACTTCTAATGTTTAGACTATTTTTAATTTTCCATTTAGTATAACAATTATTAAAAGTTTGACTCTCTGTTGTTATAAATAGAAAATTGTTAATGTTTGCATTGCTAACAGAAAATTCCATAAGCAGAGAAGTTGTGATTAGTTTTGTCATTTAAACGCATTTTGTTTCTTGCTTATAGAGTTTTTAACTATAACTATGAGAAATATTTGAAAATTCCATCAGTGAAATGTCCGGTTGAAGTGAAGAGGCAACAAGCCGCCGCTGTCAGGAAATTGGAACAGCTGTACTGACACATTAGCACCGAGTTTCTCGCCTCTGCGATGTCTGATGACAAGTAATGATAAATCGAAATTTAAATGGTTTTGCATACATGGGGTGGTGGGAGGAGGGTTAGTCATATGTCACTAATGGGGGGAGGGGAAGAGAGTAAAACTTTAGCTACGTGGGGGCCACCCTCCTTTTGAGTACTCCCTCTCTGGTACTTTGTGGACTCGTCTCATTGATTGTATGCTCGGTAAAGGAGACTTCACCCATTTCAGGATGAGGGATGAATTGACATGTCGACTCCAACAAATTGCTACAAGTGTTTAACCGACTCCATCAATTAAAAACTTAATTCAGCAGAGACGTTTAACGGGGAAACGTTGTTCGCTTCTATTTACAAACCTGTCCCCTTTATCTGTTTATTTATTTGCTTATTCTATTCAGTTGTTTCATTCTGTTACTAAAATTCCCACAATCTACATTTTGGTTAGTCATATTAAGCAACGCTAAATATAGAACATAATCAGTTCAGATATGCTTTTGTGATATTTTCTCTGAAACATATGCCTAGCCTTTAAATTAATAGAAGCTTCTATAAACAAGAATATATCGTCGTTGGACAATGAAAACCACATCAGGAGAGATGGTTTTCAAGAACAAAAAATATATCTGATTTTAATTATCCGGACATTATTAATCATATCTTGAATGCAAAATATTGTAGATACCCTATAATAACAAATCTGTTATGGTAAATTTTTATACACAATCACTAATTTTTTATTACAGAAAATTAGAAAATGTGACTTAATATAGGTATTACATGGCAAACTTCAGTTATATATTTAAAAAACAAGAAAATTAATTCAGACTGAATTGTTTTAGATATCTATAAAATACGTACTTAAAAAAAGTGTATCCTTAATTAACTTAAATAAAATGTCGACACGTAAATGCGAATGCATATATATATATATATATATATATATATATATATATATATATATATATATATAAATAAATATATATATATATATATGGTATGATAAGAAAAATAAATGCCTGGACGGGATTCGAACCCGGATCTCTGAGTCTGTACCTCAGCGTGATATCCATTACACTACCAGGCGAATCCAGTTCAAACACTTATTTTTCTTATATATGTATTATACTCTCCATTATTACTAGATGTCGCCAGAACACTGTCTTCACTGCCATCTAGTAGCTGACTATATCAAGTAAGCAAATTAAAGAGAATATTTATTTTACTTTATAGCAGTGACGCTTTATATATATATATATATATATATATATATATATATATATATATCTCCGGGACATCGGTCGAACTGACATTTAGTGGCTCTATAACAAGTAAGCATTTTTTCAGATTTTTTTTAATAGCAGTAACGTTTGCTGCCTCTCGTGAATTGAGAATTATACACAATGAAGGAAAATAAATGTTTGTGCTGGAATGTCCGAATGGTGCAGTTGGGAGCGCGCTAACGTATGGAGGTCTCGAGTTCAAATCCCAGCTCAGACATTTATTTTTCTTATCATGTCAATTGGAATCCATTGCTAAATGTCAGAAGTTTAATTATACACCACACACACACACACACACACACACACACACACACACACACACACACACACACACACACACACACACACACAGACCCATTCATGTATATTTCATTAGGAGCTATGCTTCATCTCTCTTCACAACTGTATCCTCTTAATTCAATTTCTAAAAAAAAAATACTGAGGAAGTTATATAGATACTGCACTGAAATTATGGAGCAAACTTCGATTTATATCTCTGTGACACATAGGCCTGGTAGAAGGAGCCAAGGGTTTTGTGCAGATTAACGCCTTTTTCTTTTTACACTGAGTACACGTATGTGGGTTTTCAAGGTCTTGGAGTATTCATTGTACAGTGATGTTAGGTAATTATGTTTTGATATTGTTTGAGACTTGTAAAACGAAGGTCCCGAGTTCAAATACCCGTACCGACGAACTCGGTGTAGATTTTTCCCCTCCGGTTTATCTTATTCGTCAAGGCAAATTATGCTTTGGAATTTTATTGCCAGAAACCGTTTCACAGTATCATAAAAGTAAATAAAATATATAAATAATATAAAATAAGTAGATATTATGTGATCCTTAAAATTTTAAACGCATCTATAAAAATATTTCAGTCATAAATCATAGACCTTGTGTTATAGTTTATGTAGTTTTTAAATCATACTGACAATTACACACACACCAAATATTTAGTTATTGAGTTCCATGCTAGAGTGGCATACGTTCAATCGTAATTTGAGCCATATTATTGTATCAGCGTGAAACTACATCTAAACAATCGAGCGCTCCTAGGTAGGACATTAGGCTATAGTGTGTTATATAACATTTTCAAATCTTTAAACACCTTTCTCAAGTAATGTTTCATTTTTCGATTGACATTTATTTCCTACCATTGATATTATTGTATCGAAACGTGTTTACGAAATTTAAAATGAAAATTACAGCATACTAGGGATTAGTAATTGAGTTAAGTGCTCATAACTGGAATTTGCGAGGGGTCGTAATTTTATTTAATTTTCGTAGAGACTATGCAAATGGTTAGGGCAGGTACAGAAGGGGAATGCCAGTTTGTGTAGTAATTTTATTTGAACACTAGTCCGGAAACAAGAACTTTATTAAAAAGTGGCGAGGAAATTATTTCCGAAAGGGAGGGCCGATTGTTTTTGTGGAGTTCTCAAATCAATTTTTGTAGGTGTTATACTCAATTTTCAAGAATTAAAATACCTAGGAAAAATAATTACAAATAGGAATGAGGTGCAGGAAGAAATTAAACATAGACTCAATTCTGGAAACGCATGCTGTTATACAATAGAACGACCATTGTCATCCCAAATTATGTGAAAGAAAGTTAAATGAATAGTATGTAAAACTGTCATTCTTCCAGCTTTATTATATGGATGCGAAACGTAGATACTTACTTTAAAGGAGGAGAAAATATTACAAGCATTTGAAAATAAAATTCTAGTAAATATTTGCACCAAAGAGAGACAAACAGAAAAGTGAATGAAGAAGACTACATAAAAGTGAGCTATACCATCTGCATGGGATACCATACAGCCCTAGAACAGTTAATTCCCGTAGACTGCAATGGGACCCTCCACGGTATCTTTACCTTGTCATGGTGGAGTGGCTTGCGTGCTTAAATGATCCTGAGAGCTATGCCGGCGGTAGCATTGCTACCGATAGGGTTACCCATGCGTGCTATTATGCATTGCAGAGACTCTTGATGTCCCAACTCCTTTCAAAAAACGTTAAACTGAAAATATATAAAACTATTATTCTACCAGTTATATTATATGGATGCGAAACATGGACTCTTACTTTAAGGGAGGAAAGGAGATTAAAAGTATTTGAGAATAAAGTACTTAGGAAAATGTTTGGACCAAAGAGAGATGAACAGACAGGTGAATGGAGAAGACTAAATAACAATGAACTACATGGTCTTTATACGAAGGCAGATGTAATAAGAACATTTAAGTCTCGTAGACTGCGATGGGCAGGACATGTTGCACGTATGGGGAATGAAAGACTTGCATGGAGGCTTCTTGTAGGAAAACCAGAGGGAAAACGCCCAGTTGGTAGACCAAGAATGAGGTGGGAGAATAACATTAACTATGATTTGAGGGAAGTAGATTATACAGGGAATGATTGGAAAGCAGTAGCTCAGGATAGGGATGTATGGAGAGCTTATGTCCGTGCGGCCATGAACCTACGGGTTCGATAGTGCCAGTGAGTAAGTGAGTAAGACTGCAATGGGCAGGACATGTATCTCCAATCGGGAATGAAACAGGGAGATGGAACCTTTTGTAGAAAAACCAGAGAAAAAGGTAGGCCAATATTTAGGTGAAAGAATAACATTAACCACGATTTGATGCAAGTAAATTTTACGAGATCATTGGAAAACATTAGTATGTAGTGATGTATGAAGGGTTTATGTCCGCGCGGCCCTGAACCCTCTGATTCGATTCTGCCAATGAGTTAGATACAATATAAAAGTCTATAAAACCTACTTCCTATTAATTGTATGATAATTATCCGGATTGTGGAATTTCCATTAATTGTTTCATTTTGTGAAAAAAAATAATAGTTTGCATTTCCTCCTGGAGATCCTCTATTAAACTAAAAATCATAAATTTTGAATTTTCTTCATTAAAAATAAAAATATTTATTGTCCTATTATTGTTATTATAATAATATTAACATAAACTGCAGTTCTTCTGATTCATGTGATCACAAATGTCTCCCATCTATTTGTCAAGTGGGAGGACACTAGTCTGCCGCTAATATAGCTTTTGCGTGCTCACTCAAATTAATTATTAGAACCTGGTATGCATTGCATTATGAAGATATTGTTACTCGTAGAAGAAGCTGTACGTGGTGTTCACTTTCTCTTAAGCATGCTTCACATTTTTTCAAGATATTTTTATTCACACACATGAGTTCTCCTACTGTAATGTACCTATATCATTTTATTATATTTTCTTATAGTTCATTTAGCGTGTGAGTGTCAGTTTCAAAAACTTTATTTTTTAGCATTCTATATACATAAACATCATAATATATATTACATGATGATCTGGCAAGCTGAAAATCTAGTTAATAATTTAATCCCAAAATATCCGGCCATTTAGACCAAGGATTCGATGCAGTATGAGATGTTGCGTTGACTTGTTGGGAATACTTATCTCATAGAGATCACAAATGTAATTGTTGTACCTGGAACTATTTATTGTTTGTTGATAGAAACTTTGTCCAATAATTCCACTGTATTTTAATGCACACCAACACCTACTTCTGCATCTATTGGGGTTCTTTGTTCATGAGAACCAGTTAGTTGATACAATAACGTACAAAATATTAAATATTCGCATTTTAACGAACTCTGAAGGAATGAGATTATGCTCTTGGAAAGTTAATATATGCATACCCTATATGCCTCTGTTAACACTATCATCCGCAATGTTTAAGGATGAAACTTGGTGTATAGCAGTCAATTAGGAAGATTAAGATCGAGTTCATTAAGCAGCAAAATTGGACCATTAAGAATGGAGCTTAACCTGAAGCAAAAATTTAAAAATCGCTCTTGCAACCGCCATGTTTGTTTGTCTCAAAGATAATGGATACATAATATGCAGCACATGACCAACTTTGCTTAATCGTTTGTACAAGCTCGACCTTGAAAGATTCACATACAGGCTTTTGAGGATCAATTCTATCCTGTTTCTTGTTCCTTTAGGCGTAAATAACTAATTTTCGTAAAAACGTGCACAAAGCCGGTTTTTCAGGCGCAAGAACAATATGATTTAATTAACGGAAGATAGGTATATCCCGTAAACCAGCTATATAGGATTTTAAATTTAATTTTCTGAGGAATTCGCTTATTTTACGCAGTTTCTGCATGATGGAATTTTTTAATACCGTGTGTATAAAATCCGTTGAAAAGTCCGGCTATCTCTTTGGAGCTTGTAAGTGTCCTGCTGGAATGAAATTCCTCAGACCAATAGCAGGATATCAAAGAACAGACAGAGAACATAACACAAAAATAAGACAACTGAAAGTAGAGGAATTAAACACAGTAGTGAAATACAGAACAAACTGGAAAGAACATTTAACAAGGATGACTGAGAATAGAATACTAAAAGCAGCATACAACTATTCACCACGAGGAACAAGAAGTTTGGGAAGACCAGAGAAAAGATGGAAACAGCAGCAATTAGGAGCCGGAACAGGCTAGTAAATAAGCCTAAACCGTGATGAAGAAGAAGAAGAAGAAGAAGTATATAAAAATGTGTTTTTTTTCTGTCATTGGACTCTTGTAAAACTAAAACGAACAATGTGAACTGATGAGATTTTCATAGAATATCTTAATACTGAGAAAGGGATTCTGGAAGAAGAAATTGATTGTGCAGAACAGTTGCCGTTGTGTGTAATATTGTTTTGCTGTTATGATTGTCATTAAGCGATGCAGGAAATCGTTTCAAACTTGCTGGAGATTACATTGCTCTTGGAGGTTGGTTCCTTCAACCCCTCTTCATTCCTTATTCCTACCTCCCTCTCCTTTTGAAATTGCTGATTGCCCAACGAGCTCTTCCCCCGTGGAAACTGGCAGGAAATCGTTGCCGATATTGCTTGAGAGCAGATAAACTACTGGACCGTTTTCTGTCGTCTCGAAGATTAATGTTTTGATAATTTTAAATGTCAATATTTGAAATGAATCGTTTCTTTTTATGTTGTTACAATAACAACTTGACACCTACTTCAATCTAATAGCATAACGTTAATGTCAATGCCATCTACTAGCGTAGAGTTAAAAAAATCTCAGTTGTTTTCGTTATTATTTTTTAAAATTCTTTTAACATCTATGTCTCTTAAAATATACTTTGTTTAAAACATATCGTGCGTTCTGTATGATTCAATAATTTTGGCTAAGGCTCCCACCTGCTAGTCAATTAGACAAAATATCAGCCGAGTTGTCAGCCCAGTATGACGGCCGCTTTTACCTCCAGAGCATACGCCTGGTTCTAATTTCCATCAGAGTCTGATTCAACACCAGAATCATGGTGCCTTCACAATAATTATGATAGTTTAAATACCTTGATCCTATCAGGACTAGAACCCCCGACCTTCCGGCTTGTAGTATATTACCTTAACCAGCAACGCCATGGGGTGCCCCCAAAAAGTAGGATACTCTCTTACTACTCCATGGCGCTGCAGGACTAGAAGCTCATTGGAATATCAACCCTCTGTTGGCCTATACCTACATGTGTTATTCCCAGAAGTAAACCATCATCCAGCCAATATAAGGGCTCCATGTGGCCAGCAAGTCGGCTCCTCCAGCCGTTATAGTTGGTTTTCTCATCCTGGAGCCGATACCTAAATTCCTCACGATGCTGAATTAGGACTAGTCCCATACTGGCCGAAATTTCATGATAAAATTTCTTACCCCATGGGAACTCGAACCAACGCAAGGCAGGATGCCTTAAACCGCTCGGATACTGCGTCCTGGATATTCATAAAATATTTCATAAACCTTGTCTAGCTAAGTCAGAAGCAGACCAATTACATGGTTAAATCCATGATTTATGTAAGATCATATAAAGTTATCTATTCCATCAGTAAAAGTAATATGGGGCAGCTACAGTACTGGTATATTAGAAGTGTGCATGTTGGAAGTGCTTGTAACTATACGTTTCCACTGTCAGAACATCTGCATTATTATTTCTGTGTAATAGTCTGAAATTACAGCGATGCCGCGGACTTGAAGAAAGAGATGACGATGTACAATTTTACGGGAAAAGATGTAGGGTCAAGGTCATACAGAAGAAATTGCTGTCACGGTGCGCGTGTATCTACCTTCAAGTTTCTGAATTAGTTCTTGCACAAGATATATAATTGTGATGCCTTGCCTGCTCAGTTTCGACGTCGATGCGAAATTACTGATCTTTCACCAATATTGCTTTTCTAATAATTTAAATTATTAAATAATTGAAAATTTTCTGCTATTTCAGATTGTCAGTTTCAATCAAACCACAGTGTTATGGTAAAGAGTAAAATGTTGCTTTTAAGAGACGATTATCAAATCAATTCTCGAGCTGGTAATTTTCCTGTCACATTGTTCGTGTTTGCTTGTATTACAGGACTAAATTAACTCCCCCATTACTACTATGGGACCTAAAGGATTATAGTAACATTATTAAACTTAGATACTATATATATTTTTCGTCCAATGCCACCAGATATTCTTTTATGATATTTCTGTCGGAATTATGACCATTTCTTAGGTTGGGACACCTGGAAGGCGGAGTTACGTTACCCCCGATGATATGATGCGGTGTGATATATGGTAATGAAACGCCAGGATAGTCCTTAAGGTAAACTTAACCTAAATTCCAGACTATGGGAAACCACAGGAATAATTTATTTTAAGGAAAAATGTCTATGGTCTGACCGGAAATTGAACCCGGGACCTCATGAACTGCAATCAGAAACGCTGACCATTAGCCCATGAGGCTAATCTATTTATATATTATTGCACTTTCATTTTACTTAATACTTTTCATTCATTTCCTGTGTAATTCACGTCCCTTAATCATGGCTGGGGGAAGAACTTTCCTAATAGAATTTAGGCCTGTTAGGTACTGGTGTCCATCTAGCATCATGAGGAATTTGGGTAGGTATAATAAGTAGCGACGGCTGGTTGAGAAAACCACTGTAACGGCTGGAGAATCCGACATATGTCACCCCTATGCTGGCTGAATGAATGGCCACCTCTGTGTTTAACACTTATATATATGGGGGCAAGCAGCCGTCTGGTAGGCCCAGGACCTTCTGTATATCTCGTACCATGGAGTGGAGTTAATCACGGTCAATATTACTCCCCTGTTTAATTATTGGTCTTTCTACTAAGCGCTTTCCCTCTGGTTTTCCTATAAGAAATTTCTGTGCTCTTCTTCAATTCCACATTTGTTCTACATATCTTACCCATTCCAGTTTACGAGTTTTAACTGTCTTATTACTCCGGTTACCTATGAGCTTTCCTTCTGGTTTACATTCAAGAGGTTTCGATGACCCTTCTTTCATTCCGAATTCTTGCCTCATCGCAGTCTGCGAGACTTAACTATAATTAACTGCATCCGGTTTTTCATAAATATCGTGGAACTCATTGTCATTTAGTTTTCTCCAATCACTAGGCTGTTTGCTTGTCTTTGGTCCTAAAATTTGCCTACCCACTTTCTCTCAAATTGGTAGTCGTAATGTTTTCTCCTCTCTCAAAGTAAGAGACCTGATCGCATCCACTTAGCACATTTTGAAATAAAGTCATCCGTTTTCCATATTTGAATTTAACATATTTGATAGAAGGCGAAATGAGTTCCTGTGAAATAATTTCTGGAGTTGGTCGTAAGTTTAATTTCTTTGTTCACTTTATTTATGTTTATAATAAAGTTATTGTGTTTGAATTCCGGGACTTCTTAAAACTTTACCTCATTTTTACCATTATTAATGCATTTTTACGTGTGTTCATATACGGTATTTATTTTGATTGATGTTACTGTACTTGAAGGCATGACACGCTTAGACTTCCGGCTGCTTGCCTCACATCCATTTTATTATCAATAATTAATTTATAAGAAGGCCTCTTGGATGTAAAAAATTGACTGATAAGTGAGAACAGTAAATTTATCAACAAGTCACATTTTAGAGTTATCCGCATTTTCACATGGAAAACTATATTCCTCGGTGTTTTGTCACATTTTGTGTTTTTATATTGTGTGTTTGTTAATTTTTTACGCAGTTGACATGTTGATTCTTATCACAATATCTCAAATTCCTCACTTTATTGGTTGAGTATCGTTCCTATATATTGGCTGATATACTATGAGAAAATGCATTCGTGAACAAGTATTCGCCAAGACAAGATGACTTAGAATACTCGAACATTGTGCGGGACTTTTTATTCATTTTTTTTAATATATAGTTCTCTGCGCGGCACCGTGGCATAAGTGTTTAGACACTCGTCTTCGATCGCTCCTTTTGCGAATCGTAGTGGACGAATCGGAAACAGAGCAGGTTTCCACTATTTCTCCACATTCATAGCATCCATTCTGTAGCATTTAATTGAATCTGATCCTGTGATGGACAGGCCTGGTCAGCCGCATCCTTATAAATCACAGCTTCACTTACTCATCTGTTGACCTGGCCTTGTACACGAATAAACAATTGTACAATTTCCTGCCAAACGGTAGTTCTTCTCTTCTAATTCAACATTCTCCACAATCATCCCGTCTTACTACATGTACAGGGCTGCGTATAAATTATATAGGTCTATATTCTGGATCTATTCCACCTAAATTCAAAAGGATGTAAGGAGAAGATTTTTGCTTAATGGAGGCATATGGATTTTACAAAAACTCACTACAAGGATTATGTGTTAGTTCTACGACTTTGCATTCGGAAAGAGACCAAGAAGCCCTCATTAATCTGTACTCCATAATAATACCCAATATGTATCGCTACAATTTACTATGGATCTGTATTTCTTTGCAGGATATTGTATGTTGAAATTTAGGTCAGGTCTATTTTGTAAACAGACAATGTGAATGGGTTAAAGAATGGTGGTGTAAGTCATTTTCTTCAGCAGTAAAATTGGAACCATTAAATTGCACAGATTCAATCCTAGCCTCTATTTTAAATTTGGGTCCAGGTTACACACTTTACTGTTAAAACATTTTTTTAGTAAAGAATATCAATTTTAGGTTTTGTAAAATACAGACAATTGCAATGACATGGAAATATAAAACGAATAGATGATGAAAGGTTACCGATAAGAATTTTGTATTAGATTTCCAGAAGGAAGGATAGGAAGACCAATGAACATCTAGCTGCAGGACATAAAGAAAGCGATGAATGAAGAATGTTTAGAATGTGGGACTGGGAAGATGGATTTTGAGGAAATGGATAAGGATGTAGAGCATTGGTGACAGGAAGATAGGTCTAAGTGATAGTACATTGTAGACCTGTTCATGGTAGTGATTTCTTTGCGTTTTATTAATTTCACTACTGTAATTTAACCCGTAAATATATCTTACAAAAAAAGAAGGGTAGGTTTCCTTTTCAATGTACATATTGATATCCGATTAGAGCATGAATTATAGAAGAACTGCTGGATTGGAAGTTGACTGCTGAGAATTAAACAGTATGGAAAAAAGTAAGGTGGAAAACATAGGAATTCTGACTGAAACAAATGCCTGCAGAGAACAGTAATCCGGTGGTGTTTTGTTACGTAAGCCAGGCAGAGAAAGAGCTGTGCTGTTTGGTCCATTCTGCTTTCAAGTCAGCATCAGGGATGCTGGCTACAGATGTTTGAGGCAGTACAGATCAAGTCGTGCGAATGGAGAGAGAAGGAGAAAGAGAGAAGAAATGGATGGAGATTGAGTAGCGACTAAGAAGACAACGTCCAAACCAAATAAGCACCTTAAATTCAAGCCTCCCTTTCTTGTGTTTACTGACACTTTAAACGAAATTCTGACTAGAATAACATTTTGCGTTCACGTACCAATCGATTTTTGTGTATCGTTTGAGGGAATTAGAAAATACTTGAATTGACGAACAGTTATAATACCCTCTTACTTGTATCTCCAATCCATGTCCAGAATTCACTGCGTCTTCAGAAGTGAAGAAAACGTTTACTTATTCGCACCGATTTACATTTAATAGATTTACTTATTCGCACCGATTTACATTTAATAGATTTAAACTATCCCCAGGAATATCAAAAATTCCCGAAAGAGATGTCGGAGTAAGCATGTTAGTAAAAAACTAGTTCCAATAGAATAAAAAAAAGCTTTTAAATTATTATACTGTCACCATTGATTAATTTTCCCTAAAATATTAGACTATTGAATTTTGGAAGATGGAATTTTATTTATTATTTGGATTGTAGTTTATGTGCTATAACCCTCTACTCGTGTTCGGCGTAATGCCAGATTAAGGGACGAGATCAGATGAAACCCCTATAGTCGAATGGCTGTGGTAAACACGAATGCCTATTGACCAGGCCTGTCGAACCATATAATAATAATAATAATAATAATAATAATAATAATAATAATAATAATAATAATAATAATAATAATAATAATAATAATAATAACAATAATAATAATAATAATAATAATAATAATAATAATAATAATGCTTTATTTTAACTGGCAGAGTTAAGGCCATAAGGCCTTCACTTCCACTCAACTAGCCAATAGTAGAATTATACAAAAATTACATACATATTACAATATTAAGATACTATTAAAATACAGACTAAACAAAATACAATGACGATGTGATCTAATACTAGCTAATACTAACAAAAACATAGAATTTAATAAAATTAAAATAATATAAAATAAAGTAAGTAGCTTCCTAGATGATTATTTATAGAATGCTTTATATATTTGATATGAGGTTAATATTTTCATTGTGTCGAACTTAAGATATCAGTTAATTTGGATTTAAATAATGATAGCTACTGACAGTCCCTGACATGACTGGGAAGTGAGTTCCATGCTCTAGTCATAGATATTGTGTAAGATTCAGAGTATGGACATGTCCTGTGCTGTGGTATCAAAAGAAAGAAGACTCTTGTTCCTAAATTGTGATGAGCCGATATCAGGGGCAGAAGAAATTATATGAATCGAAATGCATGATATGAATATCGAGAGTGGTGGAATGAAGTTTTTGGTAAGGGAAAATGGGAGAAACTCGGAGAAAAACTTGTCCTGGCTCCGATTTGTCCACAACCAACCCCACATAAAATAACCTAATCACGAGACCCGGAGTTGGAGGGCGTGTCTCTAACAACTTGCTTCGCAGAGCCGACTGTTCTTTATTGTAGATATAAGTTATTATTAAAAAATATATTTACTCACTGGCACTATCGAACCCGTAGGTTGATGGTCGCGCGTCCATAAGTCATCCATACATCCCTATCCTGAGCTAATGCTTTCTAATTCTAATCTACTTCCCTCAAATCATAATTAATGTTATTTTCCCACCCCATCCTTGGTCTACCAACTGGGCGTTTTCCCTCTGGTTTTCCTACAAGAAGCTTCCATGCACGTCTTTCATTCCCCATTCGTGCCACATGTGATGCCCATCGCAGACTACGAGACTTAACTGTTCTTATTATATCTGACTTCCTATAAAGACCATGTAATTCACTGTTTTGTAGTCTTCTCCATTCACCTGTCTGTTCATCTTTCTTTGGTCCAAAATTTTTCCCAAGAACTTTATTCTCAAATACTCGTAATATCCTTTCCTCCCTTAAAGTAAGTGTCCATGTAAACATGGACTTTTACTTTAAGGGAGGAAAGGAACATAGAAGAATATATATGTTATCAAATGAGAATGGACATATAACAACAAGTGAGGGAAATTTTGAAGAAGTGGCAGAATTGAAATACTTAGTACCGGTAATTACCTACTGGCATGAGGTGCAGAGAGAAAATAATGCATAGGTTCACCTCCCTTATATCATGGTTTATGTTATTCTCATACCTTAGTGGGCCCTTTAAAATTTGCTCCGTTATTGTTAATTTCCTATAGAATTAATTTTAATTGATTTTTTTGAATTAAAAAAAATATTCTTGTTTCAGTTTTCAGTAAGTACTCACTGAGGTCTCCTTATAAGAACACGCGAGTGAATACCTACTAAAACATGTCCCTCTTTCATTCCTCATTCATACTATTCATCGCACTCTATGAAATAATTGTTCTTATTACATCGGGTTTCGCATAAAGATCATGTAGCACCCTGTTATTCAGTTTTCTTAATTCACCTGTCTGTTCGTCTCTCTTTGGTCAATTTACATGTCCCTCTTTCATTCTTGATTTATACTATGATCACGCTTTATGAAATAATTGTTCTTTTTACATCTGGTTTCGTATAAAGATCATGTAGCTCCCTGTTAATCAGTTTTCTCCATTCACCTGTCTGTTCGTCTCTCTTTGGTTCATTCTTTGTTCTCAAATACTCTAAATCTTTTCTCCTCTCTTAAAGTAAGAGACCATTTTAACATTCATGGGAAGAATAGCCGTTTTATATATTTTAGTTTTTTTAGAGAAATATCGTAATAGCATGCTTTTCCAGAGATGATCCTGTGTTTAATTTATTTTTGCACCTAATTCCTATTCATATTTATTTATCTTATTAAATCTTGTGAGCATTCGTCCAATTACCTTTTTAATGTACGTAATCGTCTTTTGGATCGTCTCTTGTTTCCATTGCATATATTAGCGTAGAGTTCACATCCAAGGTTATTAATCAAAAGCCTTTGCCCGGGCCCATAAGAGGCAAAGATTGATTCATCTTTCTTTCCTAAACACTTAAACATAAATCAACAATAGATCTCAAGACACTAGAGTACTTTAAATTGAATGTATCATTATAGTTATTAATCATGAAAGCTAGACGGAAAATAAAGGAAGCTAGAATGATCTCCTAAATAAGTAAGTTTCAGTACAGGAATATCAAACAGCAGCATGCACATAAATAACTTGAACATTAACCAGGATATATATAAAAATGATGTTTAATATAAACAAGACGTCTGAAATGGATACAAATATAACAAATGAAAATACTTGATCATTCTACAACAAAAAGAAAATAAATAATAATCCTTAACATCACAAAACTATATCATACCTCACACCACATTCATACCACGGTCCAAGCCAGGGTAGTCTTTCCCCGGTCCTCAGGACCAAAACTTAAACCACGCCACTCGCGGCTCCAGACGACGTTGTCTCAACTCAAAGTTCCGATCGAATGATAATGTTCTTGGTGTGCATTGCGTATTTGAGCGTTCCGAGGCAGAAGAGGAGATGCGCCGCACAAACAGCGCAACAGGAGAGGCAAAAAGGAGAGTAGGGTAGATGCATAGAGAAAGGATATTGGCATAGTTCACGAATTTTTCTGTTCAGGGAGGATAACGGCACTGCAGTAGCGAACCGAAAATCGCACTCTCGGTTCATTAAAATTAAATTTGATCTTATTATTACCATTCAACACTAAAAATAGTTCACAGTACTGGCTTAGGTGGTAGCGTGCCTTTCTAGCGTGCCCGAGTTCTACGCCTGATGGGGTTCACCATTTTAATTGTTAAGTCGATTATATTAAATGTAATTATTTTGAATTTAGAAGCCAAATTTTAATCACTAGACAGTGCACCAGATTCCTGCATTGAAGTGCAAATTCCTCCGCAGTACATATGTTGAGAAGGAATCTGGTACTGTTGATAGCAATTCATCCTACAGGGAAGGACATTAAGCATGGCGGCCCCCCTTAATGCTTTTAGACAGGCGTAAGCTACATGCCGGGATCGGTTTTCACTTCTCCCTTTCCTTCATCTTCATCTCTCACACAGCACACATTACACTACACAAACACATAAACATACACTCATCCTGCACTGCTCTTGTACTAAATACAAGAACACATAATCTAAGTAAAGTGGTCTGCCGAAATGGTGCGCGAATTGAAAATTGACCACATTTACGTCATCCATCCGCCCAGCGTGGTACCCGAAACCCGAAAAGTGCAGTGGGCAATATTAGAATAAACACACACATTTTTAGACAGTTTTTGATGACAAATAAATAATCTACTATTTAAAAAATAATTTCAGGAAAGTTTACAAAATTACGCTGACAAACAAAATGTGATTATTGCACTTACGTCATAAATAATTACACTGATATCAATATGATTTTTTTTTTAGTTTAGATAACTTTGATTTTTCATGTATATAACGAATTTTCCTATAGAGGTTGTGGTCGGAGTTCGGGATAACTCGCGCATAACATACCTAGGTTATACCGATCTGAATAGTTCATTCATTTGAACTAGTGAATTGAACTAAAAAAGACAGGTGGAGGTAGCATTTTTATTCTTATTCAAAATATTATTTTAGATATAAATGCAGGAGAACACTGAAGCTGCTTAATACAACTTTAATTCAATATTACCATTCCCACCTTACATTTGTTTATGTGCAATGCGGCTTCATTTACACTCAGTAAAAAATCTTAAAAGTCTTACGTATTTACGGAAACAATGTGTACAATTTTGATTAAAACAAAAAATTATGGTTACTACCCGACACGCGGAACATTGACTTACTTCGTTTGTTGATGATTTACGAACTAATGCCGTGTCATCCCGCGTACATTCGCTTCATGTCAGACTGTGGCGTCGAGGAGTGCAGTGCACTCTACTAAGTAAGCTGGTTAAGTGCTTCATTTGCTATTTGTTCCTGACTATACATGGTTAGTATCTACGTCCGTGCGGAGCAGCAACAGTGCTTCTTTAACTGGATGTAAACGTTCCGCTGTGTCGTGCAATATATATTTTTAAATTTACAGTTATGAATGTGTAGTTAGACATTTGCATTGCTGTAACAATGAAACAAATAAAATAGTTTGAATCAGAATTGTCAATTGACAAAATGAAATGCAAATTGTATCATACCTATTGAAATTCAGTTTTATAACATGGAATTATTTTATTTTATGCAATTCTTATATTTAAATAAATACTGATGATATTACCTAATTGGTCAAAGATCTGTGTGGATATTTCAGGAAATCGAAATGTATGTACATAGAAGGCTAGGGCAGAGGATCATGAAAAATTCTTGCATAAAAGCCAAAGGTAAAGCACTCATTAAAGCCAAGCGCGAGATGGGAAATGAATCATGATTTGGGGGACATAAATTATAAAGGGGATGATTGAAACACGTTAACTGATATAAGCATTTATGGAGAGCTTATGTCCGCGCAGCCGAGAACCTCCGGGTTCCTTGTGTCAGTAAATTAGTTATATACTCAATTGAATAGTTGCCCAGAACAAGGTTGCAACCCTCATTTCTTTATATTTACATGAAATAAGTTCCCACGTGCCATTAACAATAATGTTTTGTATATAAAACGAAACTTAAGAAAAAATTAAGGTTGAAACTTTGTTCCGGGAATTATTCAATCGTATAATAAATCTCCCCCTCTTTATTTTCCATACTTTAACTTCCCTCTTTTTTAAAATTACCTTTACGTTCCCACGTTTCCCGGGCCTTACAAGGGCCCTTTACATCACTAATGGTGATGTCTCGTATGAAAAAGGTCCATCTGGTTGGGTATTATCTGCTGTGTCAAGAGCCCAGTAGAGTAACATCAGGTACATAAAGGGTTAAAAATCCGTTAAATTGATTATTTCCTGAAGAAACAACTTCAACATTGCCCGTCTCCACATGCCTTTAATCGTGACACTCGCTGTAAAATCAGGCTGTACCAGTTAGAATCACAGAAGAAATGATTACATCCTTTAGTAACTGAACATAATACCCATCAGAATGAACGTAACTGGCGTCAACACGTGGACCTTATGCCCAGATCCAAGATTCTTAAGGCAATTTTAAAGTGCTGACCAAATCGTAAAAGATCTTTGAGACGGCCAAGATAGATGTGGTTGGAATTTTTTTGTAGACGTAATAGTCCTTTCAGCATTACAATATGAAAGAAAGATGATGATTTAAAATATTTTTAGTTAGATTATTATCTATTTTATTGCCCTACACGATAGTTCTCAAAATGTTCAGTTCTGATTCCTCCACAATCCATCTTTTTTGTAGACGTAATAGTCCTTTCAGCATTACAATATGAAAGAAAGTTGATGATTTAAATATGTTTTAGCTTTTGAGTTAGATTATTATCTATTTTATCGCCCTACACGATAGTTCTCAAAATGTCAGTTCTGATTCCTCCACAATCCATGTTTTTTTTAGACGTAATAGTCTTTTCAGCATTACAATATGAAAGAAAGATGATGATTTAAATATGTTTTAGTTTTTGAGTTAGATTATTATCTTTTTTATCGCCCTACCCGATAGTTCGCAAAATGTTCAGTTCTGATTCCTCCACAATCCATGTTTATTTGGTTCAAGAGGTCTGAAACAGCCTGTATTACACGCAGATTTCCTCTTAGTATTGTTTCGTAGCTAACAAAGCTGAAAGATCTTCCTGCACATTGTTGGAGGCATCTTCTCTTTTTCTTGCTGATACAAATGCTCATTGATGACAGTGAGAGCGGCATGTCTGAGTGGATAGCAGCACGGAGTGTCGCTCAAGTGGCTTGTTAGGCAGCACTCGTTGCAGCCCCAGCTCATGAGAGGCCGAACATGCCGAGTTATGAAGTATGGCTGGCCGACTCCATAAAAAGCAAGACTTGAAGAGCACTTACTCTAAACCTTGGCGCACTGCAGAGATTCCACGTCTTAACTATGCTTCCCCCTTCACTAGTGTAGGCAACTCCACAACGCACGCCACCAACAGCGCACGTTTTCCTTCAACTACGAACGTAAATTTTATAAACACAATATATGGATTTTTCTCATAAAATATTGAAAATAAAATATTACATATTTGTTATAATTTATGCCAATTTGCAAGAATGAGTCCTAAACTAGTTTTATAATGAACTAGGTCTCTTCAGTGAAAAATTCCATTAGGTCTATATATAGTTTTATGAATGTTCGCCTATTCCGAATTCGCAGGGATGTTGATCTTATAAAAATATTTTTGAGAAATATTTACATGTTCTAATCGATTCTGCTTAGTAGACACCAAAAATAAATGTCATATATATATATCATCATCATCATCATCATCCGGTATCATGGCAGCTGCCGCCGTCTTCCGGAAACCAAACGCCATTCCTCTCTATCCATCTATTGATCTTACTCCATTCCTCTGATATTCATAGCTGCTTGTACCCCTTCTATCGAAGTTTTCTTCGGTCTTCCTCTCTTCCTCCTTTCCATTGGGATCCATTCCATCACAATTTTTGGCAATCTTTGCTCTGGCATTCGTTTGACGTGACCATACCACTGCAATCTTTTCTTTTCTATGATGTCTATGATGTCCGGCTCCTCTTGTACACCCATAATTTCCCTTATTTTGTCATATATATATATATATATATGTCCACCGCTGTGGTCTGGAGGTAGCGTGCTGCCTTGTCACGCAGCGGGCCCGGGTTCGATTCCCGGTCGGGTCAGGCTGCTGGGTGAGTTTTTCTCGGGGTTTTTCCTCACCTTTAAAACAAATGTCAGGAAGCTTAGGACACAACGGTCTCCGAAAATTATCCGGCCATCATCATCAACCTTCACCGGTGTGGAAAGCAACGGGAAGCTACCATACGTATAATTCCCTAGAAAAGCTGCAAAGCACAGAATGAAAATGCTATGATTGCAGTTAAAGAACTGCACTTGGGCAGAATTACTATGGATGGATATATATAATTCGTTAACCAACAAATCGGACCGTTAGAAGTAAGGGTTAATCTAATGCAAATGTTTAAGAAGTGGTTTTAGCGACCAGAATGTTCGACTTGTAACGGAACTCGCCATATGCTATTGAAATAAAACGAGAAAGCTATTTTCCAAATGTCAGTGATATTTGATTGGATGTGAGATTTTCTTTATCTCGTACAGTACATTAAAAAATCCCTATCTGCCACCATGCTTCTTTTTATGCAAATAAAATGATAACATACGATTTAATTAACAAAAAGAAAACCATATTCCGCAAACCAGCTAAATCGGGCCATAAATTCGATTTGTTGCTGAGGGATTTACTTAGTTTGTTTATTTCGTGCGTGACTGACACTCATTATTTTCTAGACGAATGCTGACTTCATCTTTACACAAATCGTTCGGAAAAAAAGATCATACCCACCTATGTTTGCCCTTTTGTCTAACGTAGTATGTTAACTAAGTCACATTTAGCTTTGTTAGTTCGTCGGTTCTTCGAATCTATATTTGATTTCATCCTGCATCTCATTCTTGTTTGTAAGTACCATAAAAACATACCCCAACTGCCATGTTTACGTTGTTATTTGTTCTACGAGTATTCAAGGATGGATTACGTCATTTATTCCTTTCTACGCAACCTAACTGATATCACTAAACATGATGCGATTTATATTACATGGATTTAGAAATGTTTGTTTCTAGGTATTTGAATTTCGTTTGTTTTTATGTGCCCATTATTAATATTGCTCTGAAAGAGGGACATGGGAATTCGTTATGGGAAGATTAGGGGGGAAAGCGCCCAATAGGTAGGCCAAGGATGAGGGGGAGAGAATAACTTTAACCATAATTGATTCAGGTAAATTATTCAGGGGATGATTGGAAAACATTAGCCCAGGTTAGGAATGTGTGGATAGTTTATGTCCACACTGCCCAAACTTCCGATTTCATAGCTCCAGTGAATTTGTGTAGTTTTATTATTATTATTAGGCCTATTATTATTATTTATTTTTATTTTTATTAAGAAAGACGTGCTTGTAATCTTCTTGTAGGAAAACTAGAGGGAAAACGCCCAGTTGGTAGACCAAGAATGAGGCGGGAGAATAACATTGAATATGATTTGAGGGTAGTAGATTATACAGGGGATGACTGGAAAACATTAGCTCAGGATAGGGATGTATGGAGAGCTTATGTCCGCACGGCCATGAACTTCCGGGTTCGATAGTGCCAGTGAGTTAGTTATTTATTATTATTATTATTATTATATTATTATTATTATTATTATTACTATTATTGGGGCACGCCAAAGCATAGTTCGTTAAGGCAATGCGCTATAAGGCGGAAAGTCGAGGGTTCAAGTCCCGGTGAGTCAGGACTTTTAAAGTGACTTCAACCTGGCGGCACCATTGGTCCTGTGCTAGGGTCAGCCTCTAAACGAAATGAGTACGAGGCGTTTCTACTGAAATTTAAGGCTGCCGTCACGTAGGGCAGACAAGCGGGCTTACTTAAAGTGCCGATTGTCTAGAAAAGTGTGACCATTACCTCCTACAACCCCAAAGGCTTCAGAAGACCTGTAATGGGATCACTTTAATTATTATTATTATTATTATTATTATTATTATTATATTTATTAACATAAAGTGCAGTCAATTTTTAAGACGTGACTGAACCTCAGCTGCTAAAAAATCTATACATTTAAATCTGTGTGCAATATTGAGATGTTTTCTCTGCAATAATGGTTTTTCGAACCTCATGAAACAGGAAGTGATTATGTAGACAGGAACTTTATTTTGTATCTCGGGAAATCCGATAATGATCTGACCTTTCACTTGTTTTGGTTTATTATTTATGCAAGTCCTTTAAATATGAATCATAGACTATTGCTCCAGCTGACATTACACCGCCCGTAGCAAACCTCAAATTTCAACGTCAGCATCTTCTCAGCTCAAGACTTTTTTTTATCCTTCACATATTCGTCTTCATCAATGACAGAAACGATGATTACTCCTGATAACACTACCGGTGTCTCTGTAGCGCATGTGGTTAATGTTTCGCCCTTCACTTTGGATTCCACTTTGCGTTTCGGTTCACTCCATGTGATGTTCATGTTGAACGAATCCGAGCGAGGACAGGTTTTCTCCCATTTTCACATGTCAAAATTTCTTTCTACATCTCCTCCATACTCATGTCATCGATTTAGTTTTATTTAATTATATCTGCTCCTATGATAGTCCGACAGGCCTGGTCAGCCGGCATCTGTGTATATCACAGATCTTCAATTAATAGGGCCTTCATCAAATTCCTCGACTCGACATTCCATCGGACGACGAGAAAGGGGTTTACTTTACTACTACTATAGTCAATGGAACGTTACCTGACTTCCCAGGTTTCGGGTTCCTCGAGTTTCGTACTTTAAAAATACATGACAGAAAGACATTTTATGTCATCATGTGACGTGATTTGCACGATGCCATCTACTATATCTGAAGTGCGTAACTTAGCTATAATATTTTCAGCTCTTAGATATGTATCTAACCTGATGTATCCGCAAGAATTTCTTATTCGCAACTTTTTTTGAGACTATCCATACTGCAAAACTGTATGCAAGGACGATTTTGATGTACTGGTATGTAAACGACATTTTGTGTTTTTATTCATTTGTTTTACAAAATGCATTCTGATTACTTAATTTAATTGATTGTATTGGGTATTTTTCAATAAATGACCCCCTATTGTTGGGGCTGAATGTCTAGGCTCTAATCAAGATTCGTCATATATGGTATAAGGAATTCGTAAGTCGCGAATCATGAGCCACCGCGCACTCGCAGCAAGCCTTTCACATGCATCGCTTTCTAGAAAAGTAGTCTTCTCGAAGTTTCTATTCGAGAAATATATATTTCTCATAGCATCACAAGCGCCGTCGTTTCTGCATACGACGACATTTCCAGAAACTTGGATGCCGGTTATATAAATCCGGAAGAGGAGTTGAAAATCAGTCTCGAGCGAGTTGCGAGGCAATTGTGATTAGCAATTAGTGAATTGGAGATCAGAGAAGTGAGTTGGAAGTTATCATTGACAGTGCATCTGCGGATGTGATGAAAAAAAACTTATAAGTGAGATCCTGATATGGCAAGGAATGAATGAAGAATAATCATGCTATGAAATGAATAAAGAAAATTGAAAATGTAAGTAAAACAAGTACTGTGTCACTTAAAGTATATTGTCACCGCTGTTAGTGACAGATTTATGAATTTAATTTGCTAGTTATATTAACACATCAGTACAATAAGAACTAAAATTGAATAAAGAGTTTATATTTCAGTATACCAAGAAAATTAATTAGAAATTGAATCTAGATAATGCCTGTCTTACATGGATTCAGTTTTTTTATTATATACAACTTTTCTCATTAGAGGATTGCCTCAAGGACAAAGTGATACAGACAATTACTTTTTGGAATTGATGAAATACATTTTGGAAATACATTCAAAAAAATTCAAATTGTAGGCTTAATTGATGTATTCATACTATAAAGTAGAAATTTTGTAAATATGTTTTCTTAAAATTGATCCTCTAATGGCAGCGATGGCAATTCTAGAAAGATACACCCTGTCCAAATCTAAGGAATTCCAAAATTTGGCTAAGAATCCTGGTATAGTACCTCTTGCCCCGATCATCAATCCTGTGACAGTTATACTATCTAATTGGTATTTATCTTTGTAATAGTCAATTGTTGGCTCATATATGGCTTTCTTTTCAGAGTCAACTTCCTGTTAGTAGAGATGGTTCGGATTTTAAGACTCCAATTTTTTTCATGATAATACGCAATTTTACCTTATGGAATGAATGAGAAGAAAAATACTCTACGGGATATGTAGTATTTTATGATTTCCCTGGTTCGACACACATCAAGCATACCATCTTGATACATAAACACAACTTATTTTAAACCCTTGTGGTTTGTTAAACCAGACTATTTTTTAACCAACATATAACGGTGATATGAAATGAATGGATGGAAATCAAATGGCATGATGAGGAAGGAAGAGTGGAGAGTGTTGGTGGGATAAAATTCTGGAAACGGGAGAACCCCTAAAAAAATCCGGAATATCCCAGTGTAGCCCACCACCGATAAACCTCCAGGAACCATCAGGAACTTGAAATCTAAATCTGGGCAGCTGATTTGGTATGGAAGTGGCAATTATTGAAATTTTACTTCTTCTTCACTTCCTGGTTTAGGTATTAGTTGCCTGCTCCGTCTTCAGTAATATATCTAAGACCATCTCTTCCGAAGACGTCCGACATATCTTCTTCCTCTCAGAAAATAATGTAAGATTTTATTTGGTAATCTACTTTCTTCCAGTCTTTCTACATGTTCTTTCCACTGAATCTTGTTAAATATCTTCCCGTGATCTGCAGTTCTTCACGGATCTCCTCGTTTCTTATCTGGTCCATTCTAGTGCATCCTTTTACTCTATTGAAACTTTATATGGAAGTGAAACAAACATATGAATAGGGATTTATATATACAGCTTGAGGTTTACCAGCTGGGTATTAGAAAACATCTTTAAGATCATGCTTACATTTCTATGTCTTTAAGGATATACGTCTAGTGGAAATTTAAACTGTACTTGAAATTACATTATATTTATATAACTTCACTTTTACACGTTATACAACAAATTTATACTGTTTTTATTATTGATATCGTACATCTCAATGATGGATAAATCATATTTGAAGAGAAAAATTATACGCTCAGACCGGGACTTGAACCCGGGACCCTTGGTTCTCTAGACCAAGTGCTCTACCAACTGAGCTACCTGAGCAAGTACCGATCTAAACGCAAATCTTTCTCTATATACATTGTAATTCCCATCCACCAAATGCTGTGAAGCCATGCTTCTATCTTGCAAATGGCGGCTCCTTTATTAAGAAGACATATTTGGGAATTATACATTACAGCCAGTACGGCTTTTTCCAAGTTTTTATTATTGATTTCGTACATCTCAATAATGAATAAATCATATTTGAAGAGAAAACTTATACGCTCAGACCGGGACTTGAACCCGGGACCCTTGGTCATTTGGTGGATGGGAATTACAATGTATATAGAGAAAGATTTGCGTTTAGATCGGTACTTGCTCAGGTAGCTCAGTTGGTAGAGCACTTGGTCTAGAGAACCAAGGGTCCCGGGTTCAAGCCCCGGTCTGAGCGTATAATTTTTCTCTTCAAAAAAATTTATACTGATTTAAAATAATGCTTTCTGTTGTGGAATATGAAATTTCAGAAAATAAAATCTACTGATTTTCCATTTATAGTATTTGAAATGCCATTAAGAAAAAAAAAAGTCCATACTTTTTAGAAAAAAAAAACAATCAATACACCCATGATTTGACATGTTACAGGAACTATTTTTTCACCTTTAACCATTTTTAAATAAATCAATGTAGGGCCTACGTTTTGAAGAATTTTATACAAAATTTCTTAAATTTTTATATATTTTTTACTAAAAATGGTGAAAGATCGTAAAATAGTTTCTCCAACACGGAAAAACATGATTTTACAACGAAAGGAAAATATTTATAATCATCATCCATGCAAGTATTAGGCCGTGTGGCCTGTTACGGTCTCAAAGAGGAGTTTTCCATCCAGCGCTTTTTTTAGACGTCCCAGCGATCTTTTGCCTTGGGGGCAGTAACGAAGCATGGCTTTTGGAATTCTATGAGACGGCATCCTACGGGTTCGATAGTGCCAGTGAGTAAGTAAGTATGAGACGGCATTCGTTGAAGATGGGATTGCAAGGGATAGTGACGTGCATTCCATCACCTCTCCTATCTAAATCTCATCCTCAACCTGCTCGTGGTGCAACCTGCTATTACAAATGAGGCTCTGAGGACCGAGTATTGGCGGGATAACCACATCACCTTAATGTAGAGGAAATACTATATTATTGGGAACCCCACAATAATACCCCTCTGGTCCAGCAACCCATTGGACGAAAAATAATTACATTTGTTTACAAATCTCAAACCAAGCCTCGGAAAATATTGGATCGACTTGAAACTTTGTATACTTGTAAAAGACCCGTGACAATACAATATTTTCATATTTTGTTTCTAAAATGCTGGCCAGAATCATCAGTAAAGTAAAGTAAAGTAAAGTAATCCCACTACAGGCCTCAGGAGGCCCTTGGGGCAGTAGGAGGTTAAGGCTCCCACTATTTCTGGACAATCAGCACTTGATGTCAGCCGGGTTGTCAGCCCTGCGTGACGGCCGCCTTTACCCCCAGAACAAACGTCTGGTACTCATTTCAGTTAGAGGCTGAGTCGACCCCAGGGCCATAGTGCCGCCAGAAGGTTTGGGTCAGTTTAAAAATCCTGACCCCACCGGGACTTGAACCCTCGACCTTCCGGCTTGTAGAAAATAAAAAAAAAGTGTATTTGTATCTATGTAACGGAATTTTTAACACGATTTTTACCCACATAGAAACATTGGATCGACTTGAACCTTTGTATACTTGTAAAGGACCCATGACAATTCAATATTTTCATATTTGTTTCTAAAATCCTGGCAAGAATCATCAGAAAATAAAAAAAAAATGAAAACTGGTATAATAGGTTACGGACTTAACTTTTTAGTGAATCGTTGTAAGAGCTTAGTTGGTAGAGCGGTGAGGTCTAGAGGTATATAATTTCAGTAATCCATAGGTCACTGGTTCAAATCCGGCTGGGAAGTTTTTTTTAGAAGAATATTACTTTTAGCTCATACTATAATAGTATCGAATTTAAAGATATTTACATTTTTATCTTATTCTGTAAAATATTAAAACTAAAAAATAAAAAATAAATAATAGTTTTAAAAAACTAAAACAACACGCTTTATTAGAAAACCGAACTAAAAAAATGAAAAATAATTTTAATTTCCAACACGATTGGGATAAATAATTTTACCATCAAAAGCGTGGGGTGATTTTATCATTTTACATTTTCTTCTTAGAGATTTTACTTTTACCAATATCTGTTTATTATCAAATATATTAATTGATAAAGAGCACCCCACCCTTTTGATGGTAAAATTATTTATCCCAAGCGTGTTGGAAATTAAAATTATTTTTCATTTTTTAGTTCGGTTTTCTAATAAAGCGTGTTGTTTTAATTTTTTAAAACTATTATTTATTTTTAATGTATGTCTATTAGATGTAACATTATTCATTAATTTAATGTAGAACAATAATTACCTACTCAAAAGAAGACTACAATTTTACAATGTTTCATTGCGCTAGAATTTGTAGCCGAGGAAACAAGTTAATTCCCTAATTTAAAATATTAGGCTATTCGTCAACGTTGTACGCATTTATAAAATGATAGAATGATTTGTAATTAAATAATAGAAAAGAGTAGCTTTGAAGAAAAGCGACAAAATATCAGCTATCTCCTGGGAATTACATGTTTACGTACAAGAAGCAATTATAGAGTTCAAAGAAAGTGTAAAGTTTCAAGATTAAAGCGGAGAAGTTTAGCAATATTCTTCATTTTGATGATCGCACTGTTTAATTTGAATTGAATAAAGAAACATGATTTACAGATTACAGTAATATAGAATTACAAAACAAACATTTTAATAGAGTAGGCAACACTCAACACATCTGATATTATTGTAATGAGTATATTTGTTGAGTGATTCCGGGTTATGTGGCCGTGGTCCATAGTTGGTGTTGATATCAGACGTTTCGCCCTCAACTGCGGAGGGCATCTTCAGTGGCGAGTGCTTCTAGGCGTGTTTCCTGGTCGGAAGATCTACTGAGATCGGAAGATCTCTCAGTAGATCTTCCGACCAGGAAACACGCCTAGAAGCACTCGCCACTGAAGATGCCCTCCGCAGTTGAGGGCGAAACGTCTGGTATCAACACCAACTATGGACCACGGCCACATAACCCGGAATCACTCAACATTATGATTACCGGCCGTGAAAGCCTGCATTCAACTAATGAGTATATTTATTGACACAATAAAAAAATCCAGCATAAATATTTTTAAACTGATTGTTATTTATGTACACTCAGACATACTCAAACTTATTGTGAATATTATCATAAACTAGTGAATTTTAACCATATAAAATTTGTGATTACGTTTAAAATCTGGTAACTCTGAACAATTTTTCAGCCAAGATAGAAATAAGAAAGCGATAACGCGTTACCGTGTTGTTTTCAAAGTGAAGCGCACTATAATTGCTCAATCGAACTTCATCACACGATTTCTTTCGAAGACTGTTTATTTTTTAAATTCTGGCCAGTACACATTTAAATATAAAGTACACATTAAGAAAGAACATAAGAGTTAACTCTAGCACAATCGTTCTATCATTAAATAAAACGTGGCGCCATGTATAAGTTATATGTTGTGTTCAAGGCAGTAAGTGCCACATGCAAATTATTACAGTTTTGTCAATCTTCGACTCATGTTAATTTTGAAAAAAAAAATCAAGTGATATTTAACCCTTAAATTGGCAAAACTAGACTAGACTAGACTATGTGTTGGAAGCTGGATCACTTTTCCAACATGTATCCCTTCATCGCGCCAGCCAAGGATACATCCAGTTTCCTGGATGCAACCTAGGCAGCCGACAAAGGAAACAATGGTCCATGAACCCAACTTCCGGCTATTTTAGGGATTTGTTTACCCTCTTTAGCCCTTTTTGCATATATTCGTAGATGATAACGAGCGACTAGACTATGTGGTGGAAGCTGGATCACTTTTCCAAAAACGTGTCCTGGATGCATCCTCGGCGGTTGAGAAAGGAACCGTATGGTCCATGAACCATACTTAATAATTTCTCGTATCACTTATTTAGATGTGGCGGACCGCACTGAAAACGAAATCGTGCATAACTGTGTTATTTTAAGGTATGTTTTGTAATTCCACACACATATTAGTAATTTATTATCGTTAGCTTTTTCTGTTTTATTGAAACTGTTAAATAACTTAAAACAATTGATGTATCCTATTGGATACATTGCGAATTTAAGGGCTAAGAAAGATAATTTAAGTCTTTAAAAATGGTAATACACTGTTTGGTGAAGGTATCGTGTAGAGATTTCCTAAGGACATAAAAGTTGTACCAAGAATAAAAAATAGCTTATTTCCTTGAAATGAACATTTCAATGAGAAATCTATGTGGCGATAAGGTACTGTTACCATATTTAAAGCTTCTTCTTCTTCTTCTTAAACATAATTTGTAGGATTTTCATCCTGTTTATTTCCAAAATCACTCATCGGAGGAAGACGTATTGGATGTGCATTCACTGTCTATCCATCTCTTGGCTGGTCTTCCTCTTGTTTTTCTTCCGTCCACTGGTCTATCTTCTTTAGCTCTTTTTGCAAGTCGGTTTTCTTCCATTCTTTCTGTATGACCCTTCCAATATTTTAAAGCGAATGGTATATTTCATGGCAGATATGGCGGGATTGTTGAACAAAAGCTTGCCAATAGCTTTGTTTCTTAACTCTGAGATATTGCTAATTGATTTCGCAACACGCCACTCTACATTTATTTGTTTGAGTTTAGAAAGCCTGTGTAATACTGATTATCGATAATTCTTCTAGAGAAGGAGTTTACAAATGTGAAACTCCTACGTTTTTAAGTCATCGAGATATTACAACTTTATTTTATAGTTAAAAACGGATTATAGCAACAGGGACATATTACACAGTAAGATTTTTTTATACATTAAAAAAAGTATCATATACATTTACTGTAAAATTAAAATATCAATAAAGCACAGTTAACTTTAAACGATAAATTAAATAGAGATTGTGTAAGGGAGACATCTGGAAATAGTGGAACAATTATGTTTTACAGAGACGCATCTGCCATTATAAAGAATGAAGATCCCATAACAAACTTGTAGGTCTTGTAGAGGGCTTTGTAGATAGTTTTGAATACGAACCTATTTCCGGAAACGTACCATTTTCGTGCTTGCAGGTAGAAAAAATTCACATTAAGAGTTTAAATCTCCTGCGTCTGACGGGAATAAATCAATAGCATTTTAATGATTTGTGATTCAATTATTTACATTTATACACTCCAACATTGATTTCATGACAATGTCAAAGGAGGAAATAGAGAAAATTCACCTCGTCACTGGGAGAATAATTGTTTATACGGAAAATAACCAAATGTATCTACTATACTTAACATTGCGGTTAGTAGGTCTACTTATCCACTAGAACCGCGGTTCGGCGTGGCGGCAACAAGCACAATCCACACATTGACCTGCGAATTATGTTCTGGTACATTCACTCCATCTAATTTTTGCAGTGACAAAGTGAAGTTAATACTAATAAAATTCATTGTTAAAACCGTTGAGGTGGAGAGTCATAAAATAAAATAAGTTAAAATATACCTTCTCAGGTAAAATCAGTCGTCCTCAACTTATAAAATATGTAATCTTTATGCCTGTAGGCCTTTCAGAACATCCGTTCCATCTTCAGCAGGTCACTCTTCGCTACAACATCCAGTATGATGGTTGATGCTGCTGGTCTTAATGTGGTGTTGTCGTGACTAAAGCTTCTTCCTGACGATATCGTATAGTGGGTTGTTTAGTCTGGGAGTGCTTTCATTTTTCAAAAGCTTGTTGTCTATTTCCTTGATAATTTCCAGGTCTTCCAATATGTTGATTTTAGTTGGATTTCCCTCTTTGTGTACTACTGTAAGGGTGTCTTCTTTTTGAGATCATTCTATGACCGGCGTTCTATGTGCTTAGCGTAATTAGACTTAGGTTTAAAGAACATCGTAACGATTTCGTATACGCGTATGGAAAGTCTAATTACGCTAAGCACATAATAAACGCCGGTCATAGAATGAACTCAAAAAGAAGACACCCTTACAATAGTACACAAAGAGGGAAATCCAACTAAAATCAACATATTGGAAGACCTGGAAATTATCAAGGAAATAGACAACAAGCTTTTGATAAATGAAAGCACTCCCAGACTAAACAACCCACTATATGATATCGTCAGGAACAAGCTTTAGTCACGACAACAACACATTAAGACCAGCAGCATCAACCATCATACTGGATGTTGTAGCGAAGAGGGACCTGCTGAAGATGGAACGGATGTTCTGAAAGGCTTACAGGCATAAAGATTACATATTTTATACGAGTTGATGACGACGGATTTTACCTAAGAAAATATATTTTAACTTATTTTATTTTATGACAAAGTGAAGTTTCTTCAATTGTTCTTGATATTGGAAATTGTTAAGAGATCAGTGAATGTTGGATTATGTAAATATAATTAATTGAGTCATCAATGATTAAATTACTATCCATACCTGCAGCACGAAAATGATTACGTTTCCAGGCAAAGGTTCTATTCAAAACATTATCTTCACAGTCCCCTCTATAAACCCTAGATGTTTGCAATGGGAATTTCCTAATACCCTTCATAGTTAATATACACTCTAATTCAACCCAGGAAGTTACTACAGACCTTACGGGCTAAGCTGGTATCTCCCTACGTACAGGGGGTAGATGTTGCCAAACTCATAATAACGGCATATGTTTGATTAGGGAGGGGTGGAGGAGCAAGGTTAGCAGTGCTTTATCCAAATCTATGTACTGTACATTTAAAGAAACATAGTTTTTCTTTTACGGCATGCAGACTAGTTTTATATTAAATATGAGAGTCGACACTTTCACACAGGATAGCACAGGTCCGCACGAGCTCAGTGACAAGTGATAACTGTTTTTTTTAAAGGGGGTGGATTGGACGGGTACAACTTACAACTCTGTACCTGCTGTGTTCCATACTTCAGTTTTATTTAATGATTTCTCTCGAGAAAATGCCGTTAAAATGGCAAACCAGTTCTCTATTCCAAACACACAATAACTTCCTGGGCTGAATCTGACTGTTGTACTGAATCAATAAATTGTTAAAATTGTTTTAACAAAATCGTCATCAGTACTTTTGGTATAATTTTAAATTTCTTATTTTTATAAGCTTACAAGAGATACTTCTGGACAATATAAAAACTTGTAATTCTTTAGTTTACTTTGCTGGACTATATACATATATATAATGTTATCTTTTAAATATGTATTTATGTACTATTTGTCTAAGTTTAGCACATAACACTTACCTGTAGATTTATTTTCTGTGTTGTTCCTTATTAACATTTTAGTATCTTGTTAGTAGTGTTTTTGTACTTTTATTAACATTTTTGTGTTAGTATGTTTGCAGTTGTAGTGTACCTTTTTAGTAATATTTTATATTTTATGTTATCTTATAGGGGCTTCGGATTTATCACCTTCGCCGACCCGGCTAGCGTAGATAAGGTTTTAGCACAAGGCACACACGAGCTAGACGGTAAAAAGGTACCGTAGAACTTTTTTTTAAATACATCGTATTTCTTGAAAACATTCGAGAATTCTGATCTATTATTAATTTGATGACAACTGAATATTAAATTGTTTTCTAAATTTAAACATAATTTTTCTTTGTCAGTTTATTTGCTTGAAAGGCTATATCGCGAATGGCAGTTGGCAAATGATGGTGAAAGAGGTAAGTCACTGCAGTCTAGATTCCAGCCAGTCGGCGAATAGATGTTGCTCATTTGCGAATCTCTGCTAGAATTACCTTCATTTTTTTCCCCAACATAAAGAAGATGGTCGTAATTTTTTCTCCATTGAGATACATTAATTATTACATGAATCCCCTAGAGGAAATTGGGAGCTGCAGCAGAACGAACTGTATATATATTTTTATTTTTGATAAGAAAGTAGAACATTTTTCTCATCATTCTTCCCGTTATTCTAGTGTACCTATTTCGTTCTTGAATTTTATATTTCAAGCTTTATTTTTTAATACTCAGTCTTGGTGAAATTACTTTGAAAAAATAATATCGCGCACAGTTGATTTTTTATTAGAATCCGCACTGAATGCAGATTTAGAGAATGAACTCCCGTAGCGAGCATATCATTCGCTCATTGGCTGAACTAGACAGGATGTTTCCAATAGCATGTTCCAATTTCATATCACTTACAACATAGTTTATACAAAATTCACACTTGAAATTTTAACATTAAATACTGAACAAAAGTTTGAAACACGATTTTCGTATCACTTATATACTACAAAACTATCTGAAGTGACAGATAAGCGAATATTTACAAACAAGTAAATCTTATCCTTTTGGTGAACATGGAAACCTGTTTCCGAAAGGCCTATAGTTTATAGAAGATTTTAACATAGTTGAGGACGACGGCACCTGTCAGGTACTTATTTCAATATTTGTAAATAAATAATTAAAAATAATGATACATAAACAAATAATTAGGCCGAAGTTTTCTATTCTAAATTTGTGGAGTGTAAAACTAAAATAATAAATCTTAGTCTAGTTTAGATATTTTTCACAGTTATTATTTTCCATAATACTATAAAAAATTAATGTTTTTTCTTTTTTTTTTGCTTTTGTTATACTACTAGAATCAAAATATGTTTATCATTTTTGAAAATGAATTATAAAAACAACTGGATAGAATTTTAATATTTCTGTACTCATGTTCCAACATATTAACAAAACTCAATCAACTTATAGCTTATGAGAAAACCTTGAATTCTAAGTCTAATATATATTTTTTTCCTGAAGGAATAAACACAAACCAATGATATAGTCCTAGGTACAAATTTCATGAAAAGTTGTAAGATCCCACCTAGAGGATTTTAATACTCATTCGTATGTATTTAGTAAAATATACAGTCAATGTACCCAATTCACCAATTAATAATTAAAAGAGCCAACACGTTTCAACAGCGAAGATGTCATTTTCAAGACTAAATATTTAATCTTGAAAATGACAGCTTCGCTATTCAAACATGTTGACTCTTTTAATTATTAATTGATGAATTGGGTATATTGATTGTATATTTTACGATTTTATCAACAAGAAGATCATTAGTGTATTAAATAACTATTTTGTGTTTTTGCCACTAAAATTATCCATTTTAATTAAATTTGCATAATTCGTCACACTTCTGTGATCCCATGTCACATTCAAAATTTATCTGAGTATCAAAGTAAAGCATTATTAAATTACAAAAAAAAAAATACTTCGCGGTCAATATATATGGATTTATTCTAGTTGTTAATTAACCTTACATAACTTTATAACTCTTATATTCAATTTTATTGTTAATTATATAATGTCATGTGGTAATACACATTTTAAATGCCTAAAATAGAGATTTAGATCCTATTTTACATAATTTTTAACCTAATTTATGTATCAAAATATACATTTTTAGAACAAAAAATCCAAGGTATATTTATAAGTGAAAAGTCTACATCCAATTAAGATGAAATAAATTGTTGGAATATATTTATATAGACAATAAACAACTATAAATTAATTTCGGAAAATGTATATTATAGATTTTGAGAACTACATCAGATATATCTAAAAATTACACAACCCTACATATATGTTATAAGTAGATAATTTATTCACAATTTATTATATGCACATGAAAATTTGAACATGCTGTAGCTGTTACAATGTTTCTAGGTATTGAATTAGTGACTTTGCTTCTTTCATACGCATAAGTGGTGAGGGTGATTTTACCCAGTGTTAGTCCTGTTTTACAAATTAGAGAGTTCTAATGTTTTAGATATACTAACACATAGTCAAATTTTAAATATAATATAAAGATATGCTTTATGCTCATTGTCATAGTTGTACACAAATTAATAATATTGACGCATTTAGTATGTTTATTGAAAGTAGCAAATTGAGGTAATGAGGTTTGTTTCAACAATAACATATCAGGGCATTTTTCATAAATTAACATCTGTGCATCAGTGATAGTAATAAAAAGACATCTAATTCCTTAAAATGGCAAAACTAGCAATATAATACATTATATGGTAATATGAAATGCCATACTATTTGTCTATTATTAAAAAGGTTATACAATGCAGTATGCATCTTTCTCTTCCCAAAATTGTTTTTATTTTGATGATCTTGATGACGATTTTCGGGCTGTATACCGCGGGGAACTACAAGCCTCACGACCACTGCCTACAGCCCGAAAATCTTCATCAAGATCATCATAGCAACACCGGCCGTGAAAGTCTACGTGAATATGTTTTTATTTTATTATATTATTCCACTTTTCTCTATCCTTCTGTCCTTTTTCCTTCATGGCACCAGCAACATCTATCATCCATAACTTTCTCAATCTTCCTTTTTTCCCCTCCATTCAGTTTCAATTCAAACAATAGAATAAGTTCTTAACTGCAGTGATAGTAATAGTTCTATGGGAAGTTAATCCCGAAATCGCTTCTCTGGTCCTCCAGGTTAAAGTCGACGTTTAGGGCAGCTTCCTAATCATTTGAAAATACTAATGGTAAAAGTCAATAAACCATACGGATGCAAAATAAACCAATGCACATTTATTCCATTTATTCACAAGAACATTTTAGCAGCTGTCCATTTTAGTGCTGCCCATACTGATGCTATAATATATAAAACAGATTCATGATCTCAATTTGTCTACTTTAAAGTTATGCTAAAATAATGTCTAATTTAGAAGTGATTTATGATTGGATGAATATTTAAGTGATCCTTAAACTAATGTTACACCTCTTAGTTTATAAAAACTAATATTGTGACTAGTTTTTTAGTGTGAATTATACAGTATAGCAAGTCTCGTAGAAAATTAAACTTAGAAGTTCTATCACATATTTAGTTCGAAGGTTCAGAGTAAATAGCTGAACATTTCATTTTTAACTTTAAATTGATGGAGCAACGCATGCAATATGTTGCTTAAAATTTTATTGATGAATATTTAAATGACAAATTAACGAAACAATATTCGATTTTTCAGCTAAAGTTTTCATTTTCTTTAGTAAGTATTCTATAGAGTCCTACCAGATACTAGTAAAATAAACGCTATTAATCTCAAATATTGTTAAGGAATAAAACATTATTTTCCGTAATTTAATCCACCGCGCTAGCTTAAGTGATAGCATGCCTTACTCTTGATAGCGAGTCCTAGTTCGCTGTTTTCATTTGTTACACTTGAGTGTTTGTTCAGATTTTAAACACCGAAATTTTGTCTCTTGTCAGATAATATAATTTTATTAGATATGTTTTAAATTAGAATTGCAGTAAAAGCATTCGAACATCAGGTAGCGACCAACATAAATATATTGTACCTTCGAAAATATGAAATCCTTCTATCATATGAGCTCGATCCATTCAGTTCGTAGGTAAATGCCTGAATGAGCTACTGATCCACATAATTGTTTATATTATTATGCATTCAAGTTTTAAAACAATTTTTATCAACGCTGAAGCAAATATTTAATGTAAATTACACAAACATACCTGAGTTACCCAGTTGTCTTCAATATTATGGTTTTTAATTGCATAGCCTCTTCCGACCATCGTCCATCATCAGCATGCATTTAAGTTCTGCTTCGTGTAAGGAATTGTAGAGGGAGTTGTAGTCGATATGTTAGTTTTCGTTTAACAAATGTTCCGTTCCTGAAGAAAAAAATCCAGTATTTAGTGAAGTAATTTGTAATCTATTTCTTCTTTTAAAATTTCAATTTCATCCGAAATAATTAATTGTATTGTTTAATTATGTTATTTATATATTATTGAAAGTGTCTTATTAATTGCAATTGTGGCCAAAATGGAAGCAAGCCATTAAATAGGTAGATCAATAACACATTTTCGATACAATATCAATCAAATTTATACTTTGAAATACACTGATATTTTAAAAGGAGTCGGAAACGGACTATTGTTAACGAAAACTTACCCGCCGACTACAAATTCCTCGCATGAAGCAGTGCTTGGATAAAAGCTGATGGAAGACAGCCCGAAAGTGCTACACAGGTTAAAACCATAGTTAATGACGCCTGGGTATCTGTACATTTGTATAATGTATCGATACTTTTAAAATTCATGACGAAACACCGTTGAGGTTACTATGTAATATTTATAATATAAAAATAGAATACCTGATATCTCAGTCTTCCTCAACTTTGGATGTGGGGCGTGAACTACTTTCGAAGCATATATGCTTCATCTTCAGTTTGTAAATTGGCACTGATTGTTGGTGAGAATTTTGTAGAGCGGGTTGACATCACTGGATGAGTTCTCATTCAGCAGGTGGGATTTATCCTCCTAATAACAAATTATAATAATATTTTTACAACGGAGGCCTCTCTAAAATATTTCTTAATTCAAGCATTGGCCGTGTTTTTGGTTTCTTTTAGTATCTCGATTTCTTCGAGAATGTTGATTTTGAGTTTGTTGTTTTCTCTATGGATGATGGATAAAGTGTTGATGGTATTTATCCATCATCCATAGAGAAAACAACAAACTCAAAATCAACATTCTCGAAGAAATCGAGATACTAAAAGAAACCAGAAACTCACCTGCTGAATGAGAACTCACCCAGTGACGTCAACCCGCTCTACAAAATTCTCACGAACAACCAGTACCGATTTACAAGCTGAAGATGAAGCATATGCTTCGAAAGTACTTCACACTCCACTCCAAAGTTGAGGAAGACTAAGATCTCGGGTATTCTATTTGTATATTATAAATATTGTATAATTTGACTTGAATTATTTTATGTTTGATTTAATAACATTAATTTTGTTGATTTTGTGTTTTCGTACATATTTCAATTTTCTATTCAATTACATTATAGGTTTTCGCAGTTTAATTATTTATTTAATGAGAGACAAATATTATATTAGATTTTTAAACTTAAGTTTAAATTGAAATTAATTTTTAAATAATGAAATATCTCAAATAGTTTGTGCTCATTAACTGTCAGGAATTTTAATTAACTTGTAAACACTGTATTTTTGAAGATGTAACTTTGTGACATTAAAAGAGTGGAGGATGTATACGTTTTTCAAAAAAAAGTTCTGACTTTTTGGAATATATATCTTATAGGAATATAAAATAGGCCCTACTTTTAAAGAAATATCAACACTCTTGTTACTTTTATCGCATTGAATGTAGGATACACATACAAATTTGAAATGCACAGTAGGATATTTTGTAAAGTCCGTCAACCGCAAAGAATCATGCAGAAATGTACAGAATCTTTTTCTTTCATGTAAAGTTGGAGTGCTTCTGGAGTAGGTGGCAGGGTTATGAGACGTTCAAGATAGACAAGAAGGTTTCTTTTATCAGCTCTTTTGCGACCTTCATATCTACTGAACCCCAAGTGTTACGATCTCATGCAGACTCCAACCTTTTTCGCTTTCGTTTCCCCTTCTTTCTCTTTTTTTCTTTACTCTAAAAAAAAAAATCCATATTATCCTAAAGATTGTAACAACTTTGAAACAACAATCTTACAATGTAGTTTAGCTACACTGTTTCATGTAACATTTATTCTATAAATATTACGCAGGTGAAAAATTCAGACAAACAATAATAATAATAATAATATTATTATTATTATTATTATTATTATTATTATTATTATTATTATTATTATTATTATTATTATTATTATTATTATTATTATTATTATTATGAGAGCAGCAAGATGTTCAAAATTAGACAAAATAAGAAATACTGTCATAAGAGAAAAAAATGAATATTGGTTATTCAATAGTAGATTATATGCGGCATAAGCAATTAAATTGGTATGGGCACGTACGACGAATGCAAGAAGAATGATTACCCAAGAAAACATTGGAATGGTGTCCATCTGGAAGAAGGAGGAGAGGAAGACCTCGAAACTCGTGGATGCAGGAAATAAGAACTGGAATGAGAGCAAGAGGACTGGAGGACATGGATTAGATGGATAGAGACGAGTGGAGAAGAAAAATAAAAATTTAGGAACAGAGAGATGTGTAAACATTAAAATTCTGTATATAAATAAAATTATTATTATTATTTATTATGTTATTTCTCAAGATCCAGATGATGCATCTTTCATGTTAAGGAAATTAGAGATAGAATACAAAAAATGGGACTACAGATGAATTATAATAAACCAGAATACCTTTCATTGGATACAACAGATGAGCTAAAATGTAATTCAGGAAGAATACGTAATGTTAAAAATTTTAAATATTTTGGATCTATTTTAAATAAAAATGAGAATTCAACTACAGAAATTGAAAGAAGAATAACTGATGGAAGAAGAATCATTGGTGCGTTAAACTCAGTGCTTTGGAATAGAACTATAATATACAGTACGAAGAAAACTATATTTCAAGTTCTGTTACAAAGCATTTTATTATATGGGTCCGAAACCTGGACAGTAAATAGAAAACAAGCCAATAAGCTGTTAGCAGTAGAAATGGATTTTTGGAGGCTATCGACAAGAATTTCAAGAAGGGATGAGGTCAGAAACAGCACAATAAGGGAAATTATGCAAGTTGAAAAAACATATTGGGAAAAATAGAAGAAAAACATTTGAAAATGGTATGGACACCTCATAAGAATGGAAGAAGAGAGAATACCAAATAATATCCTTAATTGGAAAGCTAATGGAAGAAGTAGAAGAGGCAAACCTAGAGAACATTGGATGGATGGAGTGAGGAGAAGTATGGAAGTTAGAGATCTGAGGGAAGTAGATGTTCTAGACGGAAACCTCTGGCGACAAATCACTTTGGGTTGAAGGAGAAATACTGTATTGTGGAATATTCCTAATTTAAAAACATTATTATTATTATGATTATTATTGGATCATTTTACTTAATATTACCCTTTAACAGCTAGGATAAGTTAATTTGTGTCGAAATTTAAGTGTGGTCGTAAGGCAGATTAATTTTGCTCAGATACTACTTTGTTCAGGCTTGAGGTTCTTTTATATACTGTAAATCTACCACACGTGACCCATGGAATTATCTCCCTTCCGAGCAATCCTTATTTAGGACTTTTAGGTCCTGAAAAATCAATATACCCATACAGGGTTTAAACCCGCGAACTTTGGAACCAAAAGTTAGCATGTAAACAACTAGGACGCCGGGATTGGCTATATTATTATTATTATTATATTATTATTATTATTATTATTATTATTATTATTATTATATTATTATATTGTTATTTATTAATATTCCTGGAATCTCCAATCATATTTTCATTTTCATTCCTAATTATGTTCAGTTATTATTATTTTTATTATTATTATTATTATTATTATTATTATTATTATTATTATTATTTTATTTTATTTATTATTAATCCTGGAATCTCCAAACATATTTCCATTTTCATTCCAAATTATGCTCAATTATTATTATTATTATTATTATTATTATTATTATTATTATTATTATTGTTATTTTATATTATTTATTATTAATCCTGTAATCTCCAATCATATTTCCATTTTCATTCCAAATTATGTTCGATCTAGCATGAAACCCTTTTTTTTTCTATCCTAATTCCCCGATATAGTTATCTGATGTTCCTATTTTTTTTTGCATTCATTTCAAGATCATTAACCTTCTCTCTCAAATATTCCTTCTTTTTACTCTTTAATAACTTAGAGATTTCCCGTGTAATGCTACCCAATTGTTCTAAATTAGCTTCATTTGGCTCATGTAACCAATTCCAATTTGATAGCTTTCTTTTCTTTATAATGTCACCACATTTTTCATCAAACCATTTCTCGTTTTGTCTTTTTTTAAATAACCTACGCTTTCTGATGCTGACAATTTAATAGTATCATATTTCTTACGGTCTCCCATTTTTTATTTATGTAAGTTCCTTCTTCGGTTGCCACATTTTCGCCTGAAAATTCTAGTATTTCAAATCTATTAGAAATTTTTATCTGGTATTCTTGCTGCAGTTCATCATTTCTCAAGTTTTTTAATTAACATTTTTCAGAATCAACTTTAGCGCTTGTCCCTCTCATAAGCGATAACCGTTCTCTGGTTTTCACCCTCACCAGATGGTGGTCCAAATAACAGTCTGATCCTCTAACTGATCTAATTTCGATGATGTTACTGTGCCAACGTTTATCCACTAGTACTTGATCTATGTGGTTCCGAGTTTCAACATCTGGACACATCCCGGTATATTTAAGAATATCTTCTTCTTCACTTCCTCGTTTAGGAAAGAGTTGCCTGTTCCGTCTTCACTAATAGATCTAAGACCATCTCTTCCGAGGACGTCCGACATCTCTTCTTCCTCTTGGAACATAATGGAAGATTTTATTTGGTAATCTACTTTCTTCCATTCTTTCTATATGTTCTTTCCACTGTATCTTGTTGTTAAATATCTTTTATTTTATGGAGTAGATCTGCAGTTCTTCACGGATATCCTCGTTTCTTATCTGGTCCATTCTAGTGCAGCCTTTTACTCTTCTTAAAAATTTCATTTCGGCTGCTTGGATTTTACTTTCTTGTTTGGTAGTAGTAATCCAAGATTCACTCCCATACAAAAGGACAGGGACAGCCACTGTTTTATAAAATTTTAATTTTGTTTGTTTATGGGCTTTATTATTCAATGTTCTATTTATTGTACTACAAATAGCTTGAAACTGATGTGTTTTGTGTTCAATATCTTTATCATACCCACAGCTGATATCACATCCTAAATATTTAAAGTGGGATACTTATTATCCACTTTATATATATATATATATATATATATATATATATAGATATAGATATTATAAATATATTTTTGACATTTGGCAATAAAGGCAAATATGATATGAAAAGAAAAATGAATGCTTGAGTCGGGATTTGAACTCTAGTTCAAATCCCGACTCAAGTATTCACTTTTCTTTCTTCTTCTTCTTCTTCCTTCCAAGTATTAGGCCAAGGCCTGTTACGATCCTATAGAAAATTTTCCCTCCAGCTTCTTCCGGAAAATTCTCGTATAAGACTTGAAAGCATAATAATAGTCCCTTCGATTGGTTGCTGGCCAAAGGAAGGCAAGATCAGTGATGGGCCTGCCATCTTATAGCCTCTGGTCAGGCTTTTCTGGAGAAGAAAAGAAAAAAAAGGAAAGAAGAAATGGAAGAAAGGAAAGACTCCCTAGCCCTCGGATGCCCTAATAGCGTCGGGGTCGAAAAAACAAGAGTTAACCAAGAGAGGTTAGATAGTAAAGTTAAAAGAGTGCAAAACACAAGTAAGTGGAAGAAATGTTTTGCTCGGCTTGGGCACCTTGTGGTCGCCATCCACATATCCCCTAGATGAGGACCCCTGACTTTTCTTTTCATATCATATATATTATATATATATATATATATATATCCATCCATAGTAATTCTGCCCGAAGGCAGGTCTCACTGCAATCATAGCATTTTCATGCTATGCTTGCAGCTTTACTAGGGAATTGTGTAGGTGTGGTAGCTTCCCGTTGCTTTCCACACCGGTGAAGGATGATGATGATGATAATAATGATAAGGATGATCATGATGATGATGGCCATATGATTTCGGGGACTGTTTGGGCCTTAAAGTTTTCCTGACATTTGTCTTACAGGTGAGGAAAAACCCCGATAAAAACCTCACCCAGAAAAACTGCCCCGACCGGGGATCGAACCCGGGCCCGCTGCGTGACAAGGCAGCACGCTACCTCGAGACCACAGCGGTGGACATTATATATATATATATATATATATATATATATATAAAGAATATCTTTATGCTGGAATGCCGTGCTCTAAAAATACGATTCTTAGATGTAACAAAGGTCACCTATTGTCATAACTATCTTCATAAAGCCTGAATTAGTCTATTGTAGGCCTTAATATATCTTCTCGTCCCACTTTTGCATTAAAACCTCCTAAGACAATTTCCATATGATATCGTGAAAGACCATCAATTACGCATTCCAATGCTTCATAGAACTCATACATAGCTTGCCCTCCTTGTCTTCAATGGAACCATCTACATTTAAGATTACAAAATGATGTCGTTTACCCTTTATAATTATGTAGGATATTCTATCGCTGACAAACTTAATATCTCGGATAGTGGAGAGGATCCTCCTTCGGGCTAAAAAAAATCCGTCGAAACTCGCTGCACCCCCTTTGTATAATATAAAGCTTTCTGATTCTTTACTACATTCTGCTGGTCATATAACTTCCTCTGACATAACTACATATAAGTAGCATCTACCCTTAGGTTTTTCTGTTGTTTCATTACGAATATTAAATTAATCGAACCAATGTATCTTATTGTAGTTCAACACAAATTTAAATAATTTCTACTCTTTCGTTTTTGTGTTGTTGTGTTTTAAATATTAAATAAATTAAGCCGTGGGTCCTGACTCAGAAGGTTTTCGGGCTCGTAAAGCAATTTCAAGTCTGAATAAAAAGACCTCTGATCAAAATTGAATCAATCTTCATTCATCCGAGTAGATGCCTTAGATGTCTCCTCGAGGTGATGTACTAATCACATGTCCCTAGATGACATCTATAGAGAAATAAGCGTAACACAATTAGTCTGGTTAAGAAACTTCCCACTAGTTAAGCACCCATGTCCCCGGGCAGGACGAACTGAATGAATCATCATCTTATAGGGTAAACTGCTCATTTAAGGGGTCCATCCATAGTAATTCTGCCCGAAGGCAGGTCCTTCACTGCAATCATAGCATTTTCATGCTATGCTTGCAGCTTTACTAGGGAATTGTAGGTGTGGTAGCATCCCGTTGCTTTCCACACCGGTGAAGGATGACGATAATGATGATGATAATGATAGGGATGATGATGGTGATGATGGCCATATGATTTCGGGGACCGTTTGGGCCTTAAAGTTTTCCTGACATTTGTCTTACAGGTGAGGAAAAACCCCGATAAAAACCTCACCAAGAAAACTGCCCCGACCGGGGATCGAACCCTGGCCCGCTGCGTGACAAGGCAGCACGCTACCTCGAGACCACAGCGGTGGACTATTTAAGGGGTAGACCTAATAAAAAGAAAGGAGGATATTGAAGAAATTTATTCTAAATAACATATTTGTTCTCATTTTTCTACTTTCTCTTCAAGTTATCAAGGAAAAATAAAAGTTTTAATAATTTCTTGCCTTCGGAGTATTTTGGTCCAAACTATATCTACATGAATTTTGTTGATCTCTGACATCCTATGTTTTTGGGCGAGATTTATACCATTTATGTGAAATGCAATATTTTATCTATGCAGTTGACAAAGAGTTGTCTATATAAAATGTGACACAGTAAGTGAGGGAGATAGGGATCTCCGTTCCACTCCTTGAAAATCTCCGAGCAACTACATTGACTAAGTTCCTTGTTTCCATGGTAATTCATCCCCTTGGCTTTCTCATTTTTCCTCTCTCTCCCTCTCTCTCTCATCTTTCTTCTTTTGGTTCTCTCGTAGCCGGATTTCAAGTTAGCGTAGCAACACTAGGTTTGCAAGATGCAGTAAATCAGAGATACCAAACACAGATTCTCAGAGATTTTGTCACAATTCCATTTCACTATTTCATATGTTTATTTATTTTACTTTTTTTTCTTATTTTCAGGCATTTTCTTACCTTCCATTACCAAACATTTTCTTTTACTTGCATCTTATATGGAAACTGTCTGATTACCCGGCGTAGCTTGGGTGTTTATTTATCCCAAATTCTTTATCACAGTTTAGTAACCTCGAAAAATTTTGGATTCGACACCAATCTCGATTATTTTGGAATTTCATTCTTCTGCCTTAAAATTTTCCGCTGGTAAAATATTCCCCCATGCAAATCTCCAGGCGGGGACTATTTCAGGGAATCCATGGAAAAGGCACAAACACTAGGACTTGTTCCCAGGAACGCGGAATTTTGGGTAATTATATAATTGTGATGCACTAGAAATATTATTGCGAGAATTAGATAAATAATGGCTTTGCAGAAAGTTAGTTGGCCAGGAAAAGGTAGTCAGGAATGAGGAGGTTTTGCATTATACTTAGGGATCCAACAAGACCTGAATTTGGAACGAGGTTTTTAGTCCGAAGGGGAACCTCTAAGTTTTCCGATATATTAAGTTTGTCGGCGATAGGATATTATACACAATTCTAAAGTGTAAAGTACATGATTTTGTATTCGTAAATGTAGAAGGTCCTACAGAATATAAGAATGGCAAGATCAAGGATAAGTTCTATGAAGAATTAGATTACATATTTGATAGTCTTTCACGATATCATAATTATGAAAATTGGCGATAGCGAGGAGATACTAAAAGCTAACACGCATACACTATTGAATAACGCTAAGAAATTGGGATTGGAAGTAAATATCAATAAAACTAAATATATGGTCCCACATAGAAATACATTGTATAATGGAAATGGACAGCTAATGACAAATGAGGGAAATTTTGAGGAAGAGGCTGTATTCCAATACATAGAAACAATAATCACAAATAGGAATGAGATGAACAAAGAAATTAAACATAGGCTCAATTCTGGAAATACGTGCATTACAGAGACACTTGATGTCCCAACTCCTTTCCAAAAACGTTAAACTGAAAATATATAAAACTATTATTCTACCAGTTATATTATATGGATGCAAACATGGACTTTTACTTTAAGGGAGGAAAAGAGATTACGTGTATTTGAGAATAAAGTTCTTACGAAAAATTTTTGACCAAAGAGAGATAAAGAGTCAGGTGAATGGAGAAGACTACATAACAGTGAACTACGTGGTCTTTATAGGAAGCCAGATTTAATAAGAACAGTTAAGTCTCGTAGAGTGCGACGGGCAGGACATGTGGCACATATGGGGAATGGAATATGTGCATGGAAACTTCTTCTAGGAAACTCAGAGGGGAAAACGCCCAATTGATAGACCAAGAATGAGGTGAGAGAATAACATTAACTATGATTTGAGGGAAGTCGATTATACAGGGGATAATTGGAAAACATTAGCTGAGGATAGGCATATATGGAGAGCTTATGTCCGCGTGGCCATGAATCTACGAGTTTGATAGTGCCAGTGAGTTTGTTAGTTAGTCATAGGAGAAATTAATGCAAATGTAGGACGGGGAGATACATTCAGACCAACGATTTAAGGGAGGAGAAAAGATTACGGGTATTTGAGAATAAAGTTCTTAACCCTTAAATTCTTAATGAATCCTTTTGGATACATCAGTTGGTTTAATTAATTTAATATTTTAAATACATCAGAAGAAGACGAACAAAAATAAACTACTTAAATGTGTGTTGACTAAAATTGCAATGGCAAAAAAAATGCAACTAAGAAATTACATGGAATAATTTAGAATAAAAATATTACAAAGTAAACTAAAAATGAAAATTTATAAGAGCATAATACAGAATATTTTGTCATATTAAAGTGAAACTTGGTCTCTGACGGAATTACAAAAGAATAAAATTAGAACAGTTGAATTTGATTATTTTAGAAGAAGCCTCCAAAAAACAAGACAGGATAAAATAAGAAATTAATTCCTTTGGGGAGAAATGAATGTCACCACATCTGTTGTTAAGAGGATTGAAAATCAAACGCTAAAATGGTATGGCCATGTACAAAGAATGGAAAATTAAAGATGGCCAAAAAATATATACCAATGGTCACCCCCTGGAAGAAATAAACGTGGGAGACCAAAATGGATATGGAAAAAATACGTCAGAACTATAATGGATGATAGGAATTTGGAAGAGGGAGATTGGAATGATAGAGATAAATGGAAACTGAAGACGGCAAACCTGTAAGTGGGGGAAAGCCGAAGAAGAAGAAGAAGAAGAAGATGAAATGTGTGTTAATTATACAGTAGACATAATAATAACAGTTACACAAGATTCCGTTTTCTCTGCGGTCCGCCATATGCAAATAACTAACAGAAGAAATTTGGGTGCCCTGTTACATCTTAAATTGTCTCCAATTGGAGCAAAAAGCTGTTCAGTTTGGATCAAATTTTATTAAATTCAAGTCACTCTATTAAGGTTTTTAGTGGTTTCCCTTGATGTTAAGGCAAATGCCGGAGTGGTCCCCTAGCATCCACTAGTAAAGTCATCAAAATCCAATAAATATTCTAAATTGACTTCCCGCTCTTGCCCTTTTTAGGGCTGGCGGCTTCTGTGGTGGTGGCAGTCTTCCTGTTGGCAGCTCAGTGAATCAACTAGAACATCAATGAAATTCGCCTAGAAACTGAATGCAGGATTGGTGTGCCCAACCGCTGGACCTTTGATACCGGACTACGAATAGTTGTCGTTAGCAGGGGATATATATTACTACAATCAAGATGAACTATCAAAGTTCGAACAAGACATATTAAATATCAACGACGAAATACTTAAATCAAAAGGGCTAAAGAGGGTTGGAAGTCCCTAATAATAGACGGAAGTTGCTGTTCACCATTGAACAATTCCCATATAGTCGGTCGGGGACACTTCCATAAAAATGGATGTTTCCCTAAAGGACATAGAGGGGATGTTTAAATGAGAAGTGACACAATTTCCATTACATAGTGATGATGATGATGATGTTTTTCCAGTTTAAGGGTCAAAGACAGACGAAGAGACAGGCGAATGGAGAAGACTACTTAACAGTGAGCTACTTGATATTTATGGGAAACCAGTAGTATCAAGAAGAATTAAACCTCGATGAAGGCGATGGGTAGGACATGTGGCACGAATGGGGAATGGGAGATGGGAATGGAAACTCCTTGTAGCAAACCCAGAAAGAAACCTCCCAGCAGATAGTCCAAAAATGAAAGGGGAGAATAAAATTAACCAGGATTTCAGGAAGTAAACTATACACGGGATGATTGGAAAGTATTAGCTCAGAATAGGGATGTATGTAGAGGTTAAGCCCACATGGATATGAACCTACGGCCGATAGTGTCAGTGAATGAGTGAGTTCATTTTTCTCCCCTTCCCTCCCTTTGTATCGATGGGGACTGAACTTGGACTTAACTGACATCGGGAATGTCAGTATTCATCTCAGTTATCCTAAAAACAACGGATTGGATAATAATATCGACGCTTTCGATTATTTGTCAAGTTAGTGAGATCGGGAGAACAAGCAGGCCTTTTAATGCACCCACCACGGCCAATCCACTTCTCACCGAATTTGCGGGACAAATACTTTCGAACTTCACGAGTGTGAAAATTTGCTTCAGGAAGTAAACCCCCCCAGGAGCTATCACCTTGACGTGGTGGGGGGGCTTAGTACCCGATGAACCAGACGACTCTACTGGGGAAGATTGACTTAGGTTAATCTTGCTGGTGGGTAAGAGGCGAGGGGAACTAAGTATAGCTCACAACGAAGGAATGGCGTCTGTTATCCATATTGGGTGGGCGGCCACATCTTCGTCAAGTCAAGTCTTCAACGGTCAACAGGGCGACAAGGAATAGCACAGCTAAACTTGTAGGGCTTGAAAGAGCGGAAGAAGCAGCCCTCTCTTGGGGGGTGGATACCCAGAGGAGCATGTTTGGAGGCTCAGAGGAAGCAGCCCTTCCACCATCCTTGTCCTGCGAAGCGCTCGTAACGCTTCCAGGAGACATTTATCTTACTGAGAAGCTTCATGGAAATCAGCCGGATTGTCATAAAAGGAACCGACCCAAGCAAGATAAAAGGATACGATTTGGAATAAAGGACATTTTGAAATTAGGAAATTGGAACGTAAGGGGAATAAATACAAAAGAAGAAGAATTAGAAAGAGAATTAAAGAAAAAAGAAATAAATATAGCAACAATAACAGAAACAAAAAAGAAACTAAAAGGAACAAAGGACTACTTACAACACTATACTATGTTGTATAGCGGAGTAGAACAAGACAACAAGAGCGCAGTGTGGAGTAGCAATTTAATAGATGAAAAATGGAAGAACAAATTGAATAGCTATGAGTTTATAAATGAAAGGATCCTGATAGCCAGATTTAAAATTGAAAGAGGATATATGATGATAATTGCTGTGTATGCCCCAGAGGAAGGCAAGAAAGAAGAAACAAAAAAATTTTATAAAACATTACAAACATTAGTTGATAAATATACAAAGATCATCATTTAATAATAAGTGGAGACTTAAATGCCAGAGTAGGCAATGTCCCTATACCTAATGTAATAGGAAATAATGGAGAAATAACAATAAATGATAATGGACAGGATTTGAGACAGTTTTTCACCTATAATCAATTAAAAATAATGAATACCTATTTCCGAAAAAAGGACATACATAAATATACAAGAAGTGGATATAACTCAAGATCAATAATTGACTATTTAATCGTAAACAACAAGCTAGGAGCCTTGGTAAAGATGTGAGAGTACATAGAGGCAGCGATATATACTCTGATCACTATCTCGTGATAAGCAAAATAAACATAATAGCTAAATGGCGGAAAAATAACATAAGAACAAAAGAAACCAAGAAGAAGTATATAAAATATATTTATTACAAGATCAAAGTATTAGACAACATTATGAAAGCAGAATGAATAAATATATATCAGAGATAGCGACGTCAGAAGATATAAATATTGAATGGGAAAATATATCAAATGTAATACATAAAACAGCAAAATGAGATATTAGGAAAGAAAATAGAATAAGGAATAGGAAGGGCTTGAGAACTTGGAATGCGAATATACAAAATGCAGTGAATGAAAAACAAAAAGCATATCATACATACTTACGACTGAAAACAGAAGAATCCTATGAAGAATATAAAATGAAAAGGAGAATTGCTAAAAGCATTATAAGAAAATCCCATCAGGAGTCATGGGATAAATTTATAAGCTCAGTAGAACATGATATGTATGGAAGACAAGAAATAGGTTATAAATTAGTGAAACATCTAAATCAGACTGAAAGATTCTGCCAGATTGAATATAATCCCAGAACAAGAATGGATCCAGCATTATGACAAACCTTTGGAAAAAGGAGGAAAATTGAAGGAAAAGAGAACAATGAGGAAGAAAATAAAAGTGGAAAATATTGATGTAATAGACATAAATGAATTAGAAATGGCTTTGAAAACCACTAAGAATAGGAAAGCAACAGGATTAGATAATATAAATATGGAATTAATCAAATATAGTGGAATATTGTGTAAACTACGAATACTTCATCTAATTAATATATGTTGGCAGACCTATGGGATTCCAACCACTTGGAAAACAGCAATTGTCAAGAATATATTCAAAAGAGGAGACCGGAGAAAATTGCGAGAATTACAGAGGGATTAGCTTAATGAATACTGGCTACAAAATATATACGAAAATAATAAATAATAGATTGAGAAACATAACAGAAGTAATAATAAGTGAAAATCAAAGTGGATTCAGAAAGGGAAGGTCATGTATAGACAATGTCTTTACACTGAAACAACTCATAGAAAAGAGAAGAGAACATAACTTAGAAACTCACATAGGATTTATAGATTTGGTATAAGGCCTTCGATCGAGTAAACAGACAAAAATTATGGGAAATATTACGAATGAAAGGATACCCGCTGTGCCTTGGAGAAACAATAAAGACATTATATGAAGACACAAATATAATTATAGATACCGGATTCAAAAGAACAGATGCAATCAAAACAAATACTGGATTACGACAAGGATGTAGTTTATCACCCACTTTGTTTAATATACATATAGACGATATTTTAATAAATGGAAAGTTTTAGTAAATCCAGGAATAAGAATGGATAATAAAATGTGACATAAAAAATCTTTTATTTGCTGACGATGTAATCATAATACAGAAAAATGAAGACGACTTACAGAAATCAATGCATGCATTAAATGAAATATGTAAATTATACGATCTAAAAATTTCTGTAAGGAAACGAAGACCATGGCTTTTAGAGGAAGAGATCCAGTGAGAACCAAAATTATTTTAGAAAATCAAAGTATAGAACAGGTGTCTAGTTTCAAATATTTGGGCTGTGATGTTGGCTACAATGTGGAAAGAGATATTGACTCCAAAATAAATAAATTTCAGACGGTGGGTGGAACAATACAGAGAACATTCAAAAATAAAAATTAGAAAAGAAACCAAGATAAAAATGTATAATGTTATGGCGGTTCCCACAATATTGTATGGATGTGAAACTTGGGCTCCAGTGAAAAGACAGAAGGATAGAATACAGACGGCAGAGATGAGATGCGGTCCTAAGACAAGTAAAAGGATGTACAAGACTTGATAGAATAAGAAATGAGGATATAAGAGAAGAATTGAAAGTACAGCCTTTGTTGGATAAAGTCACGAATTACAGACAGAAATGGATTGATCACATGGATGGAAATGAACAAGGAGAGATATCCATTGTTAGCCAGAAATTATCAAGCAAGAGGAAGGCGTGATGTTGGAAGACCTAGAAGACGTTGGGCTGATGCAATATGAAGTCGGAACGGGCAATTGCCTAATCCTTGGAGTGATGATGATGATGATGAAGTAAACTGAGGAGATCTATACTATTCATCGAAATTGATCATAAAATACTACATTACATTAGCTAATACCCGGCGTACGCTGCCACGCCTAAATAAATGAAAGTTAATGTGCTTTTATGTTTAGTTGAATAAGTAAATGGAAAAATAATTATAAATTCATATTTTTTAGATACCACGTGCTGATTACCCGGCGTTGCCCGGGAATCTACTTATCCCGTTATTTTTGACATAAATGAGCTGAAAAACGAAATTTAATGTGTTTTGTGTTTAATTAAATATGTGGAAGGAAACATTTATATCGTAATTATTTTTAGAAACCCCGTGCTTGGCATAAATGAGCTGAAAGACAAAAATTAATGCACTTCTTATCATTAGTTGAATAACTAAAATGAAAAATAATTATAAATGTATATCGTAATTATTTTAAGATACCCGGTGTTGCCCGAGAATCTACTTATCTCGATCTTCTTGGCATAAATGAGTTAATAAACAAAATTCGTTATTGTGAGTTATCCGTAAAAGAATACCCACCACTTGCACAGGAATCTACGTACTTGTCTCGATCTTCTTGGCATCAGTGTAAGACTAAATTGGTTATTGTAAGTTATCCGTAAGAGATAAAAATATGCAGTGGTGGACTTCCTTGTAGAGCTTTTAGAGATATTCAATTCTGTGTACATTAATTTTGTGTATTCGTTATGGTTTAGGCAGCGTAAGCCATTTAAGCGTTTAAAGGGCTACTTTTTGCACTACAAAGGGCGATTTTTAAGGGTGTAGGAGTTTAGTATCACAACTCACTTATAGCCTATGTTCATCCCGGGAATCTCCTGAACATTTTGCAAAAAGCCCCATCACAATCGGATCAACGATATGGCCGCGCATAAAGTACGAACAAACAAACATTCATTTTTATAATATATTAGATTTGATACTGTTATTGAGTTATGTTTAAGACCTTTTGAATGTTGCGTTATAAGTCTACTAGTATATTAAATGGGTTTCTTAAACCGTTGCTACAAATGTAAAAAGTGACTTTTAATGACATGAAAATTGTTTCTAGTATAAGAAGGGAAGTTAATGTAATAGAATTTGATGGAGTGCGCAGCCATACTAAGGAAATGTATGCGTATCTATTGGACAGGAAGCCGTAGAAGGACAGCGCTCATGAACAAATTGAATTACTCGCAAAGCGTAGGGAAATGAACCTCTCGGTGTTTGACAATGACTTTCTCATATGTGCTCTCACCCTCTAGGCTGTGGAAGCCTTAAACGTGTGCCTGGAATGATTAATTCATGGAAATGGAAAGCTTTTTAAACAGAAAGCGTTGTCCATTGCGTTAGTTTAAAAAAAAATGCCGTTTACTAAAGTGGCTATAGCTGTTCCATAATACATTGTCTTTCTAGTTATTATTATTATTATTATTATTATTATTATTATTTTTTATATATTTTTATTATTTTTATTTTTATTATTTCTATTTTTATTATTTTTATTCTTTTTATTTTTATTATTTTTATTTTTATTATTATTATTATTTTTATTATTATTATCATTATTAATATATTATTATTATTATTATTATTATTATTATTATTATTATTATTATTATTATTATTATTATTACAAGAGGACATCCGCAGACAAAGAAGAAGGGATTAAATGTAATCTAGCAATAAGTTAGTTGTTAGTAAATTAAGTATTAATTTTGACACAACACCATGTAAATATTACTAGATTAGGTGGTAGATTTAAGACTTAAGACTTAGGTTAAGGATTAATATGTAAACATAACTGTATATAAGTAGTATTAAGAACTTCTTCTTCTTCTGCTTAATGAAATTAGGCCTTTTGACCTATTTTCACATCAAGTGGGATTTAATGAATCCTCCCATCTAGTAAATGGGCGTCCAACATTTCTATGTCCTATTGGTTTGTACTTTAGTAACATCTGAGGGATTCTATCTGTAGGCATTAACTTGTATCCAGAAAATGAACATAATAAAAACAGCAAAGAGTAATTAGGGAAAAGAGCAGACCTGGGGATATGGGCATTAAGCCCGAGGAAACCCAGGGGGATGGTGGTGGGGCTCTTAATAATAATAATAATAATAATAATAATAATAATATAGCCTATATATATTATTATTATTATTATTATTATTATTATTATTAATTATTATTATTATTATTATTATTATTATTATTATTATTGCTTTATAAATGGATAGGATGTTTGGTTGGTTAAGGCAACACACTAAGAGTCGGAAGATCGCGGGTTCAAGTTAAGATATTTTAATTTGGCCTAAATCCTCTGCTTCCGCAATGGTTGTGTGGTCGACTCAGCCTTTAGATGAAATGAGAACCAAATCTATGTTCTGAGGGTAAAGACGGTCGTTACTCGGCTGACATCTAGTATCGATTTTCAAGAAATTTAAGAGCAATAACTTCCTACTTTCACAAAGGTCTGCTAAGGCCTGTAGTAAGGTCACTTTAATTTATCAGAGGCTCTATATTAGGCTTGAGATTCTTTCGAGCGTGAAAATCTTCAAATGATTAAAAAAACACGACTTAAAATCATTCCGGAGGACTAGTCCTTTCATTTCTTCAAACCTGCAAATCCATTGACCCCGGCTGTTAAAACCTGCGACCCTCAGGGCCAAAAGGAAGGAACATAGCCCCTGGACCACCAAGACCGATCGATCCTCGGCACTAATTAATAAAAATTAACCTGACATATATATAGGCCTATATGTGTGTGTGTGTTTGTTTGTTTTAACGCTGCAATGGACAATTTTTTAAACCAAACTTGACTGAAATAGCAATCAAAAATAAAAAAGTAAATCCAATTCGTTAACCAGCAGAAACGGGATGGATGTTACGTAAAACGAACATAAAACAATCTGGTGACAGCAATTTTAGATTTTTCGTAATCCAAGCTTAGTATATGCTATGGAAATAAAACTAGAAAGGAAATCTCCAAAAATCAGCGAAATCCGACCATAAAATGAGGGGTTTACCTGAAAGCCGAGATTTTAAAAGCGCTCCAACGGCCGCTGTGTTTCTCATCTCACACCGTTTCTGGATAACAAATGAAAGACATATTTCGTAAACCAGAAAATTGGATCGTAAGGTCTACTCTAGACTTTACTAAAAAAGAAGATTCGGCCTGCTGATTAGAGTTGTTTTGTAAATATAAAGTGAAACACGTGCATTCTCATATAGCGATGAATATTTAAAGTGAGTACAAGTTCACAAAACAGTTTTTAATGCCGAGAGAGAGCATAATGCTATGCCGCGAGGGAACCACAGATACGGTTACATAAATGATTAGTGGTCCAACCCTGTCGCTGACATGGGGGTGCGCAGCCAACAATTTAGGTTTGGTGAATAAATAAAACATTCACCGGCGCAGTTACCACTAATTTTGTTCCTCTCTCACTGGTTATTGCTGCATTTGGATCATCAACCCAGAACTCTGAATTTATGCCACTTGTGTATCAAATGTCAAAATAAATGTTGCGTTGTTTTGTATCCCGCTAGTTTCAAATTCGTGATTGCACCGTGCACTGACTTTTAAAATGCCAACAGATTTATGTCAAAGATTTTAATTCAAACATGTCATAATTATGGTTGATTTATTATGGTAGGGTGAACAGATTCCCCGCTTGAAAAATGAGAATGACAGTGTTTTTATTTTATATTTTAGACAGAATTCAAAAGTTTCAACATTATAATATACATTATTGAATACTACTTAATTTTCAAAGGAGATAACGGTATAAAAGGGAATTCATTACACAGGTATCTTTGTTACTTTCGTTTTAACGAATTTCAAATAAATGTATCTTCTGTTGAAGTTGTTCTCAAGAATGATTTTTGAAAATCTTTTCAAATTTTCGTCGATCCTACTTTTTGTTAGTATATGTCGGGAAATGACCATTACAAAATTATATATATATACACATACATACATACATATAAAATTAGATAAAGAGGATAAACAAGAAAGTGATATTAAGAACAGAATAAATAAAGGTAGAGCAATAACAGCAGTGGTGAATGGAGTTTTATGGAACAGACATATAACCAGGAAAAATAAGTTACAAATAAATAATTCAATGGTGAGAAGTACTGTCACATATGGAGCTGAAGTTTAGAAATTCAACAAAAACTTAGAATTAAAATTTAGGTAGATGGAAATGGATTTCTTGAGGAGAGCAGCAAGATGTTAAAAAATTAGACAAAATAAGAAATACTGTCATAAGAGAAAAAATTAATATTGGTTATTCAGTAGTAGATTATATACGGTATAAGCAATTAAATTGGTATGGGCACGTACGACGAATGCATGAAGAATGATTAGCCAGGAAAACATTGGAATGGTGTCCACCTGGATACCCAGGAAAACATTGGAATGGTGTCCACCTGGAAGAAGGAGGAGAGGAAGACCTCGAAACTCGTGGATGCATGAAATAAGAACTGGAATGAGAGCAAGAGGACTGGAGGACATGGATTGGATGGAGAGAGACGAGTGGAGAAGAAAAATAAAACTTTAACCACAGAAAGATGTGTAAACATTAAAATTCTGTATATAAATAATATATATATATATATATATATATATATGTGTGTGTGTGTGTGTGTGTGTGTGTGTGTTTCACAGCCAAAGTAATTAAAGTAGCCACCATTATGAATAATATATATGGAATTTGGTGTGGTAATTATATTTAACTATAAATTATACGTAATTGTTAATTAATCACTCCAGTTGTAGCATATATATATATATATATATATATATATATTTATCGCACCTTGGTGCAAAGCTACGAGAATTTCGCTGGTTAGAATTCCCATGACAAAGAAAAACTCGTGGAATTTCGGCCAGTATGGGACCAGTAACACCGAAAATCGTGAGAAATTTGGGTAACTGCAATAAGCAGTGACTCCAGATTGAGAGAATTAGCCATAACGTCTCGGAGGCCCGGCATGCTGACCAAAAATCATCCCTTTACTCCCTAGATGACCATCAACTTCTGTGATTAACACAAGTGGAAATGAGGCCAGCATACAGCCGGTAGGGCAAGGGCCTTTTAGGACTCTCGTGCCAAGGATTTTAGTTCTTCTCGACATGTCGAGGACACTAGAGAATATATGGTCGAAGAGAACTTACAGCACTATAGTCTCTCCGGTTTAACTTTTCGAGACATTTGTAGAATGAGACAACTGCACTCACCTCTCTTACTCGCATCAGTGTTGTCGTTGTTTCTTCACCAGATGTTAATAGGTTAAAGGGGGAAGAGGAAAACTGACAACAGGGTGGGTTCTTTCTTTTGTATCTGGACTAATGCGGTCAACGATCTACCCTTATCTCTCTCTCTCTCTCTCTCTCTGCCAAGTTAAGCCAGATATAAATAGTTCCTCTCGACCGGCTAAGTAGTTTAATAGTAAGAGGAACATGAAACGGTTTATTTCCCCTTTTACAGTCTCAGTCGACTTCTTCACTACTAAGAGGTCCATTTCCTTCATGTTTTTGAGTTTCACTTCTCAGTTTTGAAAAAAAAAAAAAAAAACTCCTGTATTGGTAGAACGTACTTTAGCAGATACAACATGTCTCTCTACCATAGCCAAACCTGCTCTACTATACGGAAGTGAATGCTGGACACTTCGAGCAAAAGATAAATCCCGCATTAATATTTCACAAATGAGATTCCTCCGATCACTAACTGGAGTAACATTAAGGGATAGAATGAAAAGTGATGAGATAAGGATGCAGTGGAATAGTAGGGAAATTGTTGAACATATACAAAATTATCATAAGTAATGCCACGAGTGATTTCCAAATTATCGATAAATTCACGACTCACGAAGTGAGGAGTGAATTTATCTAGAGAATTTGGAAATCAAGAGTGGCATTTGTTAGGACTATTTAACGAATAAAATTAAGCTGTTTACTCACAAATCATTATTTAACTGTAGTTATTTTAAAATATTTATATATTTAATGTAAACGGCGATGTTTGAAAACAAATGAGAAACGATAGGTACGCTTCTATATACTGCTTCATTTGTTTATCACTGCAACCAGATCATACTATTTATTGCTAAAGGAACGCAATATTGTAAGGAGGAGCTTTCTTTAATATGGTAATTATAACACTGATAAATATTTGGTGAAACACGACTCTGATTGGTTGTAAAACAGAAATCATTGAAACGTGATTGGTCATTGACTCCCATTTGGGGCATGAGTTAAATAGTCAGATTAAATGGTTCCAACACGTCCAGAGAATGTCAAATTCCCGCTTACCAAAGATGATTTACCACCTCAACCATAAAGGCAAAAGAGACCTCGGAAGACCCTTCAACCGATGGAAAGATCAGTTTTTGTAGTCGCAGAACGGGCATCATCACCCAATGCTGCATTCGGAAGAAGAACATGTCTCTTAACTTCAAGTGGTTTATCGCCCTCTTACTGTTGTAGACTTGCTGCAGGTATTTTTGAAGTCAACATTTAATCTCTTTTTTTTATAACCACTTAATTTTTTTTTTAATTTCTTTCTTTGTCGTTTTCACTGTTATTCCTTTTTGTTTTACCTTTGTCAACTTTTTTCTTATCTTATTCACACATACAAACACAAGACAGGACACACACCAGACCCAATGTGGGGATTTAAAATCCCCTACCCCGCCGGGAATCGAACCCGGGTCGCCGGAGTGGAAGGTAGGGACTCTACTGACTACGCCACGGCGACGGACAAAAGTAAACAATTATCAGTTTTTTTTTTCCTCTTTTCGTTTACACTGTTTTCCTTCTTGTTAACTCTCTTTTATTCTCACATATTAGACACAAGGACAAGACACACACCCAGACCCAAGGTGGAGATTAAAAATCCCCTACCCCGCCGGGAATCGAACCCGGGTCGCCGGAGTGGAAGGTAGGGACCCTACTGACTACGCCACGGCGACGGACTAATTGAAAGCCAACATACTTCTTTATCTTCTTCCTTAGTTTTTTCCTTCTAGTAAAAACCTTATCGAAGGTTGCTACACTTAGGAAATAATTTTGGTTCATTTTCACCAAAATAAACCTCTTCTTTTCTTTGCAGTTTCCATCATATCATACCATTCATTGGTGACGAGATTGATCGGTTTTTACTAATTTTTCATATTATTCCAAAATCGGCATCGTTTGAAATGTACGAGTGTCCAGAAGTCACAAATTTAGGTCAATTATTTAAACGTTACAGTCTTGAATCACCTCCATTAACATTAAGAATACCTTAAAGTTACAATTTTTACCAGTGTCTGTATCACTATGTAAGATTATGTGCTTTTTGTTTGCTGCACTGTTTTTAAAGTGATCCCACTACAGGCCTCAGGAGGCCCTTGGGGTAGTAGGAGGTTAAGGCTCCCACTATTTCTGGATAATCGGCACTTGATGTCAGCCGGGTTGTCAGCCCTGCGTGATGGCCGCCTTTACCCCCAGAGCAAGCGTCTGTTACTTATTTCCGTTAGGCCCTGAGTCGACCCCAGGGCCATAGTGCCGCCAGAAGATTTGGGTTAGTTTAAAAATCTTGACCCCACCGGGACTCGAACCTTCGACCTTCCGGTTTTTTAAAATGTTTAAAAGGCAGGAACAAATTTCTTCTGAGCCTCTGGAAGCAACAGATTCGTCCCATATGTAGAGGACAGCTTGACCCCTTCCTACGTTACGAATCTCAAAATCTTGACAGTACATATTTCTATGTTAGCAGGCCTCTGTCATAGTTAATACATGACATGCCAATGCACTTTCCATTGTAATACGTGTTTCAAACTCTTCCTAGCTTCTCTTCATTACTGATAGGTTCATAATTCTCATCTCCACTGTCTGAAATTTCGCTTTCAGAAACATTATAATTGTTTATATTATCCTTAAGTACCTCAGCACAACAATGGACTGCAAAACATTACTTTAAACATCACAGCCTATTTCCAAATTTAGAATATTAAGTTATTATTATTATTATTATTATTATTATTATTATTATCATTCATCCGGTATCATGGAAGCTGCCGCCGTCTTCCGGAAACCAAACGCCATTCCTCTCTGTCCATCCATTGATCTTCCTCCAATCCTCTGATATTCATAGCTGCTTGTAGCCCTTCTATCCAAGTTTTCTTTGGTCTTCCTCTCTTCCTCCTTTCTATTGGGATCCATTCCATAACAATTTTAGGCAATTGCTCTGGCATTCTTTTGATATGGCCATAACACTGTAATATTTTCTTTTCTAATAATGTCTATGATGTCCGGCTCCTCTTGTACACCCATAATTTCCCTTATTTCTTTATTTCGTATTCTATCCATTCTAGATTTTCCAGCTGATCTTCTTAAAACATCCATTTCTGTACTTAAAATTATTTTCATTTCCCTTGTAGGAATTTGCCAGACTTCAGCACCATATGTTAAAATGCTCTGAATTATGGTTTGATATATTTGTAATTATTATTATTATTGTTATTATTATTATAACTAATAATAATGACATTCATTCAAGAGTTAATAAAGGTGGGAGAACAGTAGCTAAATTAAATAGTATTTCATGGGATAACGATATCATAATAAAACAAAAAACGAACATTTATATTAGAATCGTCAAAAACACAATAACATATGGCTCAGAGGCATGGAATTGAAAGCAAGAACAGTAGACACATTATATTCAACAGACATGGTCTTCTGACGACGATCGGGAAGGATTTAAAGAAGAGAGAAAATTAGAGATCATGCAATAAGGGAAAAGATGAGAGTGCAAGTATCCCTAGTAGAAACTATCAAAAGTCAAAACACAATTAAGATGGCTTGGACATATGAAAAGGAAGTTGGAATACAGATTACCGAAGAAGTTTAATGAATGGAATCCGACAATAGAAGGAAGAGAGGAATATCAAAATAAACACAAGGAGTTGTGAAAACAATGACAGAAAGAGGCTCGGGGAAGAGACATGGACAAATAGAGAGAAATGGAGATTGGCTATAGAATCTTGAAAGAGCACAGGAATATGTCAAAGACATTGTTAAACAAAAATAATAAATAATAATAACAATAATAATTTATTTAAAATGGCAGGGTTAAGGTCATAGGCCTAAAGCATCTCTTCCATCGAACCAATTAAATATATTAGTTACAGAAAACTACGTTGCATACCGGTACGCTATAAGGTGATAATAGAGAATAAGTTGTTTTAAATTAATATTTGTAATACCTTATATGAAGCGGGACCGGGTTCAGGAACAAATGGTCCCCGAACATTATCTTGCCTTAATAATCATTATCTTTTTCGTTTTGTTTAAGTATGAATGTGTAAGCTATTGGCGTGTCTTGCATTAAATGTTATTGATGTCTCGGATGTGGCCTACGTTGAACTGATCCCTCATACCGGATGCCCTCTATTGTGTGGCCAATATGGTTTAACTGACGAAGTCATTAAACTGAAATTCTAATTGATTGAAGACGACAGAAATATCAGATACTTAAAAGAAATTAGCCTTTTATATAATCTATAGTTTAAAAAGTATTTTCCAATTGGTTGTGTCGCTGCATGTTCCTTGTGGCATGACACACATAAACATAAGTAAGAAGACGTTAAACAAAGAATAAGAAATAAGAGAAATATATATATATATATATATATATATATGGTATGATAAGAAAAATAAATGCCTGGACGGGATTCGAACCCGGATCTCTGAGTCTGTACCTCAGCGTGATATCCATTACACTACCAGGCGAATCCAATTCAAACATTTATTTTTCTTATATATGTATTATACTCTCCATTATTACTAGATGTCGCGAGAACACTGTCTTCACTGCCATCTAGTAGCTGACTATATCAAGTAAGCAAATTAAAGAGAATATTTATTTTACTTTATAGCAGTGACGCTTTATCGATGTTATAATTAAATCTTTAACATTGAGCAATGCAAGCTTAATATGGTATGATAAGAAAAATAAATATATATATATATATATATATATATATATATATATATATATATATACAGGTGGTAACAGGACCTGCAGAAAGGGTAATTTTTGTGTTGAAACATATAGTCACAAACACGTCGTTTATGAGTTATGCGCAGATGAAGGTGTTCACCCGTAAGGGTCGGAATTGAATACAAACAATTGTTCACGTATCATTTTAGTCTATTGAAAAAGGCATGTTTTTACAATAAGTGTTCAAACAGTCGTCCATGTGCCTCATTGCATGTTTTGATATCGTCACAGCAACGATCGGTCAGCACGGCCGATCGGATTCTTTTTGACGTCATCAAAACACTTTCTGTTTTAACACTTATTGTAAAAACGTGTATTTTTCAATAAAATGATACGTGTACAATTGTTTGTATTCATTTCCGACCCTTACCTTCATCTGCGTATAACTCATAAACGACGTGTTTGCGACTATTTTCCTTCACAAAAAATGACCCCCTCTGCATTGCCTATCATTCCTATCATTTTGTCGGTGAGGTCCTGTTACACCCTGTATATATATATATATATATATATATATATATATATATATATATAAATTAAACTGAAATTAAAATGAATAAATTCAATTGGTGTAGTAATTTTAAGTCAGTAATTTTTATGTTAGTAAATATCACTGGGTCACTATTTTAATTGATGTTGATTGCCCTAGCTCGGTAGCCAGTCGGTTCCTACTTGTTTTTGGAGAGAGCGCTGAGACTATTATCTATATTGGAACCAGAAGGAGAGTTGCGTGAAAAGCAGACAATAGTTCATAATTAAATTACTTTATTTATTTTAGTTGGTAAACTTAAATGCACTTTACACATATCAATAACAAAATTACTGTTAGGGACATTCAATATCCCAAACTTATGAGGACTATCTGATGAATTAGAAATCTGGGGAAATGCTTTCTAAGTCCCGTAATTGTTACTTTAAGACCTTATTTCAACAAATGCAATTTAGACCTTCCTCGACGAACTGTTCAGTGCAAGTCCCGTTGGTTTGTCCTCGTGAGCATGGTATCGAAGTCAGGACCCTTTATTTCCATATATGGTTGTACATCCTAACTCTGATTTTTATTGGCTAGAATTTTCAAATACATATATTAAAATGCCACATACATTTTTTTTTTTCCTTCGCATGGGTAGTATAGCTTATTTACCAGTTAGGATTTCCACAGCTGTAAATTTTGAAGTTTGAAGTTTCTCCAAACATGAGGTTTGTAAACAAATCCAGCTTAAGGACTTTTAGTCTAATTGAAGGCTACATATTTATGGCCCCTTCGCATTAAGGTTTCTGCTAATTGTGGGACCTGACGCTTGAAAATTTCCTCAAATAAGATATTATTTAATTTACTTTGTATTTTCCGTCCACCGCTGTGGTCTCGAGGTAACGTGCAGCCGTGTCACGCAGCGGGCCCGGTTTTAAGGCCCAAACGGTCCCCGAACATCATCTGGCCATCATCATCAATATCATATTCACCTCATTATATTACGTTTAGGTTTAAGACCTCTCCTGGCGCATCATTATCCATCGTCATCACCCATCATATCATTGGGGCAGCGTAACCCCACCTTCCAGGCGCCTCAACTTCAGAAGTGGGTTACAATACGCCAATGCCAGGAGAGAATACCTGAAATGTCGAATAACAAACAGGTGGCATTGAACAAAAAAATTTGAATTTTCCAAATTTCACATTATTTCAGTTTATTAATTAGCTAACTCACTGGCACTATGGAACCCGTAGGATCATGGCCGCGCGGACATAAACTCTCCATACATCCCTATCCTGAGCCAATGCTCTCCAGTCATCCCCTGTATAATCTACTTCCCTCAAATCATATTCAATGTTATTCTCCCACCTCATTCTTGGTCTACCAACTGGGCGTTTTCCCTCTGATTTTCCTACAAGAAGCTTGCATGCACGTCTTTCATTCCCCATTCGTGCCACATATCCTGCCCTTTCGCAGTCTACGAGACTTAACTGTTCTCATTATATCTGGCTTCCTATAAATGCCATGTAATTCATTGTTATGCAGTCTTCTCCATCCACCTGTCTGTTCATCTCTCTTTGGTCTAACAATTTTCCTAAGAACTTTACTCTCAAATATTCGTAATCTCCTTTCCTCCCTTAGAGTGAGAGTCCGTGTTTCGCATCCATGTAATATAACTGGTAGAATAATAGTTTTATATATTTTCAGTTTAACGTTTTTTGAAAGGAGTTGGGAAGTCAAGAGTATCTTAATGCATAATAACACGCATTTGCAGAATTGAGCAATTTTGTTTATTAATCACTACCTTATATATATATATATATGTTTTTTTTTTTTCAAATGCCCTTGGTTTGTCTTTCGACATTCCTGGTTTCTCTCCTTGCATGCCGTACTTGTAGAGCCCACTTCTGAGGTTGGGGCACCTGGAAGGCGGGGTGACGTTGCCCCGATTATATGATGAGTGATGATGATGATGATAATGGTGCGCCATGAGAGTGCCTAATCCTAAGCTTAACCTAAGATGAATGATGATGATTGCGATGGCCATATGATTTCGGGGCCTTAAAGTTTTCCTGACATTTGTCAGGAGGAAAAACCCCGATAATAACCTCACCCAGAAAAACTGTCCCGACCAGGGATCGAACCCGGGCCCGCTGCGTGACAAGGCAGCACGCTACCCCGAGACCATAGCGGTGGACAATACTAGGTGCCTACCTTATATTTGGGGTCACATATTGCCGTTACACAATATCATTAGAGAAATTATATATCCGAAACCATAAATTTATATTTTGAGATACCAATTATAAAAATAAAGAGATTTTTTAGACGGTGGGGTTTATAAATCCAGGAATTTCATTTCGGTTGGTGATGTTTACAAGGCGTCGCGGCGACTTGATGATGACGCTCGACGCTAATGTACCATACAATTCATAATACTAACTCAGTCTTAACAAACCTGACAATATTGCCTCATAAACCCGCCTGCCTCAGCTAAAATTAAATTAAACTAGTTGTACTTTCAACATTATACTTTGATGAAATTGCGTTCGTTTTATGTGATAGCACGCACTTTAATTACGATTCATTTCAGTTCTCAGTTTACGTCAAGTCGTTAGTGGACCTTCATAAACCAAACCACACACTCTTCACGCCAACATAAAAATCAATCACTACCTCAAAGTAGTATATTTCAGCATTCAAATAAAAGTTTAATCGTCGCAGTTGTTAATTCTTCCATTGGTTAACGTAAGTAACTGGGATATCTCAGTATTACATTTCCTAAATTAGCGATTGCTCACTCCCAACACTGGTAATATTTTAACGACTTCCGAATCAATGTAATCGTTAAGTTTGCTTTAATAAAAAATGTTTGAAAATATTTTACATAGGCCTATCTTTATAGATCTTCCTTAGTATACACCGAAAATTGCAATGACTATTTAACTCATGCCCCAAATGGGAGTCAATGACCAATCACATTTCAATTATTTTTTATTTACGACCAATCACAGTCGTGTTTCGCCTCGAATTTATCAACCCAAATTTATCATATTAAAGAAAGCCCCTCATATTTAACATTATGAATAGGTTATAGCATTAGTTTGCAGTGACTGACTCGCTAAGAAATACGGCTACCAGATTGTATATATAGTGCATGAATGTCAGCGCATTCGGGAGATAATATAAAAACATTTGTAGCAATTGATTATACCACCAATAAAAGAAACCACTGTTTGCACTTTCTTAAACGAATTATTTTCCAGGAAATAACGTTGCAGAAAAATATAATTGATATATTTACATCATAGGACATCAGAAATTCATTAATACATATAATGTTGGTTATAAATTTCTCTCCTAGGGTGTATTCTTACAATATTGCGATCCTTTGGTAACAAATAATATGATCTGGTTGCAGTGATGAATAAAAGAAGCAAATGAAGCGTACCAATCGTTTCTCATTTGTTTTCAAACATCGCCGTTTACATTAAATATATAAATATTTTAAAAGAACTATAGTTAAATAATGATTTATAAGTAATGTTATTCGTTAAATAGTCCTAACGAATGCCACTCTCGATTTCCAAATTATCTAGATAATTTGGAAATCACTCATGACATTACTTATGACTATTTAACTCATAGACTGATAATCGTGCCTCTTCCTGTTCGTAATGAGAGATATCTCCGCAAATTAACTTCTTTGACAAGGATATCGATTGAACAATGTACGATAGATATGGTATAGCAAGAAATGCCAAAAGGAAACAACTTAAAAAATTAGAAAAAAAAAGTTAATTTTGTTGCTCTGAAACATTTATTAAATGTTGTATAATGAATCTGCATTATTGTTAATAGTTATTTATCATACAATCATCTGTTATTGATTTTTCCCAAGACCAAGGTGGGTCGGATAAAGATGTGGAAGCAAGAATTAAGAAAGCAAAATCTGTCTTCGAACAATTTAAACTCATTACGGAAGTCTGGAAAATTGTCACTTAGATTGAAGATCCAAAGCAAATTTTTAACATAAACATTAAATCAGTACTGTTATGTGGAAGTGAAACCTAGGAAGCCTCTAAAGCAATTTACAAGTTATCGTAAACGAGAGTTATCATAAGTAATGCCACGAATGATTTCCAATTTATCTAGAGAATTTGGAAATCAAGAGTGGCATTTGTTAGGACTATTTAACGAATAAAATTAAGCTCTTTACTAAAAAGTAATTATTTGAATATAGTTACCAGTGTTTTAAAATATGTATATAGTTAATGTAAACGATGATATTTGAAAAAAATTAGAAATGTGAGGTTATGTATATTCACTGCAACTCGATCATATTATTTATTGCCAAATAGGATCGCAATATTGTAAGAATGCACTCTAGTGGAGAAATAATGAAACACATCAAACTATTATAATCAACATTATAGGTTAAACATTTATATTTTGAATAACCAACTCAGTAAAATCACTGAATCTATTCATTATTTGCTATATTCAATGTATTTGTTGGAGAAAAATAATGGTCTAACCTGTTCAGAATATTAAAAAAGCAGGAGCTTTCTTTATCACAAAAGCAGGAGCTGATAAAGATAAATTGATAAAGAGCCAGGTGAAACTCGACTGTCATTGGTGTAAAACATAATTAATTGAAACGTGATTGGTCATTGACTACCATTTGTGACATGAGTTAAATAGTCGCAAAAACGTGGCGGTTGAATGTATTATTTCCAAAAATAATTGTGGAAATTCACGAATCAATGTGATATTTGCAAAGAAATTGAACAAGAAAATGTAAATGGATTGGACATTTTTTGTAAAGGAAGAATGGAAATATAATAAATCGGCTATGGAATGCGATTCCCAAATAATATCAGGAAGATGAGGAAGACCAAGAATTATTTGACGAAACCCGAGAAATTGGGGAAGAATCGGAGTGAAGTTAAAAGATCCTGGCAAGGAATGAAAAGTGTTGGCGAATTTTTGTGGCCGCTCTATGCTCCTTGAAAGGGATGGTAAATACTACTACTACTACTACTATTACTACTACTATTACTACTACTACTACTACTACTACTACTACTACTACTACTACTACTACTACTACTACTACTACTACTACTACTACTACAGGGTGTTCCAAAAGGATGGACGGGATTTCAAAGTTACTTAATTATTTCCCTTACATGATATATATAAAGAACAAAAGTTACATGGGATTAAAGAGAAACTCTTCGAGTTTTCATAACATAATTTATAAGTGTTCGATGTGAGCACATTTCGTCACAAGGCACACATCTAGCCGATAGTCGAATTCCTCTCAAACCTTGGTCAGCATATTTTGAGTAATGGATTCAACAGCAGCAACAATCCTTCTGCTCAAATCTGGAAGGTCGACCTTAAGTAGTGGTACGTACGCATGATCCTTCACATACCCCCATAGGAAGAAATTACAAGGTGTGAGACGTCCTGGACTTCTCCTTTTACAGATAGATACATCTAGTTGTTTCTAACTGTTTATACCATCGACGGATAATTTTATGTGTCGGAGATTCAATTCCAAATTGCCCTCGGAAAGCTCGCTGCAGTGCAACAATGGAACCAGACTTCGCAAATTGCAACACACAGAATTACTTCTGTACAGGAATCGCCATTTTCACAAATTTAACGCTGACGACGTAATAATTACAAGAAACAAATTACTGCATACAGGATATGAAACTTTCACAGTTTTTCTTTCATCATCATCATCATCATCATCATCACTCCAGGGATTAGGCAATCGCCCGTTCCGACTTCATAATGCATCAGCCCAACGTCTTCTAGGTCTTCCAACATCACGTCTTCCTCTTGCTTGATAATTTCTTGCTAACAATGGATATCTCTCCTTACTCATTCCATCCATATGATCAATCCATTTCTGTCTGTAATTCGTGACTTTATCCAATAAAGGCTGTACTTTCAATTCTTCTCTTATATCCTCATTTCTTATTCTATCAAGTCTTGTACATCCTTTTACTTGTCTTAGGAACCTCATCTCCGCCGTCTGTATTCTATCCTTCTGTATTTTCACTGGAGCCCAAGTTTCACATCCATACAATATTGTGGGAACCGCCATAACATTATACAGTTTTATCTTGGTTTCTTTTCTAATTTTATTTTTGAATGTTCTCTGTATTGTTTCTTTCATTATAGCAAATAATCACGCATCCAATTTCGTTTGTAAAGCTATACCACGCCCAATAATTTTGGAACACGGGGTACTGATACTACTACTACTATTACTACTACTATTACTACTACTACTACTACTGCAGAAGAAAAAAGATGAAATGTAACTTACTCGTACAAATAGATTTGTAAGTTAAACTGAACACTTCAATCTAAATTTCATTTTAACATGGATTAAAACTTTATTTATTTATTTTTTTGCATACGGAGGGCATTATGGATTAAAATTGATTGAGTACTATGTATGAACACATTCTATGGCATTACGATTAACTAGAACATTACGAAGCAATGACTGTATCATCGATAGCAATTAAAAACTTACAACCCTTCAGGCAATTTTTCCAACCTATTTGTATATCTCCACCCAATATCGAAATTCGAAGTAAATAGTACAAATACGGAAGCATATAATGAATTGAAATAGTTTTTCCTCCCAATGCAATCATCTATGTGTACTGAAAGAGTACAAAAATGTTTGAGATCATATAATCTACATCAAAAGAACACTTTTCTAATCAGTGCTTTTATTTTAATTTAAAACCTAACGGTGAATGCAAGCTTTGTGTTGTACAAAAGTTACTCTAATATAAACGTAAATGTAATAAAATAAAGCACATGAAAACATAAGACGAGTCCGTGACGCAAGCGCCTGTTTGGTTAACACTCGGCCTCCTCATCTAGGTCCCGTATTCGCGTATCGGTCAGGTCACTCCACGTGGGTGTAATGGTGGACGAATAAAATCCAAAGCAGCTTCTCTCGAGTTTCTCCCCTTTTACCTGCTAAAAATTTCATTCCACCAACAGGATTCTCTAAAATTCCCCTTACAAACTTCTAGGACTTGTAGAGGGAACTGAGTTGATAATATTTAGAATTGGAAACTATGTCCGGAAACTTATCGTTTCTGTGCTACAGCCGTTTGTAAACATGTTTTTAACGCGATCACTTTTACAAGTAATTTATGAGGCGTGACATAGAACATCACTTTTTTTACAATTCAACTCATTAATAATCAAAGAAACAAAATTGAAACTGAATCATGACTTGTATTAATAATCCCGGATACATCCTCCACATTCAATTTTTGCAGTTTTCAAAATTTCGAAAAATTCTGACATTTATTGAAAAAAAAAACACTAAGTCTTGGAATATTCGATAGGAACATTTTCGATTTATACGAATCGCCAAGTTATTACTTGTTGAGATACGTGACGTACGTTCAGGCAATGCTTGTTTTCAAACGGTTGTAACACGGAAACAGTAAGTTTCCGGACATGGTTACCAATTCTAAATATTATCAACTGAGTGCCCTCTTCAAGTCCTAGAAGTTTGTAAGGGGACTTTTAGAGTACCCTGTATTTGCATTAATTTTCATTTGAATATTACATTTATAGATACTGTGCATTTATTAACCCTTAAATTGGTAAAACACTAATTTCTCGTGCCAGTAATCATGTCTAACTGAAATGTATTACTGTTTATTGTATAATCCAATACAAATTTAAATATTATTAATTCATTCATTTTTCAGCTTTTAAAAGTATAAAATTAATTAAACAATATATCATATAGGATAAATTGTCAATTTAAGAGTTAATTCGTGGTTATTGTTTACTCATTTACTGTTTATTGAAAACTAATATGTACGAATTAATGGTTTGTTTGTTCGTACTTTAGGCGCGGGCATATCGTTGATCCAATTGTGATGGCGTTTTTGAAAAATGTTCAGGAGATTCCCGGGATGGACATAGGCTATAAGAGAGTTGTGATACTCAACTCCTACACCTTTAAAAATCGCCCTTTGTAGTGGAAAACGTGACAAAAGTAGCTCTGTGGACGCTTAAAATGACTTACGCTGCCTAAACCATAACAAATACACAAGATTAATGCACACAGAATAGAATATTTCAAAAAGCTCTACAAAAAAGTCCTTGACGGCATATGTTTATCTCTTACGGATAACTCACAATAACCATTTTTGTCTTTCATTCATGCCAAGAAGATCGAGACAAGTACGTAGATTCCTGTGCAAACATAGCAGCACATGGCGGGTATTTTTTTACGGATAACTCACAATAAAGAATTTTGTCTTTTAGCTCATTTATGACAAGAAGATCGAGATAAGTAGATTCCCGGGCAACACCGGGTAATCAGCATGGGGAATCTTAAAATAATTACGATATACATTTATAATTATTTTTCATTATACTTATTCAACTAATCATAAGAAGTACATTAATTTTCGTCTTTCAGCTCATTTATGCCAAGAAGATCGGGATGAGTAGATTCCCGGACAACGCCGGGTAAGCAGCACGGGGTATCTAAAAATAAATACGATATACATTTTTCCCCTTTCTTATTTAACTAAACATAAAATACATTAATTTTCGTATTTCAGCTCTTTTATATCAAAAAGATCGGGATAAGTAGATTCCCGGGCAACGCCGGGTAATCAGCACGGGGTATGTAAAAAATATAAATTTATAATTATTTTTCCTTTTACTTATTCAACTAAATATGAAAGCACATTAATTTTCATTTATTTAGACGTGGCAGCGCACGCCGGGTATTAGCTAGTATCAAATAAATTAAACCAGGTACATTACAGGATATATTGGCAATTTAATAGTTAAGTATTGGTGGTTATTATTTAATTTTATTATTATTATTATTATTATTATTATTATTATTATTATTATTATTATCAGAATTTGGTGTATCATCCTAACTGATCTAACGTTTGTGATTGCCTATCATACAAGTATTCTAATTCTTCATAGAACTTGCCCTTGATGAACCTCCAGGTTCTATATTTCCAGTGTGTTTGTTATCACCCCAGAATTTTGAATGGAAGAGATTTCTTATTCAGTCTTCTGGCTACGTCACACCACACCTCAAATTAATGAACCTGGATGGATCGAGAGTTGGAGGTCTTGGTGATTACGTCGCGTGTTTAAAATTAAATGAAAAAGGGGTGATGGGTAAATGAAGAAAATGGTTTCGTCTCTTTTATGTCTTCCCATTATCAAAGGGAAGCGGTAAAAGATTAAGAATGCAGAATGTTAGACCACCTACTCGCCTTAAGGTAGGATTATCATTACCAAGATTTAGAAAGTGTCTTCGAGGTCGCACACACGTTCATCATTTAAAGATATGCATTTTTACCGATATCTAAGTTAATTATTCAATTTTGTACCGCTTTGATGTAACGTCGCGTCGTTAACTCAAACGCAGCGGACCTATGTTCGATTCCCGGCTGTGGCATGTTTGCTGGGAAATGTCATTACATGATATATTTATTATATTCACTTTGTTTAGTAAAAAGTGTTTGATATTATATGACCAACATTAGCTATAAATTATCACCAATGGAAAAAAATACTAATTTCAAGAAAAATTCAAGAACCGTTGAACTGTTGGGTATTGAGGTCCAGTGCTTCAAGTAAATAGTACAGAGAAGTTTGGGTACTATGGATCCTTATGTTTGAGTGGAACCTGTTAATATCTTCTTTAATTGGTGCTGCCCTCGAACAGAAACTATTTTAACTTCTTCCCCTCATCAACTTTGACTGGTTAGGCCAGTTCCTTTTATTTTCTGTGCGAAGAAGGGTTTATTTGTGATATTTATAAAAATGACCACTTTAAAAGTTTTTCAAGCTAAGAATCAATTCTTAATTTCTGATATTGAATATTACAAATGTTGAAAAGACTCCTAAATATATTATATTATGTAGATGCTGTTTTAATATATTGACGGTTTTAGTTTGATATTATGTGGCACGGTGATTGTATAAAATAATTAAACATAACAAAGGAATTCGGTTAATGTGGGCCCTCCACGAGGACCTTGGTCCACGTTACACGAATACGTATATTTTATCAATGGGGATGCTATCTGTAAAAACCCATTCACTTAATTAATTTTATTTAATATCCTTGTAATGTTACTAAACCCAAAGACCGTCGCTTTCTGCAGTTGAATGACGTATGAATGTTATAAAAACAATTTTTTTTTCAAAACATTAAATAAATATCAACGCTTTTTAATTATGATTAATCATAAACATTTTCAGTTTAATCTGTATAAATTAATAGATTAAATAAACTTAAAAATAGGCTAAGAGCTAAGGTGGACTCTGGGATCCATCTTATCCAAATATGGAGGTTAAAGTGGACCTTTCTTGTAATGTAAAACAGTTTATAAATTATGGAGATGTTTCCATATTTGAATAAAATAACAATGCTTGCTTCATAGTTACAACACTAATGATAATCACTGTAATTAAACAAACTTTAAATCCCTTAATTAAAAGAAGAAAAACAACAAATTCAAAACAGGGGTCCAAATTACCCGAAGTTCCTCTAATGATGATATACTGTATTGTAAGCCTATGTTTTCCCTTTACAGAGATTTAGGCACTCTCCCGCTACAGGGAAGAATTTTGAACCATACTAATTTAGTTACACTTGTTTTCGTATAGATGTCATTTTGAGTGGTACATGATCAGCGTTCCGCCTCATACTGACATCTAGGAAACCAAGGTAGTACTAGGACGGGAAAATTCGGTAAATTTTGCTTAGAGGCCTTTTCATTCAGGCTTAAGGATTTTTTACGAGCCTGAAAATCTTCAGACTCGGGACCCACGGCTTAAAGTCCCTCCAGGAGGACTTGCTCCTTGGATTTTTCCGTCCTAAAAAATCCATAGACCCCGGCCGGGTTTGAACCCGCGACCCTTGGGATCAGATGCAAGGAGCATAACCACAAGTCCAACGCGGCCGACATGATGATATACATGTAGGAATAAGTGAATCGTGTATGCCTTAATGTTAGTGTAGTCTCTGATTTGGCTGCACCGTTAAACTCTTAACTGATCCATATAGACTTCACATGCCCTAATTTGATAAAAATGTAGGCATATATATGCTCTATACGCTTACATATGTAAAAATCTACCGACAGGCCGTGTTCCTGAAACACTCCGGAGATAAAACTTTCAAAGGGAGAGGTTAAAATAAAGAAGAGAGGTGAAGTTACGATGTCTGAAATCTGGAATTTGATAGGCTCTTTGATATGTTCCATTGCACGAGGTGTGGTTCTCAGGCGATAAGTCGACGCGACGATCGCCGATAAAATATCGCTACTCTTGTAACTGCTGAAGAACAAGAGCGCAAGATCCCGTGGGTAATTTCAACTGGACATCAAAATAACGTTCGTTATGAAATTTGAACATTTTTAAAGGCCTTATCTAGTAGAGTATGTCAAGATATGGATCCTCATTTATCATAAGTAATGCCACGAGTGATTTCCAGATTATCGATAAATTCACGACTCACGAAGTGAGGAGTGAATTTATCTAGAGAATTTGGAAATCAAGAGTGGCATTTGTTAGGACTATTTAACGAATAAAATTAAGCTGTTTACTCACAAATCATTGTTTAACTATAGTTATTTTAAAATATTTATACATTTAATGTAAACGGCGATGTTTGAAAACAAATCAGATATGTGAGGTTATGTTCATTCATTGCTGCTTGATCATATTATTTATTGCCAAATAAGATCGCAATATTGTAAGAGTGCACCCAAGTGGAGAAATAATGAAACACATCAAACTATATATCATAATCAACATTACGGGTTACTCATTTATTTTTTTAGTAAACAACTCAGTAAAATCAAGGAATCTTTTCATTATTTGCTATATTCAATATATTTGTTGGAGAAAAATAATGCTTTGACCTATTCAGAACATTAAAAACGAGGAGCTTTCTTTATCACAAAAGCAGGAGCTGATAAAGAGAAAATCGATAAAGAGCGAGGTGAAACACGACTGTCATTGGTTGTAAAACAACATTCACTGAAACGTGATTGGTCATTGACTAACATTTGTGGCATGAGTTAAATAGTCCGTGAAAATTGTGTTTTAGTGAATTCCGAAGAACTGTAGCTATTGAGGTTCTTCTTATGAAAACGTTTTCTGATTTTTTTTTGCGTATCTTCGTCGATCCTTCTTACTAGACATCGAAAATTACCATAAAAAAATCATGATTGTATTATCAGCAATAGTCTAATTTGTACACTTAGGTTTTGTAAGAAAATCCTTTTTATTTTTTTATACAAACTATTTAATTTTATAATGTCTAGTGTACTGTAATTCTTACACAACTGTTAAACGTAAAATAAATTTGAAAATAATATTACCTTTATGACTATTTAACTCACGCCCCAAATGGGGTCAATGACCAATCACATTTCAGTGATTTTTTATTTACAACCAATCACAGTCGTTTTTCATCTCGATTTTATTAGTTTAATTTTATCACTATAAAATCAAGTTCCTCCTTTTTAACATTCTAAATAGGCCATAGCATTATTTTACAGTTATTGCATGTGGCTACAAGATTGTATATATAGTGCAGGAATGTAACCTTATTGTATTTGAGGGAGATAATATGAAAACGTTTGTAGCAATTGATTATATCACAAAAAAAACTGTTTGCAGTTTCTTAAACGTATTTTTTCCTAGGTAATAACGCTCAGAAAAATGTAATTGACATATTTACATCATAGGGCATCGTAAATTAATTAATATACAGTTTGATGTTTTTCATTTTTCCCCAATAGGGTACATTATTACAATATTGCGATCATTTGGCAATAAATGATATGATCTGGTTACAGTGAAGAAGAAATTTAACATAAACGTTTCTCATTTGTTTTCGAACATCGCCGTTTACATTAAATATGTAAGTATTTTAAAAATAACTGTTTAAATAATGATTTGTGAGTAAACAGCTTAATTTTATTCGTTAAATAGTCCTAACAAATGCCACTCTTGATTTGCAAATTCTCTAGATAAATTCACTCCTCACGATTGGAAATCACTCGTGGCATTACATGTGATAAATGCTATTTACATTCATTTAAACAAATTAAAGATTTTTGTAACATTAACAAACTAAAAGATAAAATTATGTGACAATTTGTAGATATTCTCAATTGTTTAGTACGTGGTTGTGTAGCTTTTTGCTTTTATTTCTGATTTGCAGCTATTGTTCATTGAATTAGCCAAATTTTCATGTGGATATATAGATATATAATCTTCCTGGTGGAGATTATGACTCTGATTTCGTTAATCTAGCGCCATATTAAATAGAACCCAATCACCAAAGGTTATATTTAATCTTGAAAATGAAGCATCGCTTTCGAACTGTGTCGGCGAAGTTGTAATGGCGGAAAGTGACTAGACGTGTTGTGTATCGCTCGTGACCAACATATTATTTTGAAGGTGTGATCACATTCTAAGTCGTTTAAAACATCATAACTGATAGTTTGTGTTATATAAAACAATTTGGCTAAGTTAAATTCATAAGATGGGCCCCAAGAAGAATAACTCAATGGAAATAGAAGAAGTGGTGAAACGTGTCTTACAAGAGTCGCTATAAGATGCTACCATGCTGTCAAGTGTTGCCAACATAATAAAGGAGACTGTTGCTGCGGCGGTTATAGAAATAAAAGTGGCATTGGAGCAAAGTCACGCGTTAATCAGTGAGCTCCAGAAATCTATTCAGGACCGTGATAACAAGATAGTGACTTTGGAATCTAAGATTGATAGCTTAGAACAATACCAAAGGCGTCAGTGTGTGCGTATTTTTGGTATTGCGGAGGAAGAAAATGAAGACACAGATGCCATCGCCTTGCAGGTAGCAGAGAAAGTTGGTGTTAGTCTCCAGGTCAGTGACATTGACCGTAGTCATCGAGTAGGTAGAAAAACAGATGGTGGACGACCTAGGGCTGTCATTGTTAAATTTGTGTCCTACCGTAAGCGAAGTGAGATGTTTCGAAATAAAAAGAATTTGAAAGGCAGTGGAATTACGATTCGTGAGGACCTTACTAGTGCTAGGCATCAGTTACTTCGCGAAGCTATAAATATTCATGGCGTAACCAATGTCTGGACCCAAGATGGTTCTGTCATTGTTAAGGTAGGAGACAGAAAAAAGCGAATAAATCATATATCAGATCTCAGGTCAGAGTGATAATTATCAACTCAGAAACTCGTTACTTTTTGTAATTTATTTTTATTAGTATTTAATTATTTACTGTGTTCATTTTTTTTCTTAATTTTTTCGTGTATAATCTATTTTTTTTATTAATTTAATTTTGTACTTCATATACTAAACACCAATTGATATTTCATATTTACGGTTTTCTTGTTTTAGTTAGTAACATTTCAACCATAGATTTAAGGAATGCACCTGCAGCCCCTTTTCGGTCTTCGACAGTTCCATTGTCCCCATCTCAACATACCCCTTCCACCTCAGACCTTTTAAATCACGTTTCTCTTTGAACAGCAATACACTCAAAATAACACATTGTAATGCACAGTCACTCCTGTCCCACTTCTCAGAATTCCAAACTATATTTTCAACACTAAATCTGCATGCCATTTTAATTTCTGAAACATGGCTGAAAAATACCCTTCCTTCTTCTCTTGTAAACATGCAAAATTACACCTTGATTAGGAATGACAGAGTCGGGAAAAATGGAGGCGGCGTGGCGATGTATATACGTTCCGATCTACAACCAAAAATTGTATCCCATTCGCCTAGTGAATACTCGTCTCGACCCGAATACCTATTTATAGAAATTAGAGCGAAAATGCAGAAATGTTTATTAGGAGTAGTTTATAAGCCCCCAAATGTCGGTCACCTACATGACATTGAAACAGTACTCCAAAATCTGATACCATCTTATGAACATGTAATTGTACTAGGAGACTTCAATACTAATCTATTAGCCACAAATTCTTACAACACTATACTATTACAGACAATGTTCCAGTCATGCAATATGACAATACTGCCTTCAGAACCAACCCATGATACTAGGTATTCTGACACACTACTAGACTTAATTATAACAAATAATCCTCAAAAAGTTATAACTAGTGGACAGATAGAAGCTCCAGGCATCTCTGCACATGACTTAATATACATTGAATATTCACTCCTTTGCTCTAAACGTAGACCTAGACTTGTAACATACAGAGACTTGAAACATATAAATTATGCGCAATTAATTGATGACGCTGCAAAACTACCTTGGAACAACATATGGACACTTAGAACTGTAGACGAGAAAGTTGAAAATTTTAATGACATGATTTTACAATTGTATGACAAACACGCACCTATCAAGACTAGACGTATAAACAGACCACCTGCACCCTGGATGTCTGATAATATCCGCTTGCTTATGACAGAGAGAGACGCAGCATTTAGGAAATACAGGAGGAACAAAGAACTGACAGACTTACAGACATACAAACATCTGAGGAATAAAGTCAACCAGACTGTAAGGAATGCAAAACTAAGATATGCCCATACTATTATTACACAATCTATGTCCAACTCAGCTGACATGTGGAAAAATTTAAAATCAATAGGCCTCTGTCAAAATAAACTACAGGTAGAAACAGCTGACCTACCACTAGATGAGTTGAATGACCATTTTACCCGCCTCCCTTCTGACAACACCTCACAACAAAAACAACAGACAATAGATGAACTAATGTCATATTCCCAACCTACCCGAGACAAATTCTTTTTTTTCCTATATCTCACCTAATGACGCCAAAAGAGCAGTATTACGTATTAAATCTAAAGCACAAGGAATAGACAATATAACAATAACTCTCCTGCAAAAAATAATAGACATTATTCTCCCAACAATAACCCACATTTTTAATGCCTCTATAATGACCGGGACCTATCCCAGACTCTGGAAAATGGCTCTAGTTCGTCCTACACCGAAATCAAACACTCCCACAACACTCGATGATTATAGACCAATTAGTATTCTTCCCTGTTTATCTAAAGCACTGGAACACATAATACACTCACAGTTAACAGACTACCTCACCACACACGACTTACTTGATGAACATCAGTCTGGTTTTAGAACAGGACATCACACAAGTACTGCACTACTTGACATTGTAGAGGACATAAGAGACTCAATGGACAAAAGCAAACTCACCGCAATAGTCCTACTCGACTACAGCAAAGCCTTTGACACAGTAGATATAGACTTAATGCTAGCGAGACTAAAGACACTACATCTGTCGGAAAACTGCCTTGATTGGTTTGCATCTTACCTCACTAATCGTCAGCAATCAGTTTCTGTTAATAATCGCATTTCTTCCTGGCGCTTGGTGAGGAAAGGGGTACCTCAAGGCGGCGTCCTCGCTCCTCTTCTCTTCTCGATTTATATTAATGACGTGACCAAGAAACTACAAAACTGCAAGCATCATCTTTACGCCGACGACCTACAGATTTACACACACTTTAGGCCTGACGAAATTAATGAATATATTGACAAAGTAAACACTGACCTCAGGCATATATCTTTATGGTCCAGACAATATGGGCTGAAACTAAATGTAAACAAAACGCAAGCAATAATTATCGGACATCCAAGGCTATTACACCTCATAAACAATGGCAATATGCCGGCTGTCATATTAGATAATGAACAAATTCCTTATACCGACGTCGTTAAAAACTTGGGATTTTACTTAGATTCTAATTTAAAATGGCATGAGCAAGTAAAACAAACATCTAAAAGGATCTTCTCCATAATGCATTCCCTAAAGCGACTTAAACATTTTCTTCCTACAACTCTTAAAAGAATTTTAATCCAAACTTTAGTGATGCCACATTTTGACTACTGTGACGTTCTACTAACTGACATAAGTGACGGATTGTCGGACAAACTGCAGCGTGTCCATAATATGTGTATCAGATTCATATTTAATGTTCGAAAATACGATCACATTTCTCCATTATTCCACGAATTGTCATGGCTACATCTAAAAGAGAGAAGAAAATCGCACTGTCTAATTCTCCTATTTAAGATCCTACATACCTCGATTCCCAATTATTTATCATCCCGTTTCCAGTATCTATCCTCAAACCATAACTTAAACACAAGATCACAACATAGTCTCTTACTTAATATACCGCAACATAGGACATCACATCACTCCATGTCATATACCATCTCCACTTCTCGCAACTGGAATTCCCTACCACAAGAAATAAGGGGCTGCCGGACATTGGCATCTTTTAAAAGAAATCTAAATTTATATTTGCTCTAAACTCGACTTCATTATTATCCAGTGTAAGATATATATATTAATTGGTGTTTCCCGTATAATGTATCATATTTATATTATTATTATTATTATTATTATTATTATTATTATTATTATTATTATTATTATTATTATTATTACTATTATTATTATTATCGTATCATTATTGTTATTACCCTATGAAATGTTGTTTGTACATGACATTTACATTGCTACATTTATTGTATCTTTAATTGTTTATAATTAGTACAGTGTATATCTATATTTGTATAATATTTATTTGTATTTGTGCTGGTTGAGTGGAAGAGAGGGCCTTATGGCCTTAACTCTGCCAGAATAAATAAAGTATTATTATTATTATTATTATTATTATTATTATTATTATTATTATTATTATAGGTCGTCTTCCAGGTCTGACACACCAGATTCTATACTCCCATGACGTCCGTTGGGTTAAGCCCGTGGTTGCGAAAGGGACTACAACCATCCCGTTGGCCCTTTCTGCCTTTTTTATTGGTCAGGCTTAAAGTCTTGAGGAAGCACCCCAGTAGATCCCTGTAGCCACATTTTTCAATACCTTTGGATTGTCAACCACACTACATTTCCGACGTGAAGGGGAAAGAAGGAACAATGGTGAGAGTTGGTGAGGTAAAATTCGAAAAATGGGAGAACCTCGAGAGAAACCCGAAAAATTAAAATATGGCTTACTACCCTACCGAAACTCCCAAGATTCGACTCTGGAATCCCAGCCGGGGCAGCCGCGTGCGCTAGGTCTGTCATAACCAATTAAAAATAATTGGATTCCACTTTACTAAAATATTGAAAGTTTGTCTTACTAAATATCTAACACGTTTTTTATTTTATATTAATGCTTTGTATATGTTTGTCCAATACGCCTCTTTTTTTTTCTAAGCCAATCTCTTATTGCACAACTTGTGCATTAGAATATTTGAATTCCTAACGTGAAACTGTCGACGTGGTGACCTAATGGTCGCGTTCCTTGCCTCTATTCCTGAGGGCCGTGGATTCAAAACCCAGTCGACAGTTGGATTATTTATATTTAGGATGAAATATTCCAGGAACAAGTCTTTCTGGAGGGACTTCAAGCCGTGGCTCCTGAGTCCGAAACTTTTCGGGCTCGCGCTAGTAAAATTAACACAGTCCTGAATTAGTGGGTCTGATCAAAATCCAACCCACTTTCCCCAACCGAGTAAAGCCTTAGATGCGTCACTGAGGCGATGTATTGATCAGATGTCACGTAAATATGTAGGGAAATGAAATAGCTAGGTGAAGAATCTCTCGCAAGAGAAGCACCACATTGTCTCCATGATGGCCGTATGGTGTATAGGCCTATACCTATATTAAAACTTCCCACTTTTACGAATTTTCGCTCTTTGTTTAATTGTAATTCTATCCATTACCATCTCGGTACTCAAATGTCTCCAAAGAACGCACTTTACTTTCTATTATGGACAACGTCTTCAATGCGAGTCATCACTGAACACAAGAAAACACACTCTCTTCTCACTTCCGGAACTCAAAACTGAATACAAAAAAAATCGTTAAAAATTAATTCGCACTTATATCGCAGAAACGTTTGCTTTAGGATTTTATGGAGAATTTCGAATTTTATCGTGAATTCAAGAGCAACAATACTTACTTACTTACTCACTGGCACTATCGAACCCGTAGGTTCATGGCCGCACGGACATAAACTCCCCATACATCCCTATCCTGAGCTAATGTTTTCCAATCATTCCCTGTATAATCTACTTCCCTCAAATCATAGTTAATGTTATTCTCCCAGCTCATTCTTGCTCTACCGACTTTTCCCTCTGACTTTCCTACAAGAAGCTTCCATGCACGTCTTTCATTCCCCATACGTGCAACATGTCCTGCCCATAGCAGTCTACGAGACTTAACTGTTCTTATTATATCTGGCTTCCTATAAAGACCATGTAGTTCATTGTTATGTAGTCTTCTCCATTCACCAGTTTGTTCATCTCTCTTTGGTCCAAAAATTTTCCCAAGTACTTTATTCTCAAATACTTGTGATCTCCTTTCCTCCCTTAAAGTAAGAGTCCATGTTTCGCACCCATATAATATAACTGGCAGAATAATAGTTTTATATATTTTCAGTTTAACGTTTTTTGAAAGGAGTTGGGACATCAAGAGTCTCTGCAATGCATAATAGCACGCATTTCCAGAATTGAGCCTATGTGTAATTTCTTTGTGCATCTATTCATATTTGTGATTATTGTTCCTAGGTATTTGAATTCAGCCACTTCCTCAAAATTTCCCTCATTTGTCATTAGCTGTCAATTTCCATTATATAATGTATTTCTACATGTGACCATATATTTAGTTTTATTGATATTTACTTCCAGTCCTAATTTCTTAGTGTTACTCAGTAGTATGTGCATGTTGTCCTTTAGTATCTCCTCACTATCGGCCAATAGTACTGCATCATCAGCATAAACTAACAGCTTATTAATACCATTGAGTTGTAAGCCTTCAACAATAATATTTGTAATTGAGTTTGAGAGATAAAATTACATATGTTAATAGTAGGCCTATTTGGACACATTTGCATTTGTTACGATAGCGAAAATCTACTATTTCTAAGTTCACTCTATATTTTGAACTGCAGGACTAGAGTGGATCGTGTATGTTTTCTTGAGATGTGTCAAGGAGAGAAATGAACATGGGATGGGCGCCATTTTGATATGATGGCTTGGTCAATAGACGCATCGCGTGAGCTGATGTTTAGCAAAGAAGTTTGTAGGGTGTGGTTGACGTAACCGGATATGTCCTTCTTCAAAACATAATCACCTAAAAAAGTAAAAGATGTTTTCGCCTTGCAAAGAGACGGCTTAATGGCTTTAAAGCTATTGTGAATTCAACGATATTTTAGAACATAAAATATTCCTAATGAACCTTTTATGTTCTTATTTTTAGGAAATTAGAAATAATAAGAATTAGTATAATATATATATATATATATATATATATATATATATATATATTAGCTTTAAGAACGTAAATATGTATATAGTTTAAAAGTCCGTCACGCAGGAAGTGCGAAAAGTAATCGGATTCATCAGTACCGTACAATTATTTACACTGAGCAACAAAAAATAAACTTTTTTTTTTGTCTCAGAAAGAAAAATATGTGATTCTGATAGTATTTTTTCTCCTGAATTCAAATATGATATCAGTTTTTCTTCATCATGCAAGGTTTCCGAGAGACAGGAATTTATAATTTCAAACAGTTTAATATTTTCTACATTCGTAACTATACAATATTCGAACATTTGGACTTGATGATTTTCTGCTATATTTCGCCTTTGGAGCATCCCTCTTGATGGTCCAACAATAATCGGCCAGCATATTAGGATTCCATTTGCCTTGATATCTCTTTTCCATAGCTGAAATCTCCTGACGAGAGTGTTCCCCGTTTTATTTTACAATGGACAAATAAACGTTTATTAAAAAAATAATTATTTAAATCCATTAATTTAAATAAAAAAACCTGTGGGTGATGGAGAAATTCCGAATACATATTTGAAAACTGCATTAAGTTTTAATTATTGGTATTCATGAGATAAAAATCATGTTGGCCAGTGTTATTGGTCTGATTTTGCAGCTTTAGAAAATATACCTTCTTCTGTTAAGTAAATCGTATATATTGAAGCTACGTTGTGAGAAAACAAACATGGCGGGCTCTAGAGCGATTTTTTAAATGAACCTTTCAAGAAAACCCCTCACTTCTAATGGTCGGGTTTTTCTGATTTCTCCTTTATTTCAATGACATTTACAGACTTTCGTTGCGAAAATCGGCATTTGCGTCCGCTAGAGCGTTTTTAAATTCTTGTTTACCTGAATTAGACGAACCTCCAGTCCTTATTGTTCGATTTCGGTGTTAACAAACTCGACTTTATATTGTTTAATCTATTGCCGTTTTCCGAGTTGGTTCCAAAAAAAGCGAATCTAGACCGTTAGCAGACGTACATCTCTCTCTCTCTCTCTCTCTCTCTCTTTCTATATATATTTTGGCATAGTAATTTTCAGTGTATACTATTTGTAAAGTTTTTTTTTTTATCTTTACATGATAATAACTTCAATATGTGCATTTCTTTGGAATCTGCTAATATCAGTTTTGGTCCAGTTGCTTTAGTTTGCCGATATAATCCACTCCGACGGACGGTGCATGTGTCTCTTATCTTGTGGTGTATTGGCGATGGCCCTGCTGTAATGGTAATCACAGATCCGGGGAGGCTTGGTTCAGAGTTCTTGCTCCCTGCCTGCAGACTACCGGCCCAAGGCATCGGCTTGTAAATCTCATTCGGTTGGCCGTAATGTATGGGCTCCTACGTGTATCACTCGTGCCTCATGCTGGAGTCATCGATGATTTATTCTCTTTTAATGAACATTAATACTTGTCCACACAGAAATTTGTTATTGGATGACATGCTGGAAGAAGAAGGGTTTGTATCAGACAGCATATTGCATTGTAACTAATATCTGAATGAAATACAATTTCCTATGTTCTAATTTTATCTCTCATTAAAAACCTTGATGATATTTCCCAGAAGTTCCATTTTTACACGCTTTGTATTAGCTTGACATGTATCTATCTATCTATGTAACGGAATCTTTCAACGCGATTTGCACCCACTTAAAATCATTGGATCGACTTGAAACTTTGTATACTTGTAAAGGACTCTTGACAATACAATAATTTCATTTTTTTTCCAAAATCCTGGCCAGAATCGTCAGAAAAAAAGTGTCTTTGTATCTATGTAACAGAATCTTTGAACACGATTTTCACCCACTTAGAAACATTGGATCGACTTGAAACTTTGTATACTTCTAAAGGACCCGTGAAATGCAATAATTTCATATTTTGTTTCTAAAATCCTGGCCAGAATCATCAGAAAATTAAAAAAAATGAAAACTGGTATAATGGTTTGCGGACTTGTCGACTTTTTTAGTTAATCGTTGTAAGAGCTCAGTTGGTAGAGCGGTGAACTGTATTGGTATATAATTTCAGTAATCTATAGGTCGCTGGTTCAAATCCGACTGGGAGGACTTTTTTTTAGAAGAGTATTAATTTTAAGCTCATACTACAATAGTATCGAATTTAAAGATATTTACATTTTTATCTTACTCTGTAAAATATTAAAACTAAAAAATAAATAAATAAATAATAGTTTTAAAAAACTAAAACAACACGCTTCATTAGAAAACCGAACTAAAAAAATGAAAAATAATTTTTATTTCCAACACGCTTGGGATAAAATTAAAGTGGTCACACAAAAAAAAATCATCTCCAACACACATAGAATAAAACTAAGAGTTATCAACAAAAATAAAATAATTTTACCATCAAAAGCGTGAACTGCTTTTTATGATTTTTACAATTTCTTCTTAGAGACTTTACGTTTACCAATATCTGTTTATTATCAAATATATTAATTGATATAGAACACCCCACGCTTTTGATGGTAAAATTATTTACTTTTTGTTGATAACTCTTAGTTTTATTCTATGTGTTGGAGATGATTTTTTGTTGACCACTTTAATTTTATCCCAAGCGTGTTGGAAATTAAAATTATTTTTCGTTTTTTTAGTTCGGTTTTCTAATAAAGCGTGTTGTTTTAGTTTTTTAAAACTATCATTTATTTTATTAATGTTTCAATGCCATATGTTATCATATTTTAATAACACGTAGTATAATAATAATAATAATAATAATAATAATAATCTATATAAAAACGGCCTTAAATTGGCAAAACACAAATTTCTCCTGTTAATTATTTGAATGTGGCGGACCGCAGTGAAAACTGAATGTTGTGCAACTGTTATTATCAGGTTTATTGTATAAATAGACATATTTAAGTGATTTCTTTTTGTTCGTTTTCTTCTGACTTATTTAGAATATCAAATTAATTAAACCAACTGATTTATCCGAAATGATACATTACGAATTTAAGGGTCAATAGTGTAAATACATGTTTCGGTACACAACGTTCTATGTGTTAAACTATTGAATTTAAATTTATTCTCATACCTTCCCAATTATTCTATTGTATTAATTTGTTCTTATTACCTGAGTGTTTTTTATACTCTGAATCCAATTAGCATTTGGTCTCCCTCTTTTCAACTTCTCGGGCGTCAACCATTCTAAAACGGTCATCGATTTAGTCATTATTTCCACATAACCATATAATTGCAACTGTTTTTCTTGTACATAATCCAGTATTCAGTTTTAGTCGCACATAAATTGTTAATTCCATTATGTTTAATCTTATCTCTTTTTCTATATTAAATCTGATATTCTGTAAGAATCAATTTCCATAGATAATAATAACTTTAGAATTTTTTTGAGACTTCAACTACCAATTTTTATGATCCATATGTCGCTGTGCTATTTAATGTTGTTTTAATGAGAATTATAGCATTTTGTTATTTCGAGGGATATTTGTCGACCCTTTCACGTCCAGAGTATTAGTATTATTGTTATTATTATTATTATTATTATTATTATTAGTATTATTATTATTGATAATATTATTTAAAAAATATATATTATTACTATAAAGGATAGCTGTTGCGTGGGTTTCAGATTTTGTTTTAAATTTAACTTATCACATGTTTACACAAAATTTCCAAATTCACGTAATTTATTTTACAATAATTCCCTGATGTTACACAATTAATTTTGTGTTAATGAAGTCTTTTCCTTCATATGTTATTTTATCGCTCAGTTATTTACTTTCGCTCATGACTTCACTTAACACACTTGGCTTCTCACTTAGGTAATAACTTTGGACCTAACGTAACTGGTTACCCCGCAGCAGCTTTGTATATATATATATATATATATATATATATATATATATACTATATGCGAGAGTAATAAAATCTGGAATCCCAGTGAATACTCTTCTCTAGTAGAAGACTCGGGAACCGACTTTTCTAGACTGAAGGTATAGACGCGTGGAACTTTCTCCGCCGGCTAACTGATACGTGAGTCGTCAGTTCACGATATCCTCTCCATCATACAAGGCGAGATCTGTCTCCCAGTCGCGCGAAATTAAGAAGGCGGTAATTTGAACAACGGTTCAACATGTTTGTTATTTTCTACAAGTAATTTGTCTTACTGAACATGGAAAAGAATTAGTGTACCTGAATTATCACTCATGAAGCTAAAGAGTCCAATCAGTTTATCTTTTATCGCTAAATACTACTTTTGAACAATTTCCACTATTACTTGATCTAGTTTTTTATAAGAGTTTTTCAACAAGTAGTGTTGTTTTCCTACAACCCAGACAAAATTCTCCACAATTCTCTCTCCTCCGTATCATCTTCATTCATTCATCTGTTGATCATGCTTTTTCTCATTCCTACCACCCACTGTTTCTTAGGTATTTCCCTTCCTCTTCTACCCACCGCCGTCCACTCGAGCATCTTCTTCGGATTCAATCTATCGGCATCCTTCTTGCTGCTAAAAAAGTACAATTGCGGCCGGTAGAGCAATTTTGAAAATTTTCGCTTCAGGTTAACCCCTCCTGCAACGGTCCAATATTGCTGCCGCTGGAATGTTAACACACACAGGGAGAGTAAATGGGAAAATCTTACATAACAGTGAATTACATGCTTTATGGAAAATCAGATATAATAAGAAAAGTTAAGTCTCATGGACTCCGATGGGCAGGACATGTGGCACGAATAGGGAATGAAAAAGGGCATGAAAACTCCTTGTAGGAATGCCAGAGGGAAAGGGTTCAGCGGTATACCAAGAAAGATGTGGGAGAATTACATTAACCATGATTTGATGTGGGTGAATTATACGCTCAGGATAGGGTTGTATGGAGAGCTTATGTCCGCGTGACCATTGAGTTATTTATATAAAATATTCATCGTCATCGTCATTTATTTTTGTCTAGTAAAAATATGATCGCTAAATATTAAAAAAAAAACATTTCATAGGTCAATCTGGATAGCTATATTCCTTCGCAATTCGGTAAAATACATAATAGAGCGAATGTTTTCTGTCTTCAAGCTTGAATTCCTAGAGTTAATTTATTTTGCTGATACAATTGTGTAAGACTGTAACCGAAAATAGTACTCATGGTAAACTGAAAGCAAATAATCGGTTGCTACCCTAATCTCGATTCGGTAAAGAAGACAAAGAATGGATGATAACAGGGGCGGTTGAATGAATATTGTAGTTCATCTTTGAAGCCTGCTACTGTAGCTTGTACTAGCATGAAGTTGGTACCAGCCCGCACCATCTGTTGTGCAAGAGCGAGAGAGTGAGGGGGAGACAGAGAAAATGGAGAGAATCAAAAAGAGATTTTGATAGCCTTTGTTGCCTCCACCCATGGCCCCACCTTTTAGATTAACCTTCATCAAAAACGTAAGACTTCCTTTACTTTCGTTATGCACAAAACTCAGAGAAAAATCACACGCAGTCTATATTTTCACCATATTTTCAGAGCTTTTAACTTTCTACTTATAAGGCGATATAGCTTCAATTTTAGAATGATTTGTCCTTCCCTGGACATATTTAAACTTTTTTTTATTTTTATTGATTTGATGTAATTCATATCGGGTATAGTTTCCAGTCATCATCATCATCTGCATTCATGGATTAGGTCTGTTGACCCGTTCCGACTTCAGCCCATCTCTTTCTAGGTCTGCCCACATCTCGGGTGCCTTTAGGTTTGTATTTTGTTATTTGTTTTTTATATCTATCTCCATTCATTCTGTCTATGTGATGCTTCTATTTTTATCTATATATATATATATCTTGTTTTTTGTGTATCCAGGCTTCTGAACCATAGAGCAGTACCGGTACTGCCAACGTTTTATAAAATTTCAATTGGGTCTCTCTTGTTTTGTTATTTAGTGATCGTTTTATCGTACCACATATTCCCAGGAATTTTGCAAGTTTATTAGTTATATTATTGTCATAATTAAATGAAATGTCACATCCTAGATAATTGAGATGGTTCACCTGTTCTATGATTTTGTTTCCTATTACTATTTTGGATCTGATTTGATTTTTCCCTTGGAATGCCATTACCTTAGTTTTTTCTAATCAATCCGTATTTTCTTCTGCTGAAGTTTATGAGTAAGTTATTTTTTACTAGTACAGGTTACCAGCCTCTAGCCAAACCCCTCTTCCTGGAGGGCAGGGAACTGCAATTTCGGAGTGTTCGTCTCCTAGAGAAGTTGCCTTCACTACGGCTTTGGGGACTTCTCTTCTCCCCACGTCCTCTGTGGACGGGGCCCTACCCAAGTACTACCCACTGGGCGAGTGGTACCTGGAGCTCTGAAAAGGGCAAGGGCGCCTACTCCCTGGAGTGGACCCATTTAAAGGGTTCCACTCTGCTACCCTCTAGTTTCCAGTATGCCACTCAAAATTGGTTTTGAATACAATTCTAAAGTCAATAGTTTTAAGGCACAAAATTCACCGTGTCCACAAATGCCGTACCTAAATTAAATTGGTGGCAATCAAAAGAGAAACTCAAAACGTTTTGTGCATGCTAACAATGGAGAATACTTACTTACTCACTGGCACTATCGAACCCGTAGGTTCATGGCCGCGCGGACATAAGCTCTCCATACATCCCTATCCTGAGCTAATGCTTTCCAATCATTCCCTGTATAATCTACTTCCCTCAAATCATAGTTAATGTTATTCTCCCACCTCATTCTTGGTCTACCAACTGGGTGTTTTCCCTCTGGCTTTCCTACAAGAAGCTTCCATGCAAGTCTTTCATTCCCCATACGTGCAACATGTCCTGCCCATCGGAGTCTACGAGACTTTACTGTTCTTAATATACCTGGCTTCCTATAAAGACCATGTAGTTCATTGTTATGAAGTCTTCTCCATTCACCTGTCTGTTCATCTCTCTTTGGTCCAAAAATTTTCCTAAGTACTTTATTCTCAAATACTTGTAATCTCCTTTCCTCCCTTAAAGTAAGAGTCCATGTTTCGCATGAGAATAATGGACAATACATAAATTAAACTAAATTTAATCATTTTTTTTTCGTGGTCAATATGGGTTCATTGTTGGATATTTTGCTGACAGGTTAAATGTGAATTTCTGCAGCGTCACTTGTGGGGGCCACATTCAATGTCTATTAGGTATAGAAAAAACGTTTCGAGTTTCTCTTTCGATTGCCACCAATTTCATTTAGATACGATTATCCAAAGCGACGTAGTTTAAAGTATGATACTATATGTGTGGACACGGTGTTTCTCCATATAGGCCTATTCGGGGTAATGTTTTGTTGGCTATCAGGAAGTATAGTGAAACTTGTCAAATAGCTAGGTCGTGAAGGGCAGGAGGACAGAAACTGCGAAATACCGTTATTTCTGACAGGTTGGGACATCGTGAAGCTGGAAAATATATCCCATTCGTGTTCCTATAATTTAAATCTTAGAACCTTTTAACTTAAAGTTATATTTTCAATTATAGGCCTAATTTTTATAATCCTATGCATTAATTTAAGCATTTAACATCATCATCATCCGGTATCATGGCAGCTGCCGCCGTCTTACGGAAACCAAACGCCATTCCTCTCTATTCATCCATTAATCTTCCTCCATTCCTCTGATATTCATAGCTGCTTGTACCCCTTCTATCCAAGTTTTCTTCGGTCTTCCTCTCTTCCTCCTTTCCATTGGGATCCATTCCATAACAATTTTTGGCAATCTTTGCTCTGGCATTCTTTTGACATGACCATACCACTGCAATCTTTTCTTTTCTATGATGTCCGGCTCCTCTTGTACACCCATAATTTCCCTTATTTCTTTATTTCGTATTCTATCCATTCTAGATTTTCCAGCTGATCTTCTGAAAACATCCATTTCTGTACTTACAATTCTTTTCATTTCCCTGGTAGGAATTTGCCAGACCTCAGCACCATATGTTAAAATGCTCTGAATTATGGTTTGATATATTTGTAATTTTCTATTTTTTGTAATATTTTTGCTCCACCAAACAGAGTTTAAAGCATTTATTGCTTGTTTTGTTAGTGCGATTCTATTTTTAATTTCCACTGTGTTATCGCCTGTATGGTCTATTTTGTTCCTAAATAAGTGCATTCAATACTAGGTTTTAGTTCTTCTCCATTGTTGAAATTTATATTTTCCATTTCTTCTCCTATACACAGATATTTAACATAGTATGTAAAAATAGTTCTGTCTGTCTATATGAGAACATCTCTATGCGAAGCAAAGGTGCTCCCTTACTGGAGACAATTAACTACGTAACTAGGATAATTTAGTTATTTCTCTTCAGATGTCAACGAGTTGTAATAGTTCTTCGTCTCAAAGAAATTTACCTGTTGTTAAACATAAGGCCTAATTTTGATCTAGGGGATCGACCACTTTAACTTACCTGGTATATTTTCGAACAGAGCATGTGCCTTAGTTTATAGAGCCAGCGATAACCCACCACCGAACCACATATTGATTATTATCGTTGTTTAATATTATATATTTTTTTGTTTTATGTATTTAGGCACATTTAAAATGTAACGAACCTAAAAGCTAACTACCTAACTCACACTTAACCTAAATCTGTTTCTCTAACTAGGGTGGTTCCCATCAAACGCCTTTTTTTTTCACTCGTTAATAATCGCAAACCATCGATAACCCACTGGTTCCAACTATATAATATACTCTCTGGGGAAAGTAGCAAGTCACCATCACAATATGTGTATTTGAATAAATACTTAAAAATTATAAAATAAAGTTATAAAAATTGTTTCAAATATTTTAAAATATTTTAAAATGTTAACTAAATACAGAAGAAGGGTTATAATTCACAATAATAAACTGAAAAATCAAGGGTAAATCATTCTAAACTTGAGCCTTCTATCTATTTCCTAAATTCCTCAGGTGACGCTGGATTTTTATGTCAATCCTGTTATATTCGATAAGTGAAACTGTTACAGCTAAGATGATCTTGAAGAGGATTTGCGGGCTGTAGACCGTGGTCGTGAGGCTTGTAGTTCCCCGACGTTTCGCCAGAGACTGCGTCTGGCATCCTCAAGGGTTGTCTTGATATTGATATGTTTAACGTGAAAACACAATCTTCACAATTATTAATACAAATAAACATTTCTTTAAATTCAATGCGTTCACATTATTTATTTCTTCTCTCAAAGATTAATGTGCCAACATTTATTTTTTACATCCTCTATGAAAACTTCTTCCAACAGAAAATTGTTAAATGTAATTTCCAATTACCATGTACAAAATGCCCTCCATGGTATCTTTACCTTGTCGTGGTGGAGTGGCTTGTGTGCTTAAATGATCCTGAGAGCTATGCCGGCGGTAGCATTGCTGCCGATAGGGTTACCCATGCCGGACTGGTCGAAGGTGATAAGCCAGACGAAATAAGTACCTTGGTCGAAAGAGTGACGATCTTTCACCGTAAAAATACAACCGTTAAGAAATGCGGACATGGGTTCTACTGGGGTAAAATTTTCCGGAGGTCAAATAGTCCCCCATTCGGTTCTCCGGGCGGGGACTACTTCAGGGAACCCATGCCAAAGGCTCAAACACAGGGACATGTTCCTAGGAACATGGAATGTTAGGACTTTATACAATAGCGGGGCACTAGAGATATTAACGCGGGAATTGGATAAATCGCCCTTGGATATAGTCGCTTTACAGGAAGTTAGGTGGCCAGGAGAAGGTAGTCAGGAATCAGGAAGCTTTGCATTATACTATGGGGGTGCAGAAATACCTGCATTTGGAACGGGTTTTTTAGTCAGAAGGAGGATCCTATCCGCTATCCGAGATATTAAGTTTGTTAGTGATAGGATATCATACATAATTCTAAAGGGTAAACGACATGATTTTATAATTGTAAATGTACATGCCCCCACAGAAGATAAAGATGGAGAGCTTATGTCCGTGCGGCCATGAACCTACGGGTTCGATAGTGCCAGTGAGTAAGTAAGTAAGTAATGTACAAAATGTCTTCTCCACCAACAATCCTTATTTATCTTAATTATTTATCTTAAATAATTTTGGTATATGCTAAATAAAAAAAAATAATAATGTTGATTCAATTGATCGCCTCCCAAGGATCGCGCGAATCTAAAGAAAAACCAATTGGAAGATGAGCATTATTAATTCACTTGCACCATCGAACCTGGAATTCTTGGCCAAGCGGCATAAGCTCTCCATACATGCCTATCTTTAGCTAATGTTTTCGTATCATTGCTTATATAATGTACCTTCATCAAAATAGTAGTTTATACATTCTCACCTCATTCTTAGCCTATCTACTAGGCACTCTACCTCTGGTTTTCCTACAAGATATTTCTATGCCCCTCTTTCAATCCCCATTGGTGTCGCATGCCTTGTCCATTGTTGTTTACCATACTTAACTGTTCTTATTAAAATTGGTTTCCCATAATAATGATCATGCAACTCACTGATTGTTTCCTCCATTAATCTATCGTTTGTCTCTCTTTGGTCCAAACATGTTCATAGCCACTTTATTTTCAAATATTCGTAATCTTCTCTCCTCATAGAATTCTAACACATGCACAGTATGTCTGACAATAAGTTTTGTTTGCTGTCATGCAAACCCGATAGTTCATGGCCGTGCGGACATGAGCTCTCCATACATCCCTATCCTGAACTAATATTTTTAAATTATTATTATTATTATTATTGTTATGTTCACAATGGAGAAGACTACATAACAATAAACTACATGATCTTTATAGGAAGCCAGATATAATAAGAACAGTTAAGTCTCGTAGACTGCGATGAGCAGGACATGTGGCACGTATGGGGAATGAAAAAAGGTGCATGGAAGCTTCTTGTAGTAAAACCAGATGGAAAACGCCTAGTTGGTAGACCAAGAATGAGGTGGGAGAATAACATTAGCTATGATTTGAGGGAGGTGGATTATACAGGGAATGATTGGAAAGCATTAGCTCAGGATAGGGATGTATGAAGAGCTTATGTCCGCGCGGCCATGAACCTACGGGTTCGATAATGCCAGTGAGTAAGAGTAAACAAGTATTATTTTCACAATAATTTAAACATGATCATTATAATAATAAGATGCATTAATTTCCAACATAAGTTATTATTAAATTTAATTTATTATGCACTAGTGTTCAAATGATTATGCATTAATCAATTCAAGGGCTGATATGTCGTACGGTGAACGTCAGAATGACACAAAATGTGATCTATGATTAATCTCTTTTACTTCGCGGAAATGTCACCAAACGCTATGGATGACACTTTTTTACTGTGTGAAGGCTGTGAAGATTCCAGCCTGTTACCAGTTTGTTTCAAACTGAAACAGGACTATCAAATAAAGTGGCCGTACCAGTTTATTGAAAATACTCTTAAAATAAATATCAATTTAATATCACAACGGCTCATATCCGAGCTGACCAACTCCGTTTAAACAAATTAAAAATGTTACTAAATATGATTTATTTACCATAATCATCTAAAACTGTTTTCAGTTTCTAAGAAATGACGTTAAAATAATAGGCACTTAATAAATTTTCCCCGAGATGACGACGGAATGATGTAATTCTGATATAGGTTATATTTTAAGAGGACAGTTTTTAAAATGCTATTAACTGCGTATTTTTATTTCAACTTTATTTCAGCTGTTTTATAAAAATAATAGTTTGCTATGACTCTGTATACTTCCTTATGAATTCAGCGTCTTCTGCAGAAATTCACTCGAATCATTGCAAAGCATCATTGTTCGTCTTCGGTCAGTATGTAATAATTAAGAGAGAGAGAGAGAGAGAGAGAGAGAGAGAGAGAGAGAGATCATAAATCAACTGTGGTAGCGAGGTAGCGTACTGCCTTGTCACGCAGCAGGCCCGGGTTCGATTCCCGCTCGAGGCATTTTCTGGATGAGGTTTATATCGAGGGTTTTCCTCACCTGTAAGACAAGTGTCAGGAAAACTTTAAGGCCCAAACAGTCCCTGAAATCATATGGCCACCATCGTCATCATTATCATTCTTAACATCATCATCATCATCATCATCCTTCATCGGTGTGGAAAGCAACGGGAAGCTACCACACCTACAATTCCCTAGTAAAGTTGCAAGCATAGCATGAAAATGCTATGATTGCAGTGAAGGACTTGCGTTCGGGCAGAATTATTATGAATGGAAGTAGCTATATTTACACTGTTAGGTTGCAGGAAAATTTATTTGGGGAAGTGATTTATTTTTCGGCTTCGGTAATTTAATAAAAAAGAGAAATAGCCTGTTTTTTTCACCATATTATGTTTAAAAATCTTGAAACTTTGTTTTAAAAGATATTAATCCGGTTTACTACCGAACCCGTAGGTTCATGGCCGCGCGGACATAAGTCCTCCATACATCCCTATCCTGAGCTAATTGCTTTCCAATCATTCCCTGAATAATTTACTTTCCTCAAATCATAGTTAATGTTATTCTCCCACCTCATTCTTAATCTACCAACTGGGCGTTTTCCCTCTGACTTTCCTACAAGAAGCTTCCATGCATGTCTTTCATTCCCCATACGTTCAACATGATCTGCCCATCGCAGTCTACGAGACTTAACTGTTCTTATTGTATCTGGCTTCCTATAAAGACCATGTAGTTCATTGTTATGTAGTCTTCTCCATTCACCTGTTTGTTCATCTCTCTTTGGTCCAAAAATTTTCCTACGAACTTTATTCTCAAATACTCGTAATCTCCTTTCCTTAAAGTAAGAGTCCATGTTTCGCATCCATATAATATAACTGGTAGAATAATAGTCTTTCTTTATTACATTAGCATTCTAAGTTGTACTATTTGGTGTTGGACCTCTAGCACAAGTAATTACTTTATATATTTTATCTCCTACATCGTAGTTTATCCTCTTACCTTATAGTTACTACTATTATATGGAACACACTGTCCAAACCTTTCAAAAGCACGACTATCGGGAGAGAAATTTTAAACTCTGGAATTCACACATACTTTTTTGACGATACAAGGACATGGAAGGCTTCCCTGAATGAGTGATGAGCTCAGTCCTCCGAGGCAACAAAACATTAAGAAGAAACACACAATTTACTCACAGATTTATACTAAACATGAAGAATATGATGATGATGATGATTATGTTAAGTAATCAACACTTTTGAAGTTCATATTAAAGCACCGTTGAGGTTATGTAATAAGATGTTAATTATATAATTTTTACCTGCTAAGTCAGTCGTCCTCAACTAAAACTGGTTACTTTCCTCTGGTTTTCCTGTAATAAGTTTCTATATCCCTCTTTCATTCCCCAATTTATACCACAATTTCTGTCCATCATCATCTATGAGACTTAGCCAAACTATTTTGATTACATCAGGTTTTACGTAAAGTTCATATAGCTGTGCATGTTTTTAATTTTATTGCCTAACCATCTGATACTTCCTTTTTGTTTCCTTTAAAATTCCTACTAATGATTTATATTTATGTAATAGCATATTTACAATTATTATTCAAATTTTAAAAAATGTGAGAAAAGATAATTATGATGTATATAGCGTTATCTTTATAAACCCTTCATCTTCAAAACACACTGTAATTCGCGTGGAGGAAGAAGAATAATAATAAGATGATACTTGAGATTAAAGTCACCACTAGGGCCTACCCTCCTAAAAGAAACTTCCTAATTCTCCTTCTCTTAATTTTATCGTCGTTTCTCAAAAGAGCAGCGCCGAATTTTCCATTTCTCCTTTTCCTTTTCTACGTTATTTCTTTATACATGAATTCGTGGGAAAATTAGCTGCTGTAGTTTTTAATGAACCTACAACACACACTACCCTTTCACCCGGATAAGCTTGTGAAGAATGGGAGGAAAATCTGATAAATTTATCAGTTGTTACGCAATGCCTGTGCGAGGGTTGTCTGAGGGGTGGTTTGCGGGGGTTGAGACGAAGTCCTTGTCAAGCTCAATATTCACTGTCTTGTGTTTAGATGTGCTTGGGCACGCGTTGGTATTTTCCCTTGACGGCTTCCTCCGCGAGTTCAACTAGTACCATAGCGTTTCAATTAGAACGGGTACGTCAGCATACCATGTCTCCATGCATTAATTTTCTCTTCTAACATAGCATCTGCTTTTCTTCAAGTGTTAGCATAAATCATTCTTAACACAATATTGTTTATTTAGAGGAAACGTTATTTTAAGATATAAAACATTTTCTAACTAAAAACAAGAAAAGTATCAATTTTCAACTTAATTCTTTTCCTTGTTTTTAATTATAATTCTGATACGTGTTTTTTTAATTAGTCTATTTGCGAAACTAACAGAGAGAGGACGTACTCCATAAGTCACCGATTTTTATGAGAGGACTTCGTGAGGTGAGATTCAACACCTGCCGTTTAGACTCATGGTTTTCGGGGCCAAGAACTTTTCTTTTTTTAATACAAACTTATAAAATACATAATAAAATTCTGTTGAATTATCACTACAATATAATTTTATATAAAGTTAATAAATTAATACATATAAAGTACAGTTCAGTCTTGGTCAATCGGTTTAAAACTAGGTCTTTCGGAATATTTTAATTTTCAGCAGAACTTTTTAGTAGCCTACAACTGACTGTTGTTTGTGATGATTCTGTAGAGAATGTTGTATCTCCAGAGTGTTTATTTAAATCATATTATTATCGATTTATTTGGAAATAAATAAAATTCAAAACTGTCAAGGATTTTTAGTACATATTTATTGTTAATATGTTTCAGTTAATTACTAATATTTTCAGAATTAGTAGTTATTAGCTCCAAAATCTATACATGAAATTAAACAACACACTTCGAACCTCTTTCTCACAAAATCTCATTCAAATCGGTGGTATACCGAACGTGCCCTCTCACTGTAAGTATAAAACATTCATAACTGGCGTAGAAAACTGAGATGTAGCCTGTATGCTTAACTATAGAGATAAAATTCTTAATATAGTCAATCATAGCATATTTCGTAATAAGTTATAAGCCTCACATTTGAAATTATTCGTTATTCATAAGGAAATAAATGATAGCTATTTAATTTAATTCATACAGAGATAAATACGAGGGTCGTTTCATAAGTCATGGCAACTATTTTTTATCAGGCAATAAAGCTGCTGGAAACAAAATTCAGTATATACAAGTGAGAGTCACTGGAATGCCCTTCACAATGGTGGTACAAAACTGGAATTCAGATACAGGAGGATAAGGTGCATTGAAAGATGCATGAGTAGAAATCATTGTTCTACTTCTATTATATGTGAAGAAAAATAATATGCATATAATCCACAACTAAGACCCTTCAAAATAATCCCCCAAGGCTTGCACATATATATTTTTACCCCGATGATGAGGAAGGTGCTGATACCATTAGCTGTTTGTGATGTGTCTATGTGCACCATTCTTTGTTGGAACATTTTTTTAAGATATCCTCCTTCTTTGTAAACTGCTTCAAATGCAGAAACATCTTCAATTAAAATTTTGAAGTGTGTCAGCTGTGGGTTATATGAATATTATTATTTTTCTTCGCATGTAATATAAGTAAAACAATGATTTCTATTTATGTACCTTTTAATGTCCCTTACCCATATCCACTTGTATCTGGATCTCAGATTTGTACCATCATTGTGAAGGACGTTCCAGTGACTCTCATTTGTATATACTGAATTTTGTTTCTTGTAGCTTTATTGGCTGATAAAAAATAGTTGCCATGACTTATGAAATAGCCCTTGTAATTTGATACTTGTGTTGAGTAAGGTATTATGAGTTCTAATATATACAGATGGTAACGTAAAGTGATCCCACTACAGTTCATAGAAGACGTTTGGGGTAGTAGGAGGTTAAGGTTCCCACTTTTTCTAGACAATCGACACTTGATGTCAGCCGGGTTATCAGCTCCACGTGATAGCCGCTTTTACCCCCAGTACGCGTCTGGTACTCACTTCCGTTAGAGGCTGAGTCGACCCAGGACCATGGTGTCACCAGAAGGTTTGGATCAGTTTAAAAATTTTGACACCACCGGAACTCGAATCCTCAACCTTCCGGTTTGTAGCGCAGTGCCTTAACCATTAAGCTACGGCGTGTCCCAGATCGTAACGTAGTTACGAAAACAAAACTGAAGTCCTATAAACAAGGATGCTAAAATTAAAAGCTATATTAATCTTCATTATAACATCTTGTGTATGTGAGTTATTTGCCAATAAAGAAACGAAACAAAACGTGTTGTTTGACAAATGTTGATCAGAAGTTCAGAAGATGCTAACAACGGATTTCTTATGAGCTGTGAATTGTCCTGTTGACAATTCATTTACTCATTCCCCAGATACTGGCGTCAACATTTTTTTGGTTAAAGGAACATTTGAAGGTACTTAATAATAATAATAATAATAATAATAATAATAATAATAATAATAATAATAATAATAATAATAATAATAATACTTTATTTATTCTGGCAGAGTTAAGGCCATAAGGCCCTCTCTTCTACTCAACCAGCACAAATACAAATAAATATTTGACAAATATAGATATACACTATACTAATTATAAACAGTTAAAGATACAATAATGTAGCAATGTAAATGTCATGTACAAACAGCATTTTATAGGGTAGTAACAATAATGATACGATAATAATAATAATTATTATTATTATAATAATATAAATATGATACATTATACGAGAAACACCAATTAATATATATACCTTACACTGGATAATAATGAAGTCGAGTTTAGAGCATATGTAAATTTAGATTTCTTTTAAAAGATGCCAATGTCCGGCAGCCCCTTATTTCTTGTGGTAGGGAATTCCAGTTGCGAGAAGTGAAGATGGTATATGACATGGAGTGATGTGATGTCCTATGTCGCGGTATATTAAGCAAGAGACTATGTTGTGATCTTGTGTTTAAGTTGTGGTTTGAGGATAGATACTGGAAACGGGATGATAAATAATTGGGAATCGAGGTATGTAGGATCTTAAATAGGAGAATTAGACAGTGCGATTTTAGAGATGGTCTCAACAAATACGGCAAAACTAGAGCTGTTTCATACAATACGTGAATCAGCATTCTCTCCTCTTTCATTATTTAGTTTATATTTTTTATTTAAATACGTATTAGCAAGGTAATTAGCGCCACAAATCGAGCCTGGGTGTAAAAGAGTAGACACGTTTTGCTCACAGGTACTTTTCAAGCTTCAGATTATTTTTATCTATGATATTACAACCTATTGCATGCCTTGACGTAGCTCTCAAGCCTTATTTCATTCTTTCTTTGCCATCCTTGTACTCCCAAAATCTTCAAATCTCGTTCAGCAGAATTCAACCATCTGATATTAGGCCGTCCATTTCTTAATTTTCCATCTATTTTACTTAATGTGACATTTCGACATGGATCGAATTCTTTCCCTCTGTAAAGATGACCCATCCATTAGCGCCCTACATTTACTACACGAGAGCCAGTGCTTTAATTCCTATCTGAAGGAACATACTCAGGACTTTTACGCGCCCTATAAATACTACCAACACGGTTGGGTTTGAATTCGCGAACTTGGAAGTAGAGGCGAATAGATGACCAATAGCCCACCAGGACTTCTCTCTCTCTCTCTCTCCCTCTCTCTCTCTCTCTCTCTCTCTCTCTCTCTCTCTCTCTCTCTCTCTCTCTCTCTCTCTCTCATTACTGTGACTGATAATAACTTATTAAATATAAAGATTAATTATAAATTAATCTTGGATTACCACTACCAATCAAGAAAGTAAAATCCAAGCAGCCGAGATGAAATTTTTAAGAAGGGTAAAAGGCTGCACTAGAATGGACCAGATAAGAAACGAGGATATCCGTGAAGAACTGCAGAGCTACTCCATAAAAGAAAATATATTTAACAACAAGGTAGAGTGGAAAGAACATGTAGAAAGAATGGAAGAAAGTAGATTACCAAATAAAATCTTCCATTATTTTCCAATAGGAAGAAGAGATGTCAGACGTCTTCGGAAGAAATGGTCTTAGATCTATTAGTGAAGACGGAACAGGCAACTCTTGCCTAAACCAGGAAGTGTAGAAGAAGAATTATAAATGAATAGGTGATTATTAATATGGGGTGTATAGTGGAATAAAAATTAATATTCATTTATGTTTCATTCATAATTTCTCCCCTGATTGTCTTATATATCAATATTTAAATTTGAATGTAGGTGAATCAGTTTTAGTATAGGATGTAGTGAACATGGCAACGATATATTGGTGAATTTTCTTACACCTCACCTATGACTGGGAGACAACCGAATTCTGGAGATGTTTGGAAGGTATTAATTGGTTCTGGTACTATGTGTGTATGACTTTTCTTAGATGAGTAGATATATATATAAATACGGCTAAATACATGATATAGCATCGTATATAAAAACATTAAACTATATTTCAATCATAAAAAAACATCCAAACTGTAGATCGATTATATCTCCAATTGCGCCCTAACCGTTATCCTGAATATCTGGATAGATTTTTTTTTTAATTACGGGAGTTGAATGTTTATGAATGCAGGAACTTCTTCTTCTCTTGCATAGTTTAACCTCTTACCTTTTAGGTGTGCTCTCTCACCCAAGCCGATCTGTCGGGACAGGGATCATGCATATATTTTCTTGACCACGTAAGGACATGGAGGGCCTCCCCGAGTGAGTGATTAGCTCAATCCATTGCCACCTCCGAGACAATACAATATTTAATATTTCATAGTAAACATTGTGAATATGATAATGATGATTATATCACCAGATAATGTTCGGTGGGCATTTGGACTTTAAAATTTCAGATATTTTTCTTATGGCGAGGAAAAAACCCCGAAAAGAAATAAAATAAAGGGAAATTGACCCGGCCGGAGATCTAACCCAGACCCGCTGGTATGAAACGCATCACTAACCCATGATTACAGCAGTCAGTGGACGAATATAGGACCAAACAGTGAAACTGTCAATATAATTCTTGGCGTATAGACATAAGACAAATATAAGGTACACTAAGAATACCAGTTTCAATGAAGTGTGGTTAACAATGAGCACTTATTGCGACTATTTAACTCATGCTCCAAATGGGAGTCAATGACCAATCGCGTTTCAATGAATTTTGATTTACAACCAATCACAGTCGTTCTTCACCTCGATTTTATCAGTTTAATTTTATCATATTAAAATCAAGCTCCTCCTTTTTAACATTCTGAATAGGTCAGAGTATTATTTTGCTGCGACTGACTCTGTAAGAAATACGGCTACCGGAGTATATATATATATATATATATATATATATATAGTGCACGAATGTAAACAGATAGTGATTGCGGGATATAACAGAAAAACATTCGTAGTAATTGATTATACCACAATAAAAAGAAACCGCTGTTTGCACTATCTTAAACGTATTATTTTCTAGGAATTTACGTTCCAGAAAAAATATAATTTACATTAGGACATCAGAAGTTAATTAATAACCTATAATATTGGTTATAAACAGTTTGATGTGTTTCATTTTTTCTCAACTAGGTTGCATTCTTACAATACTGCAATCCTTTGACAATAAATAATGTGATCTAGTTGCAGTGATGAAAAAAGAAGCAAATGAAGCGTACCAATCGTTTCTCATTTGTTTTCAAACATTGCCGTTTACATTAAATACATAAATATTTTAAAATAACTATATTTAAATAGTCCACCGCTGTGGTCTCGAGGTAGCGTGCTGCCTTGTCACGCAGCGGGTCCGGGTTCGATCCGCGCTCGGGACAGTTTTTCTGGGTGATGTTTTTATCGGGGTTTTTCCTCACCTGTAGGACAAATGTCAGGAAAACTTTAAGGCCCAAACGGTCCCCGAAATCATATGGCCATCGCAATCATCATCATTCATATTCATCTTATCATCATCATCCTTCATCAGTGTGGAAAGCAACGGGAAGCTACCACACCTATAATTCCCTAGAAAGCTGCAAATCATAGCATGAAAATGATATGATTGCAGTGAAAGACCTGCCTTCGGACAGAATTACTATGGATGGATATTTAAATAATGATTTTTGAGTGAACAGCTTAATTTTATTCGTTAAATACTCCTAACGAATGCCACTCTTGATTTCCAAATTCTCTAGATGAATTCACTCCTCACTTTTTGACATCGTGAATTTATCGATAATTTGGAAATCACTCGCGGCATTACTTATGATAATTTATACAGGCCTACTCTCGCTTCTCTAAATAATGTTTTTTTTTCTTTAGAGTACTAAGGTTTAACAAAGGATTAGACTTTCTGAAAATTCTATCAGTCTACTTTAAAGAAGAGGAGACGTGTCTAGAAAAAAGGTAGAATAATTTCATAGTAAGCGTAATGAGGCTGGTACAATTGTGTAGAGAAATAAAGGAGGCGCATTAGGTGTAGGATACAAGCAGGCAGGAGCTGTCACAGTGCCTCGTTGGGAATTCTGGTGGATGCAGACGTAAAGCAGAATTCGTGGCAATTTTTTTGCAGTCTTTGCACGTATCAGAATCTTTATTGCATGCTACAGTGTAATTACTTGTAGTACCCGTTTCCATGTGCTTACTCTCTTCAAGTCCTCCATTTTAACATACCAACTCTTAAGCAACACACATTTTAGCCTAAACTACAAAAATTTAGTTAGTTTGATTTTTTTAAAATTAGAATCGATTTTATTCAGAATAATTTTTTGTACACAGTATTGTGATCAGGCGCAATTACATAATTTAACACATGTACAAAATATACATTATGAAGTTAAAATTAATAAAATAAGGAAAACAAAACAGTTTTCGGACACCTTTGAAATCCAGAATGGGTTGAAGCAAGGAGATGCACTATCTCCTCTACTATTTAATTTTGTACTAGAGCATGCCATCAAATCTTTAGAGGATGAGGAAGGCCTACAACTCAATGGTATTAATAAGCTGTTAGTTTATGCTGATGATGTAGTTCTATTGACCGATAGCGAGGAGATACCAAAGGACAACACGCACACACTATTGAATAACACTAAGAAATTAGGACTGGAAGTAAATATCAATAAAACAAAATATATGGTCACACGTAGAAATTCATTAGGCCTATATAATGGAAATGGACAGCTAATGACAAATGAAGGAAATTTTGAGGAAGTGGCTGAATTCAAATACCTAGGAACAATAATCACAAATAGGAATGAGATACACAAAGAAATTAAACATAGGCTCAATTCTGGAAATGCGTGCTATTATGCATTGCAGAGACTCTTAATGTCCCAACTCCTTTCAAAAAACGTTTAACTGAAAATATATAACACTATTATTCTACCAGTTATATTATATGGGTGCGAAACATGGACTCTTACTTTAAGGGAGGAAATGAGATTACGAGTTTTTGAGAATAAAGTTGTTAGGAAAATGTTTTGACCAAAGAGAGATGAACAGACAGATGAATGGAGAAGACTTACATAACAATGAACTACATGGTCTTTATAGGAAACCTCGTAGACTGCGTTGGGCAGGACATGTTGCTCGTATGGGGAATGAAAGACGTGCATGGAAGCTTCTTGTAGGAAAGCCAGAGGGAAAGCGCCCAGTTGGTAGACCAAGAATGAGGTGGGAGAACAACATTAACCATGATTTGAGGGAAGTAGATTGTACAGGGAATGATTGGAAGACATTAGCTGAGGATAGGGATATATGGAGAGCTTATGTCCGCGCGGCCATGAACCTACGGGCTCGATAGTGCCAGTGAGTAAGTAAGTAAGCAAAATATACTAATTTCGGAGCAAGTTTCAAAACAGAAAAATGCTCTCTGACTCATAAAACATTAATTAACACGACGGAGGATAAAATAACTAAACAGCATAGAATAGATTTTTGCTTTAGAGCAAGACTAAATTGGTTGTGTAAATAAATAATGTACAGTTTACTTTTTTTTTTTTTTTCAATTTCTTTGAAAATCATGTTGTGTAAGTCATGGCTTCTATATTCTAAAATGCTTTCCGGTGGTGAATATCCGTCTTCCAGTTTTGATAAAGCTCGTCTTTCGTCTACTGCTTGCAGTAATCATCCTCAGAAGCCTGTGAAATCCTCACCTAACGGTTACAGATTGGATACCAGTCTGTAATCATCAGCTGATAAGTTCACAGAGGGCAACCAAAGTCTCATGAGGATCTCTACTGCAGCAGTAGATGAAATTTAAAAAAAATGGAGCACGCATATTTAATTTTAAGAATGAAGAAACTGGCCTTGAAAGTTACATATTTTTTTGTTTGCTTGAATTGAAATTATTCAATTGCGTTATAATGCTTACAATTCTATTGCCGACGAAAATAACTTATACCACTGTTACTTTAACCCATCCAGATCACACATCATAATTTTATTTTATTTATCTATCTATCTTCGGATTTTTACAGCTGCTGCCGTCTTCCCGTGCCACACCTCCAAAGCCTTCGATCTTGGGCATCTTCAATGTTTAGCCCTCTTGTTTGCATTACTGTCTTACTTTCCTTCCATGTTAACTTTGGGCTCCCTCTTTTATTCTTTCTGGTCGGATGACATTGATATAGTTGCTTTGGCCATCGCTCATGTTCCATTCTTTAAAACATGTCCTAACCACTTTAATTCCTTCTCCTCAATTCTTTGAATTATGCTTTCTTCTGCTTCTATTATGTTTCTAATTTCCTTATTTGTGACATGTTGTAATTTTGACTTTCTGGCACTTCTGCGTAAATAATCCTTTTCTAGAGCTATTAGTCTATTCTTGTAGTACTTATTGATTGCCCATACCTCACTTCCATATATTGCAACAGATTCCACCAATGTTTTACTAACATATTTTTTTGTGTCTTTCCAAATATGCTTATCCCACCATATGAAATTTAAATTTATTTTATTTAGGCCTATCTCTCTGTAAATAAATTCACTTCACTTAGATTGGTTGATATTGTGTTGTCACATAACATGTAACCATATAATTTTATTTCTAATTGCTAATATTACGTTGAAATATTGTAAAATAAAAAATAAAGATCTAATGTGTAAAAAATGACAAATATTTAACCTTGATCATATTAATGCTTCAATAAAAAACATATTTTTATTCAGCTGCTTTAAAACTAGTGTTAATCAATAGGCTACATTTAAAAGTCAATGTAGAACGTTGCTGAGGTTTTTATGTTAAAGGTTAACAAATATTAGTGGACTCCATGAGCGTTTAGACCACTGGGGTCTCGAGTTCGTGCGCCGGTCAGTGCATGGATTAAACGGAGCATTTTTCCCTGCTACAAATTTAATTCCATCATTTCTTCACCCTCATCTCATTCGTTTAATTTAATTTTATTCATCTACCCCTCTGATAGTACGTCAGGCGTGGTCGGCCGGCATCCTTGTTTTTCACAGACCTTTCAATACCCGGCCCTCAGTCAGACACGAGTTGAGTTTTTTTTAATATATACCTGAAATCTCAGTCGTCCTCTATCAATTACATTTTCATTTAAAGTACTTAGTAGGTCTTTCGGAACATGTTCCACTATCACCTTTTGAAATGGTACTACAGTTTTATTGAACTCATTTAAGTTAAAACGTTTATCATACTTTTTAGAACATGTTCCATCATTAGCATTTCAAATGGTACTGTACCTTTCCAGGTTTTAGTATAAAACACTTGTCAGACATTTCGTAACGTGTTTCATCATCAGCTTTTTGCTAGTATATTATATAATAAATAGGGACAGAAGGAATCTATGCGCGTGATAATTAGTTAAGAATACATACATTAAGGGAGCCCTTTTGAAAGGGCACATGAGTGTTTTAACTGCAATTATAATTTGTTGAGAATGATTGAATTATCAGGACTATTTTTAATATTTTTAACATTCAACTCATGTTATCATAAAAACAACTTTGAGGCTGTGACTCTTCAAATCAGTTTTGAACTCACATGAAGGTCAAATTTTAAACTCAAAAATTATTTTTGGTATCAAAACAATATTACTTTGTGCTCTAGAAGTTAATTAAAAACAAAAAATAAAATAAAAATATAATTCCGACACCCACTTCAGAATTGGCGAGTATAAGAAAAAAAGTTGATTAAAAATGACTTGAACTTCGGCTCGAGAAAAATGGAATAGTGCAATTAGCTTCATCATTTCATTATGCTTTGTTTATTCAGTACATTTTTTAACCAGTCACCAGTGTAGACGTTCGTAATTTCAGTTGTTATTGATTGGCTTAACACTCAACCGTCAAGTGAGCTACATCGTGTTCATTCTTGTAGAATTCAAAGTTATGATTTTTCCTCACCCATATATCATCGTTGTTGGCTCCACCGAGTAACAGAAGATCATATCGTTCTCATTCCGTTCTTTTCCGATTTATTCATTGATAGTAAAAAGTCGGTGATATCTGTCAGTTTGATTTCATCTCTTATCTCTTTCATCATGGCTTTAATTCTCAATTACAGATCAATATACTGCATCATACTGTGTCTCATTTTTTCATGTGTGTCTTTCTATCCTGCTAGTGTCAGTCTGGTGTGCTAGTGCTTACTGTGCTTGCCTATGTTTGCGAAGTTCGGGGTTCCAAACCCAGCCACGGTCTAGGCTTTTTTAAAGACGTAAATGTACTGAGTTTGAGTTCATGTGGAACGGAACTAAAGCCTTGGCTTCTGTATCGTATGTTTACGACACAAAAGAATTACAAATCTGAAATAAGAGGCCTTTGGGTGATATTTTACGGCCCTTCATTTCCAAATTTAAATTTCGTCGCTAAAGATCTGAGCTGTTAAAGCGTCTTTTCATAATAATATATGTACTATTATTATTGGTATTTAGATAGATTTAGATAGATTTATTTAGCCTGGTGGAGTTAAGGCCATGTGGCCTTCAATTCCACTCACCAGAACAAACATATGTTACATATAAATACAAAAAATGACAATAATAGTCATACTAAACAATTCATTATCTGTCAAATTGAATAATAATGAAAATAATGTCTAATAATACAATAAAATTAAATACAATTAAAATTAAATTAATGATAGAATGAATACAGAAAGGAATAACAGCTCGAATCTACTATACATAAAAAGAAAAGAAAGAAAAAAATACAAAGAAAGTAATAAACTATAATGAATTAATCTATCGCTTATTATACAAGTCATTAGGTAAATATATTAACAGATCTGAAAACTACTTTTATTAAATAATAAAAAAACAAATTATTAATTTTTAAAAAGTAATATAAGTGAGTTGTTTCTATTAATAATTTTATTTTCAATTTGTTTCTCAAAGATGGTAAAGTTTGGCAGTCTCTGACATAGGGGGTATTCATCAACGGATGGATTTAGAGCACCGACCAATTGTCTCTTTCAAGCAGAAATGTATTAACTTCATTAAGTAAAGCAACACATTAGTTTTATTTTTTGTGACATGATTCTGGTAATTAACTTCTCCTTGTTTATCTCAGTTTAACCTCCCACCTTATGGTACTTTTATATGCCACACGCCACCCGGGCCTTACAGTGGCACGACCTGTCGCGAGAGTGATATTAAACTATGAATTACACACATACTTTTTTGACTCACAAGGACGTGGAGGATCCCCGAATGAATGAACACCTCGTTGTTAGAGCCACTTCTGAGACAACACAAAATTTAGACGAAACTCACCATTCACACATACATCCATACTAAACATGGCGAATATGATCATGATGACTAGGAAGATCAGATGATGTTCGGGGACCGTTTGGGCGTTACAGTTTCCTGACATACGTCTTAAATGTGGAAATTCTGGTAATAAACGTCGTGATAAATTCATTATAACCGGTACTTTATATTCTTATAATTGTTTTCTCTTTGTAATACGTTATTATATATTCATTATTAATGATTGAATTAATAGATTTTAGACTTAGAATAGATTTATTTAGCCTGGTGGAGTTAAGGCCATGTGGCCTTCTCATCGACTCACCAGGACAAACATATGTTACATATAAATAAAAAAAATTACAACAATAGTCATACTAAACAATTAAGTATCTGTCAAACTGAATAATAATGATAATAATGTCTAATAATACAATAAAATTAAATATAATTAAAATTAAATTAATGATAGAATGAATAAAGAAAGGAATAAGAGCTCGAATCTTCTATACATAAAAAGAAAAGAAAGAAAAAATAAAAAGAAAGTAATAAACTACAATGAATTAATCTATGTTTTTTATACAAGGCATTCGATAAATACATTAACGAATCTTAAATCTATTTTTATTAAATAATGAAAAAACACATTATTAATTTTTAAAAAGTAATATTAGTGAGTTGTTTCTGTTAGTAATTTTATTTTCAATTTGTTTTCTGAAAGATGGTAAAAGTTTGGTAGTCTCTGGCATAGGGTGGAAGGGAATTCCATGTTCTAGCAAGAGAAGTTGTTATGTAAAGTGCATTTTGATGATTTAAAAAAAGTACATTCGATATTCAATTTATTGGAAAAAATGGATTTGCAATAAGTTAACACGATAAATCAACATTATGTCCTGCCAACCGACAAACAAATGCTGTATCGAATTTACAAAATAACCATATTTTATCAACTTTTAATTGAGACTATCCTCTGTTAATTATAAATTAATATGAAATACATGTTTTACCGTGAATAAATTTAAGAGTATGCCGTTTGCATTGGATAGAAATTAAATATGGCTCTGATATTGGTGTTAGGAATAAATTAATATAATAAATAAAAGCAAATAATTAAATGTCCTGATTCAGCAGAGTTTTTATTAAATCGATTTTTAAACTTAATATTCGCACTGTCACGTCCGGAAAATAGCCATGCCAGCAGGAACAAAGATAACCCTATGTTAGATATGGCGGAACAGAGGGTTGGGGAAGGTAATTTTCAAAATTGCTAACTCGTGCAGTCATAAATTTGCTATTCATATAATTTAGAAAGTATTGAAGTTAAAAACATGGCGGTATGGAACTTTATCCATGCAGAACGTTGGGGGTAGGGGATTGGTTGGCCAGCAGGTATGCCAGTGCCGGCCGATATGCCATGAATCTCTCGAAGCGGCCCCGGATGGGGGACTGGATGCCCATACATTAGCGCCCCAGCTCTTGCTTGCTAGCTGGATCGATTCCAAACACAAGAAAAAAAAATTGTTAAGAGTGCCCGATAGACGGAATTTTTCACGGTCACTGAAGAAGAGGTTTTAAGAAGCCCACAGGTTATAACCGTGCGCAGAGTACTTGAGGTTTCAGTTCACAAAACTTTAAAAAAAATATGCTTGGGGCTTCATTTTGTTAGTAAGTAATTGTTAATTAAGTTATACATGTTCTGAGACTAACCGTTAGAAAAAAGTAATATATTCTAAAATATAGTTACGCTTATCAGCGAGTTCGGAAAGAATGAAGCTATTTAGGTTGTTCTCGTGAAAAGATTTAACACAATACAAATCTTCATCGATCCTACTTAGTAGACACCAAAAATTACCATGCCTACTTAACTCATGCCCAAATGGGAGTCAATGACCAACCACATTTCAATGATTTTTTATTTACAACCAATCACAATCGTTTTTCACCTCGATTTTATCAGTTTAATTTTATCACTTTAAAATCAAGCTCCTGCTTTTCAACATTCTGAATAGGTCATAACATTGTTTTGCAGTGACCGCATGTGCTATCAGATTGTATATATAGTGCACGAATGTTAACACATAGTGCTTGCGGGGTAAATATAAAAACATTTGTAGCAATTTATTATACCACAAAAAAACACACTTTTTGAACTTTCTTAAACGAATTATTTCCCAAGAAATAACTTTGCAGAAAAATAGAATTGACATATTTATATCATAGCTGGGGGCACGCCGTAGCGTAGTGGTTAAGGCACTGAGCTACAAGCCGGAGGGTCGAGGGTTCAAGTCCCGTTGGGGTCAGGATTTTTAAACTAACCCAAACCCTCTGGCGGCACTATGGCCCTGGGGTCGACTCAGCCAGACGCTTGTTCTGGGGGTAAAGGCGGCCGTCACGCAACTGAAAACCCGGCTGACATAAAGTGCCGATTGTCTAGAAAAAGTGGGAGCCTTAACTTCCTACTACCCCCAAGGGCCTTCCGGCCTGTTGTGGGATCACTTTACTTTACTTTACTTTACTTTTACTTTATTTATATCATAGCATATAAAAAATTAATTAATACCTATAATGTTGATTATACATTTCTAAACTAGGGTGCATTCTTACAATATTACGATCCTTTGGAAATAAATAATATGATGAGGTTGCAGTAATGAAGCAAATAAGCGTACCAATCGTTTCTCATTTGTTTTCAAACGTCGCCCTTTACATTAACCCTCTTACTAATAATCCATATATAACTTTTATACAAGGTTTATACACATCTCAGTTTAAAATTCTTACTAATAAACACTGTATTAGCTGTTCAGTGTATGAGAGGTGTACATCTTTACATGGGAATCGTTATACATACCCCCAGCCTTGTTTAAGGATTGTATAACTAGACAAAATGTCGGACTTCAAGATCAACTGATTGTTTTCTTATGATATTGATGAAAGTTTCCTTAAATTTAACCCAAAATGCAACACTTTAACGACTGTTTGATGGATGCACAGGGCATAAATAATATTAATAAAGCTCTGGGTAGGAAAATAAAGGCATCATAAAATGCCTTTCGTTACACTCATTCTCGATTAGGCCTAACAATATTTTAAAATTGAACATTGATTCACAAAAGAAATGTTCTACAATAATTGCTGTAGACAAGATTTAACCTGAATGTTGTTTAAATGCTTTCACAATATTATTTTAACAAATGTTTCTTGCATCATTAACACATAACATACACACCGATATAAAAATGTATTTAATTATAGAGGTAATATTATTGTAGCAAGCTGTATGTTAACTTGATAGTCTTGCGGTTAGAGCTTCTGACTACCATCCGTGAGGTCATAGGTTCGATTCCCGATCAAACTACAATGCTTTTTTTTTTTCGCTTAAAACGTTATTCTGTTGTCGGTAACATTTCCTACTATTTTGAACGTTTTATAACGCATCTTAAAACACTGCATATAATTCATAAGTAATGGGAAAAACTATATTAGTTTCCAAGAATTGTTCGAAATTCTTGACGTTAGATGGCAGCACATTATCTGTGAAATCAATTCTACGATATATTTAACATAGCGTAAAGGGAAATGTATATAAATTAAAACACACTTATTTTCCGTACCTCCTCAATTAGGGAATTTTAGTAATTCTTATCCATATTCATTTCTTACACAATTAATCACTAGTTGTTGATGTTTTATTTCTGTTACAAACTGCGCGTAATATTGTTCTGACGTCATTATGATGACGAATATGTGACGTATTGTGTATAACTATTACTTTGTTATATAGCTCCGGCACGACGTTTGTTAGTAAGGAAATTATACGAGATCTACATAAGGCTTATATATTGTATAATTAAACAACTGATGAAAGCCTGTATAAGAGATTTTTATTAGTAAGACTGTAAATATATAATATTTTAAAATAACTATAATTAAATAATGATTTGTGAGTAAACAGCTTAATTTTATTCGTTAAATAGTCCTAACAAATGTCACTCTTGATTTCCAAATTCTCTAGATAAACTGAAAATCACTCGTGCCATTACTTATGATAAAAAATTGTGTATGTGTGTTTGTGTGTAATCTGAAACTATTAAAAAAAATAGTTTTTGTTAATTAGAAGTAGAGAACCTAAATGTCTGCGACGCCAGCTTACAAGTGTAAATAAGTCAACTTGTCTAGCAGATTCCTATCTATCATTACTGTTTTCAGGCTTTTTTTACAACATACATGTTTAGGCCTATACTGTTTCATTACATGCACCTTCTTATTTACAACTACTTACATGTTTATATTTACATTCTTTACAGGTAATTCCAAGTATTTGCTTGAATTAAATTACTGTATAGTATCACACAGCAGTTTCTCAAACTGTCGGTCACTAACCTCTGTGCTAGCATGAAAACGACGAAAAATATTTTCCCGCTCCCTAACGTCATCGTACATGAGCAGGAGAAACGTTTAATGATGGACGGTAGTGAGAAAGACACGTTTTGCTCAAATATCTCCTTCGCAGACCATATATCCCTTACCTCAAATTGGTCAGTAGAGAAACCCTATCCTCACATTAAGTTCACTCTTTTTATGCCACGATCTTTCCCCGAACTCAATAAATATACTACATTAATAAACGGAAAACAGACAGCGTGGATTTGGGATATCATATCGTTTGATTTATATTGTTTCAATAAAATATTAATTTTATTAATGAATTTCAAAGACGTTAGCTACTGAGATTGTTCTCATGAAATACAAGGTGAACATAAAGTCCTATCCATTTAGTGAAAACGACCGATTATGTCAAATTTGTTTATGTGCGTAATGAACCCACATACACTGCTGGACAGCACATTATTTCAGTTCAACATGGTCCCCCTCAATTTCAAAGCAGAGCTGCCAACGTTGTGAGGCATGTTGGAAAACTTTCACCAACAAAGCCGGTTTAATGGAATCAACCGCGTCTCTAATGCGCTGTTTCAAATCTGCAAGATCGAGAACCTTGGTTCGATACTCAAGTGATTTGATATAGCCCCATGCAAAGAATTCGAGTGGTTAAGTCTGGAGAACGTGATGCCCACGTGCGTTGTGATCCTCTGCCTACCCATCTTCCTGGAAATGTTTCAAGTTTTTGCAGAACTTGAAGATGGTACGCACGTTTGTGCAACATAAAGTGTAAAATCTTCCCCACAGTGGAAGGTCAAGCTCACGGCTGAGTCGGCGAGTTAATAATGCACGAGGGCTTCGCTCAATGGCTTCCTGAATCCGTTGCACGGTGTCTGCAGGTACAGATGGCTTGCCTGAACACTCCCTGCGATTAAATTTGTTAACAAGCCGACGTATGGTCGCATTTCTGGGGCCAAGTTTCCTAAATGGTCGTGTGAAATCCGCTCTCACTGCATCATCATGAGTTCTCTATGACGGGCCGGACCACGGCAATCCTCTCTTCAATCGTGAACATTCTCAATACCTAAAACAAAAAAAAACAATATATATTTGCGTTTTCACTGAAATTGATAGGGACTTTATGCTCACCCTGTATATATTTTTATATTTTTTTACACATCTTCATGGATTCTATATACCACACAGTGAAAATGGCCCTGTCAAAAATGCATATAGGCTATGTGTGTGTGTGTGTGTGTTCGTGTGGGTGCATGTTTGTGTTTTAACTTTCTAACGGCCTAATTTTTGTTTTTTCGAAACTAAACTCGTGATATTGCAATGTATCTAGAAAATAAGGTTTAGTTCTTAATCAGAAAAATCTGACCATTAAAAGCGGGGATTAACTGAGTGAAGATTTAAACGCTGCTCAATCGGCTGCAAACTTCGATTTTTCATAACGAAACTCGTTGAAATAAAACGAAAAATGAATTCCCAAAAAAATAAGCGAAAACCGACAGTTAGAAATTAGGGTTTACTTGAAAGCGGAAATTTAAAAATTGCTCTAGCAGTCGACATGTTTAATTTCTCGGAGCGAATCTAGGAATATAGATTTAGATTTAGATTTATTTAGCCTGGTGGAGTTAAGGCCATGTGGCCTTCTCTTCCAATTACCAGGACAAACATATGTTACATATAAATACAAAAAAATACAATAATAGTCATACTAAACAATTAATTATCTGTCAAATTGAATAATAATGAATATAATGTCTAATAATGTAATGAAATTAAATACAATTAAAATTAAATTAATGATAGAATGAATACAGAACGGAATAACAGCTCGAATCTACTAAACATAAAAGAAAAGGAAGAAAAAAAAGAACAAAGAAAGTAATAAACTACAATGAATTAATCTATGCTTTTTATACAAGGCATTAGGTAAATATATTAACGAATCTTAAATCTATTTTTATTAAATAATGAAAAAACACATTATTAATTTTTAAAAAGTAATATTAGTGAGTTGTTTCTGTTAGTAATTTTATTTTCAATTTGTTTCTGAAAGATGGAAAAGTTTGGCAGTCTCTGACATAGGGTGGAAGGGAATTCCATATAAGCTACGATTTAATTACACTGGTCGACAAGGTTTTCTTCACAAGAGATCTGATTAGCGAATCTAGTACATCTTTTCATACTGAATTCAGGTATGTAGTCATCATTTTTCCATCAGGCACAGTTTTTTGTGACAGCTACTTTTTTAAAAATTGATTTTAGCATTCTCTTTGACCTGTCATAGGAACCTTTACCTTGTATGTAGCAATTTTATTCATGCTGTATTTAAGGATTGTCACTGATGAGCACGGTGAGCGTTTTCATCAGCAAATTTCCACAATGGGAAAGAGGTACCAAGGCAAGTGGAGTTCTAATATGCTGGCTGACTACGGTTGGACCAAGAAGAGAGTTGTTCCAGATGCAAAATATGCCCAAAAATCACTATCTACCACTTTTTAGATAAGTCGGAATGAGTCAGATGGATTTTATTAAAAATTATAAAAAATGTAAATGAATATCACAGAAGAACTCTTGCCTGATAGGATAAAACTGAAATGATATTTAAGTTCACGATGAAAAATACTTTTAAAATATCACAGTTCAATTCTTGTGAGAGAAAAAAAGTTAATTTGTGTCGACCAGTGTTATCAAAATAACTATATATTCCGTAAAAAACTAAACCGGATTATATATTTGTTTTGCTGAGGAATTCTCTTAGTTCACGCTGTCCCTTCGTGACGGTCTTTTAAATTTTGAAAATAAGTTAATGAAGAGTTGAGTACAGTATGAGCTCTTAAAAATTTAATTTCTATGCTGTTCCCTGTTAATTTACATTCACAGAGTTTTGTCATGAATTATTACTTAAATTATGATCCCTTTAGATTTAGGGATTTACTACAGCAACTGACCCAACCATTAAAACTAGGTTAACGAGCTTCTGCAAACAGATTTACAGAATCTGATATCTTGTTTATGTTCCTAGTTATTTCTTTAACGATGCCATATTCCGCAGCCTATTTAACGCACGAGAGAGAGAGAGAGAGAGAGCGATATTTTGGGCTCTTGTATTAACTGTTTGTAATCTTAATGAAACGTCCTTTCTCTTGTTAAGGGACTAGTGTTTTGGGATAAGAGGAAACCAAACTCCAATCCTGCTTTGCCTAAGGCACTAGGAAACAACCTAAAATGACCATAGACGGCGAAACGCAGGAAATTAACTTAGTGCCCACGGTATGCGACTTACAAGGCGCCACTTTTCTGGATATTCCTGTTAAAATTTAATAAATCCAAATAACCTATAAAAAGCATTTGATTATTTGTTTACGGACGTCCATTTTTGCCATTAGGCCAACCGTCATGACATAGTTGAGCTCCTTTAACTAGAACATTTCTCAGGTAATTTTTTTTTTCTGTTCGTGTATTTTTAAAGTGCTACATTTCTTAGTAATTCGGAAATAACTGGTTTCAATTTTCCCTCCGAAGGAAGCCGTGTCATGGAATTAAAAAAAAATCTTTAATATTATATATTTATTTTCTATTTACTACGTGCTCCATTATTAGCAAACACGCATTGGCTTTCTACATTGTTTATACTATAGATTTTCATTCCTATATTATCAATGCTTATAATATTATGATATTAAAATATGGTCAATTTTAGCTTAAATTAGGTTATAACTAGGGCTGAAAAAAAGTATCGGTATCAGAATAGTAACCAATTTCTATACACATTGTTTACAAAATGCGTGTCTTTGTCGAGCGTCTCCACTGCCTGCTCGGAGCGGAGAGTGTGTATGTTCGACTCTCCTCAGTAATAGACCTGTTTACGTGACGTGTGGTTGTATCAGAATGCCGAAACAAACATTGTGCAAAGATGAGTCCATTCCTACACATTGCTGACTGCACTAGAAGTCTGTCTCGAGTAGCGCGTGTCAACGTGTAGTTTGTAAACACAGCGGTCTAAGTATATTACAGCCTAGCCTATAACCCATACTTTTTTTCAGTCCTAGTTATAACGTATCATAAGGTATACTATGTATAAAATTTAGAAAATGTTTTAAAAAGTCCCCTTTCTTTACTTAACATATTACATTCAATTGTCATCAAACGATCCACGGTTTGATCGCCGTATGAGCATGGGCAAGAATGATTATCCCTTAAACTAGCGAAATACTAACATTTATCGTGCCATGTTTTAAATGTATCGGACCGCAGTGAAAACAAAATTAAGTGTAAGTTGCGTATTTTGTAATTCAACACACATTTAAGCAATTTATACTAAATTGCTTTTCTATTGTTTTATTAAAAATATTAAATAAATTAAATCTGTGTGTCTTAGAGGACACATTAATAATACATTTAAGGGTTGTTACTAATGTTATCGTCGGCCGCGGTGGTTTAGTGATAACATTCCTTGCCTCTAGACCCGAGAGTCACGGATTCAAACCCAGTCGGGTTCGATGGATTTTTAGGATGAAAAAATCGAAGAGACAAATTCTCAAGGAGGGACTTCAAGATGTGAGTCCTGAGTCTAAACATTTTCCGGCTCGTGAAAGAACTTGAAGTCTGAATAAAGGGCCTGTGATATAAAATTTAACCGATTTCATCGATTTAAGTACCTTAGTTTCCCACTAGATGTCTCCTCAAGACGATGATCTAACCACATGTCCCTCGCAGACTTCAGTAGGGAAGTAACTCAATTAGCCATATTAAGAGACGTAGGCCTATGTCCCGCAGCGAGACGAACGGGAATCGATAATCATTATCATCACTCATATTATTATTATTATCATCATCATTATTATTATTATTATTATTATTATTATTATTATTATTATTATTATTATTGTTAAATTAATTACGCTGTTGTGTGTATACACGATTAATTTTAAAATACTGTTACAGACATTAATAATAATATTATCAATAGTATATAGGCCCCTATATATTTCCGGTTTTAACAATGTTGACACATTTTTCCGGCACCACTTTAATTTCCTTTTATAATTTCCTTACATTCGTCTCTATTATAACACAGTTCTTCCTCTATTTCCCAGTCCTTCAAAGTTTCTCTAATCCCTTGGATCCACTTGAGATTTGGTCATTCTTTCCTCCTCGTTCCTGATGGTGTCCATTCTATTATTTTTTGGTAATCTTTCATCCTCCATTCGCTTAATATGCCAGTACCATTTTAGTTGATTTTCTTGGATGAATTTTAAAATCGAGTTTTGCACATTCACGTTCTCTTTTATACCATCATTTATAATTTTCTCTCTCCTTGATATAATAATAATATATAATAATAATAATAATAATAATAATAATAATAATAATGATAATGATGATAATAATAAACAACAGTAATAACAATAACAACAACATTAACAATAATAATAATAATTACAATTATAATTACAATAATAATAACAATAACAATAAAGTTAACTTTATATCTGAAAGATAAAAATGGTTATTATGAGATAACCGTAAAAGATAGATATATGCTGCCGCTGACTTTTTTATAGATTTTTTTAGATATTCAATTCTGTGTACATTAATTTGATGCATATGTTATTATTTAGGCAGCGTAAGCCATTCAATCGTCCAAATAGTTCCGATAAACACGTTTTTCACTACAAAGGATGATTTTTAAGGATGAAGGATTTGAGTATTAGAACTCTCTAATAGCCTAAAACCATCCCGGGAAACTACTGAAAATTTTGCGAAATGCCCCATCACAATCGGATCAATGGTGTAGTAATGCATAAACGAGAAACAGACAGACAGACATACATTCCTTTTTACATAATAGTATTGCGCGTTTTTCCTGATAATGGACTCACTTTTTTTAATTGAACGCCATTTATATAAAAGCAACCAAACATTCTGAATTGAATTTAAAATATTGACTTTTTACAGCCATTTTCATAATAAAATTAATAAAATATGTATATGAGGTATATTTATTGAATACATTATCATATAGGCTATTGTTATATATATATATATATATATATATATATATATATATATTAATTGAAGATATATTAGAAAAAAATTGGTGCTTGGTTCCTTTTATATTCAATTTATCTTTCAGTATTTCAGAAAGTTTGTATTTAGTTTCTTTTGATCGTTGTTGGCGATACTGTTCATTCTGTATCTCGCACAAAATGGCGATCGCCGGGACGCGCAATTTGTGTAGATGCGAAAGTAATTTCGTTTCCCGCTGATATTGAAATATACCGCCATGTATTATATTTGTTAATTTGTTAGTTAATATATATAATTTGTGTTTGTGTGATTTATCGTGTGGCACGGCGTATTTACAGTGATATTTTGTATCTTACAACGTACCAGAATATAGATAACGAGGTATGTTGAAATTTTAGAGACATTCTGGCTTATATATCTATAATCAAATACAATTTTAATTTTCTCAGATATTAGAAGGTTGATCATATGTACAAATGTCTGATTCCAATGGTTACCAATAGCAGATTTTTTAAAACTGGAAATGACAATTTTCATAGCTAGGAAATTACATATGATGTAATGTGAGCATCATAAATTATTGTGCAACCGAACTTATAATTTGGCCTTGATCTGCTTTGTCCTACAGATTACAAAACAGTGAGCTATATGATCTATATGGGAAACCATATGTATTACGAACGGTTAAGTCTCGTAGGCTGCGATGAGCAGGACATGTACAGTAGTACGAATGGGGAAATAAAGAATGACACGGAAAATTCTTGTAGGAAAACCAGAGGGAAAGAGTATAGCAGGAGAGCCCATAATGAGTTGGGAGATTACCATTAAACTATGATTTGAGGGAGATGAATCATAGAGTGTGAGTTAGTAGGATTGGATTTAAATTTATTTTAAATTATCCCTAACCTGCAGTTAGACGACTAGAGGAGGCCAGTCAATAGACTTTCTACTGAGTTCGAAACAGGTCAACAGATCATAAATTTGTAAACGGACTATGATAATGATGATGAAAATGATACCTTAAAAGTTATTTAACGATTTTCACTATTATATAATCAGTCAATTTAACGATAATTTTCTTGTCGCGGAGGGGAATGGTATGTTGTGTGAGAATTTCTTAAATAATTCGCAACAACTGGAAACATAATGTGTTAATTATACACATGTATGACGGAAATGCACATTATTCTGAGTAAATTAGTAAAACTTCCTCGGTTTTTATTGCTGGTACAGTTTTTCTTGTTAAAACTTGTTATTTATACATTCACGTAGGTCGGATACCAGCAGTAATTGCATTTAGGTAAGTTATTAGGAGATCCGGTAGGAGGCAGCACCAGCAGCCGACTAATAATTTACGACTCAGCCCTCCACAACCTTTACAAAATTTTCCTTTGCACCCAAAAGAATAAGAAATAAAGTGGGAGATGGAGGGGTTAGAAAATCCTACTCTATATCTCCCAAGAAGAGCTAACGAGCAATTTCTATTTAACCAGCCAGCCTCATACACTTGAGAATGGAGAAGTTTTCTCACCAGAAGCCTTAAGCTGGTTTAAAGCCCAGTTTTCAGCGCAAATATTGCTCCAGCGATTATAAAGAGTGCCACAGGATTATCAATATCGTGGTTTTAGTTTTGTGCGATAGGAATACCGAATAGAAACTTCTAAAATACGTCCAGTAGTATCTTTATATTATTTGTCTCTCATTTTACTTCCTGAATTACAGTAAATATATAATTTTGGGACTGTTTATGCTATAGCGGTCAACAAGGGATGTTTGACAATGATTGGGCCTACTGAATATTAAATCATAGAGCAGTTATATCTATATAGCTGGTATCACAATATTTCACATCTTCCTGCACCCAATTAATCTACTGTCGTTCTCCCCCACATCTCTGTCATTGCAATCTTCATCGTCCAATCCTTTTTTTCCCTCATGAGCTCAAAACACCATCTATCCACGTTATTTTTGGCAGTTATATATATATATATATATATATATATATATATATATTTAATACTCATACATAACCAAGTGGGGAAAGGCTACCACTTTGCTGGAATTATTTAATCATTCCAATTAATTATACTTATTTCCCTACATATATCTGCGTATAACAAGTGGTTAGCACATCACCTAAAATAGTCATCTAGTATGCAATTAAGGTATCACTTGAATGGGAAAACCTGATAAAATTTGGATAGAAGCTCTAATTTAGGCTTGAAGTTCTTTTTCGAGCCCGAAAAGCTTCAATCTCGAGACACACAGCCTGAAGTACCTCCCAGATTAATTTCCCTAGTTTTCTCACGCTTTGTATCTAAGAACTGTTGGCTGGTTTGAACCAGCGACTCTCAGGACCAGAGGAAAGGAACTTATCCACTAGGCACCGAGGACGATATACATATATATATATATATATATATATATATATATATATATATATACACACACACCAATAAATCTAAATGCACACATAGACAATCTTATATCTTATTTTTTATAATTCCGGGCCTATGAAATAAATACATATCAACTTTAAATAAAAAGTAATGAAGTAACATAAGCCACCAAAAAATAAATAAAATAAAATAACATACTTATGAAGAGAATTCTTGTATATTCAGCCAAAAAATGAAGGCAAACCCTTGTGACAATAAATATGGCCTCTTGGGGACCTGTTCAAATATAACGTGAATATATTAATCAGTAATTCATAATGCTCTGGGATGTTTGATTACATCATCTTCGGCGAGGAATCTGTTGTTTCATTTATTTTTTCCGCCACGGAAGATGGCTGAGCCAAGTAATAACGCAACTTAAAACAGAAACCAAAAGTGAAATCAGCATTTGAAGGGGAGGGGGAGTAAACAATAGAATGAAACAAGGAAGTTTACCAAGAGGAGATTTCCGATAAATACGATGCACAAGTTAATCTAGTAAAATGTGATGATAAAGGTATTGCGAGAAAAATACCTTGAATATTTAAACATAGCCTTAATAAAAAATAACGCCTTGGAGGTCTTTGGCTTGTCGACCGACTGTGTCATATACAGGAGTGTATACAAGGGTAATGTGTTGTCAACATGTCTGCCCTCCACAGTTACCTATAGCTGATTTTTAAAAATCTGAAACCGATATTTTCGTAACTACCAAATCCCTTAAAATGCTGGGCGAACATTAGCATCATCATCATCAGTGGTGAAACCGGTCTTGTAGTTTGACCTTGACCTTCCTTTGTACTAGCGCTCATTCATTTCTATCAGCTGCCTTTTCCCTCTATTCATAATGCCTGACTTCCTTAAATATGTTTAGACAAAGTGAATTAATGTTAAATATGCTTCTTATATTTCATGCTGCTGGATAAATGATAGTATTTTTTCCGTCTCAAACTATTTTTTTATTGCCAACTTGTCTCATTAAAGGTCATCCCATACGCTATTGAAAAGGAGCCCGCCAAGTCAGGATGGCTTAGACCGCTCTCCCACTATGATTATAGCGAACAAAAATTTAATAAACGTCTATTGAAGGTATGTAAAAAAGTCGTTGCAGACGACTAGGTATTAATAGCACAAGACCACGATGACATAGAATACATGGCAAAAAAACTAAAAGAAGAATATGAAAAATGGGGACTTTATTTATAAATATTGAGAAACTAAATATATGTATATAGGAGAAGAAATGGAAAATATACATTTCAACAACGGAGAAGAACTAAAACGTAGTATTGAATGCACTTATTTAGGAACAAAATAAGACCATTCAGGCGATAACACAGTGGAAATTAAAAATAGAATCGCACTAACAAAACAAGCAATAAATGCTTTAAACACTGTTTAGTGGAAAAAAATATTACAAAAAATATAATCTTACAAATATATCAAATCATAATTCAGAGCATTTTAACATATGGTGCTGAAGTCTGGCAAATTCCTATCAGGGAAATGAAAAACATTTTAAGTACAGAAATGGATGTTTTAAGAAGATCAGATGGAAAATATAGAATAGATAGAATACCAAATAAATGAATAAGGGAAATTATGGGTGTACAAGAGGAGCCGGGCATCATAGACATTATAGTAAAGGAAAGATTACAGTGGTATGGCCATGTCAAAAGAATGCCAGAGCATTGCCTAAAATTGTTATGGAGTGGATCCCAATGGAAAGGAGGAAGAGAGGAAAACCGAAGAAAACTTGGATAGAAGGGGTAAGTTACAAGCGGCTATGAATATCAGAGGATTGAAGGAAGAACAATGGATGGACAGAGAAGAATGACGTTTGGTTTCCGGAAGACGGCGGCAGCTGTCATGATACCGGATGATGGTGTAAAACAGTCGCATATAAAATTTCGAAAGAAATATTTAGATATGATGAAATGTTAGCTTTTAGCTTACGGACTCACACATCTTGCAATGGTGATGAGTACGAGAGAAAGAGGAAAAGAAGGATAATAAGAAGAGCGGGGATAAAGGAAGACAACGATAAGGATGAATATGAGGAGAATTAGGAGAAGAGATGAATTCCGCACTTCGCATAATGCTGATTAAAAGAAATGGAAGTTAAATGTGAAATTAATTATGACCTGACACTTGTGCAATATAAATGGTACTTGCTGTAGGTTGATAAAGAGAGACATAATCTGGCAAACAGAGACACTTGCATATATAATAAACAAAGTCGGCGCTATAGTGACAGGTCCATCCGGCAGTGTGGACTCGCAAGGAAAACTTATGTGCCGCTTTGCAACATCTGCGCTGCTCTCGCTCCCCCCAGCCGAATTTAAGAGCTCTGGCCCACTAACAATTCACTCCAATAAAAGAGAACAAGTTCCGCGAAGGCCCACCAGCTGACACTGCGATAGTTCACAAAGTGTTTTATTAAAATTCTGGACAGCTCACATCTACTTCGCTACTAGAAAAAATTAACCCTCAGTCTGCACAGTAAGATCACATTTCTTATTTAAGGGAAGCGGATGCTAGAAAATAAACTCCTTTCCTTTGTTGTAACATTATAGCATTTCAAACATTTAGAAAGTATGTACTAATACAAGGAAATAACAAATGTAAAATTAACAAAAATAAAAGTATTTTGGGACACCAAATGATTGAACATTCATAAACATGTTGAGTATAAAAATATAAAAAACTAATTCATTATTCAGATTTTTTTGTTTAGATTTAAAATATATTTATTTACCTGGTGAAGTTAAGGCCATGTGGCCTTCTCTTCCACTCACCAGGACAAACATATGTACGTACTAAACAATTAATTATCTGGTCAAACTGAAGAAGAAATATTAGCATGCATAAAATACCTAACAAGTTATAATCCCATTTTTAAGCCAAAACTTTAAAGTTAAAAAAATCCCGATTTATTGCCAAAGAATCGCAATATTGTAATAATGCACCCTAGTGGAGAAATTTATAACCAACGTTATATTATTAATTTCTGATGTCCTATGATGTAAATATGTCAATTCTATTTTTCTGTAACGTCATTTCCTGGAAAATAATTCGTTTAAGAAAGTGCAAACAGTGGTTTCTCTTTTTTTTTGTGGTATAGTCAATTGTTACAAATGTTTTTATATTATCTCCCGTAAGCACTTTCAGCTGACATTCGTGCACTATATATACAATCTAGTAGCCGCATTTCTTGGAGAGTCAGTCACTGCAAAACAATGCTATGACCTATTCAGAATATAAATATTCTTTAAAATGATAAACTTTTGTTGATAAATTCGAGGCGAAACATGACTGCGATTGGCTGTAAAAAAATCATTGAAATGTGATTGGTCATTGACTTCCATTTGGGGCATGAGTTAAATAGTCAAAGTAAATGTACATTCCGTAAACCAATAAAATCGACCGAACATTCGACTGAGGAATTCGATTAGTTTATGCAATTTCTGCGTGGCGGATTTTTTATTATATTTATTGTCTCGTACATTTGATAAGATCGTTCGAAGTCTCAGATAAGTGTGGAATGCAGGCTTTCACGGCTGGTAATCATAATGTTAAAAGATCCCAGGCTATGTGGCCGTGGTCTATAACTGGCATTTCTTCCAGACGTTTCTCCCTCAACTGCGGAGGGCATCTTCAGTGGCGAGTGCTTCTAGGTGATGTTACCTTGTCGTAGACTCGACTGTGATAATTACTTTCGGTTATGGGAAGGTCCACAATTTTTAATTTGTAATGTTTTCTTTTTATAACAGAGTGGAAATAGATAAACCACTTTTATATGAAATGTCTCCTCTTAAAGCAATACAAAATATACTTGAACGTTTTTCTCTGTCGTAAGGGCTTATGTTCACTGTAGCCTATAGGGCCTACATGTTATGTCTGGAAAAATTAATTTCCATAATTACTATGATCACAATTAGCTGATGTTACAGTGAAGCCCCACCATAATGCTTCTCGAAGTGGAACCGTCCCTATTAAATCTTGCGAAAAAGTTTCACTACATACGTACCTACGGGATCTCGGGGATTAAGAGAGAACAATTTGTGCTTCTGCTGGATCTGTGCTCAATGGCAGAGCTGATATATTGGGTTCTAATCCAGCTTCAGTGGCATTTTTCTCTCTCAAGTTATGTTAACTGTAGCCTACGGACTGCTTGATTGGAAACAAAATATTTTCCATATGTTCAAATTGCTCAATAAACTATCGTATTCTAAAGTGTTTATGGTTTTTTCTAGTATAATATTGCGTAATCCATGTTTCCTTTTATATATAAATATTTTAATTCTTTTTGGTTTTACTATTTGCATAGTTGTAAAACATTTTCTTCCTACAACTAAAGTCAATATTTATGAACCTGAATATCCTGCACATAAGACGAGTTCCAACTTTGACCAACAGTAAGTAAACTATGTGCAAACATTTCAAACTAAACATAATGAAATTGCATACATATTATACTGTACCCCAACCTACAATACGTTGTCATAATGCTTATCCTTATTATTTTATCAATCACTCTCATAGATATTCTATGGTCGGTATAGTTCCTTAAGTTAGTATAATGCAAATGCATAATAGCATTAAAATTCTGAAAATAGCATTTCTTCGTTTTTATAGTTGAATCCCCAAAATCCGTAACATACAGTTTTCTTTACTGTAGACCTGTGAGTAAACAGGAATGAACTGCAAAAGGAAATAAAGCACAGACTCAAATGTTAAAATGCATGATATTGTGTATTATAGGGACTCTTCTTATCTCCATTTCTGAAAACACACACACACACACACACACACATATATATATATATATATATATATATATATATATATATATATATATATATCCGTACTAATTCTGCCCGAGGGCAGGTCTTTCACTGCAGTCATAGCATTTCCATGCTATGCTTTTCAGTTTACTAGGGAATTATAGGTGTGGTAGCTTCCCGTTGCTTTCCACACCGGTGAAGAATGGTGATCATAAGGATGGTGAGGATGATGACCGGATGATTTTCGGGGACCCTTGAGCCCTAAGGTTCCTGACATTTGTCTTACAGGTGAGGAAAAACCCCGAAAAACAATCTCACCCAGGAAGCTTGTCCCGACCGGGGATCGAACACGGGCCCGCTGCGTGACAAGGCAGCACACTACCTTGAGACCACAGTGGTGGAATATATATATATATATATATATATAACTATAAGGAGTCTTCCAGTTATATTCATTAAATGGGTGCGAAATATGGCCTCTTACTTTTGAGAGAGGGGAAAAATATTACGAATATTTTTAGGATAAACTGGAAGGATTTTTTTGGGGGAGAGGAAGAGATAGACTAACAGAGTGGTAATTAGAGATAGCCCCTAACTATAAAACAGTGTGCTACTTAATCTTTAAGGGTAACGTTTAGCAATATGATTAGTTAGGTATGTAGACTGCGATTTGCAGGACATATGGAACGAAAGGGGTGTGAAAGAGGGACACGGAAATTTATTTCAGGAAAACCAGAATAAAGCATCCAGCAATTAAAAAAAAAGGCATTTTGTTAGAGTAACATTAACCATGATTTTAGGGAGGTGAATTATGTAGTGAATGAATGAAAACTACTCTTTACATCAATTAAATCAGTTATGCCAGGAATACAATTTTAAAATATCTAAGGAAAAAACGAAAATAATGGCATTTTGGGGAAGTGAACATATACGATCAAAAATCATAATAGACAACAAACCTCTGGAACAACTAACAAATTTTAATTATTTGGATGTAATTTTACTATAAACACAAAAACTGAAAGAGACGTAAATGTGAAACTGTCAAGATTCAAATGATATGTGGAACTATACATAAAACATTAAAGAACAAAACAAGAAGAGATACTAGACTAAACTTTTATGAAACATTGGCAGTCCCTGCATTACTTTATGGGACTGAAACTTGGGTAATGACCAAAAATTACAAAGTAGAATGCAAAGCGTAGAAATGAACTTCCTTTGAAGAACAAAAGGCTGCACAAGAATGGATCGGTTAAATAATGAAGATATAAGAACAGAGTTAAATATATATATATATATATATATATATATTATATATTAAAGGATAAATTCAAAGAATATAGAAAAAAATGGTTTAGACATGTAGAAAGAATGAACGTAACAAGATTACCAAAAGCAGCATTTAACTACAAGCCAAGAGGTTCAAGGAATATAGGAAGGCCAGTGAAAAGATGGACAGAACAACTGTGATGAGGAACAGGCATTTTGCCTAGCCCGTGAAGTGAAGAAGAAAAAAGAAGAAGATGATGATGATGAATGAAAAGTATTAGCTCTGAAAAGGGTTGTATGGGGAGATTACATGCCCGTAGCCATGAACCTCCGAGTTCAATAGTGCCAGAGAGTTTGTAGCATATAGGAGTAAAAAGAAGATTTTTTTTTTCATTATCCAGTCTCCAATTATTCTATACCATAAATCAATACGTCCTTACATTTTAAATAATAGGCAGTAAAGTTTAAAAACAACAAGCTATACCAACCAGCCATTTCCAAAACATTACCTTTTGTATAAATTAATTGTTATTTTTTCGCCAAATACATGAGAGAGCTGAGGCGGGTATTATAACCTCAAAAGGGAGGAGGCGGAGGGAATGACAAAATAAAGAGTCTTGCTTGCCAACGTGACGTTTAATAAAAGTCCACATCAAAAGCGGGCGGCGAACGTCCGGCGCGGCGTTTCATGCGTGAAGGGGTAAAGTAAATATTAACACTGGCTGCTGAAAAATACCCTGCGGCAATTTAACTCTTGCAATAATGGCCATCACACCTCCGCGCTTTGGGTATTACATACTTCAAGAAAAAGTGTGATCTAATTATCAGCTCTGATTATTTTAACAGCTGCCATTTCCACTTGGTTTCAGTACTTTCAGGCAATCTTGTATTAAATGAACAGAATGGTATGAAATTTAATTTATTTCTTATTTTTTGTTGTAACTTTCTTGCATTCCATGCATTTTGGAGGTATATGCTAATACAAGTTAGACATAACTCACAGTTATATAAAAACATGAACATGTGTCGCCCAATCAAATTCCAAGAATATTAAACAAGAAGAGACCCATAGGACGAAGAGATGCGGGGCGGGTAAAACGATGGTAGTCTATCCAGTTCCAAACTCCAGTTAACTATTGACACGGGACAGGCCAAACTTCATAACCCATAATAGTTATTGATGTTATTATAATAGATTGTACTAATGGAATGACGTAACGAATGGAAAATTAACAATTAATAGTTTGAGGCTCCAAATTATAGTATATATATAAACATTTAGACAGAATGGACAATACAGGTTACCCAAATAGATCAACACCTACAAACCACATGTGAAAAGATCTTTGGGACGGCCAAGGAAACGATGGACTTGAGACCGGAACAGGTCACATTGACCTAATCCTGGAAAGGAAGAAGAACATATATATATATATATATATATATATCTTAGGGTTTTTACAGCTGCTGGCGTCTTCCCGTGCCAAACCTCCAAAGCCTACGATCTTGGGCATCTTCAATGCTTAGCACTCTTGCTTGCATTAATGTGTATATATATATATATATATATATATATATATATCCACCGCTGTGGTCTCGAGGTAGTGCGCTGCCTTGTCACGCAGCCAGCCCGGGTTCGATTCCCGGTCGAGACGGGCTTCCTGGGTAAGGGTTTTTTTCCCTCACCTGTAAGACAAATGTCAGGTAGCTCTGAGACCCAAAAGGTCCCCGAACATCATCTGGCTATCATCATCATCCTTATCATTATCATCATCTCCGCTGTGGAAAGCAACGGGAAGCTACCACACCTATAGTTCCCTAGTAAAACTGCAAAGCATGGTATGAAAATGCTATGATTGCAGTGAAGGACCTGCCCTAGGGTAGAACACTATGGAATATATATATATATATATATATACAGTGTGGAAGTAATATTAGTGCGCACATTTTAAGTATGAATTCCTAGTGGTTAATATAAGCAAAATATTAAAATTACATAACACAAGGTACAAATTCGGTAATGTGAAACTTGATAGTATCCACATTCTTTTAATGAAGTACCGCAATTGTTAAAACTTCCATTAGCCTTTGAATTGTCGAGTATCCTTTAATTTTTTTCAGTGCCACCGCTTTGTCATTTCGACATTTCTGGTATTCTCTCCTGACATTGGCGTATTGTAACCCACTTCTGAGGATGGGCGCCTGGAAGGATAAAATACATTTATTTCATACTATGTCTCCTTTCAAAAATTTACGATTTTTACAAAATGTCCGGAAAATAAACATTACAGTAGCCTACCATGTATAGGACTGTCTCGGTATACACCCCATCATGTTATTTAATTGATTATTTATTCATTTGTCCACCGCTGTGGTCTCGAGGTAGCGTGCTGCCTTGTCACGCAGCGGGCCCGGGTTCGATCCCCGGTCGGGGCAGTTTTTCTGGGTGAGGTTTTTATCGGGGTTTTTCCTCGTCAGGTCCCCGAAATCATGTGGCCATCATCTCCATCATCATCCTTATCATTATCATCATCATCATCATCATCGTCGTCATCCTTCACCGGTGTGGAAAGCAACGGGAAACTACCACACCTACACAATTCCCTAGTAAAACTGCAAGCATAGCATGAAAATGCTATGATTGCAGTGAAGGACCTGCCCTCGGGCAGAATTACTATGGATGGATTTATTCATTTCATGTCCCACTTACCTCATCTCATGTATATTACGATGCGAAGTTGGGAAGTGGTTTTTACAGAAGCGAGGAAAATGTTTAAAAATGGAACGAAGCGAGGTTTTTAATTTCCGAGATTCTGTAAAACACTTTACAAACGTGCGATGTACATTATTTTTTGCGCTATGGTGTTTTCAAAATACAGCAGCTGAGAGGTCAACGCTACGAGACGCTGGAGGATATTCGAAAAAACAGTGTGTCAGTATCTTCGGGCAGCTGGAACGGACTTCTATCGTAAGTGAATTTTCAAGCTTGTAGAACGCTGGAAAAAATGTGTGCAAAGAAATGGAGACTATGTTGAAAAGTGGCATAAAGGTTTGTAGATAAACATGGTTTGTCTAAAATAAATATTATGATTGTTAAAAAAAATGTTGCTCATGACTTTCAGTATGACCCTCGTAATAAATAATAGTAAAATAATAACACATTTGTTGGAAATAATTGCGTTCATTATAAACAATTGACTAACGTTAACAGTGTGGGCAATATTTATTAATTGAAAGAACAGGAGGTCGTGAGACCAATTTAGTGATAAAATGGCGGAAAGTACATATTTATTATTCTTATATTGTTTCAAATAAATTTCAGTTCATTTAAATGTATATTAACACTACCTTTTGGATATTTTTTTGTATATACATTGTATGTAGTATACATAGAGGGCAGTGGTTTACTCCCCACACGCATATTTGTAATATGTAATATTACAGTATAGTTATTTTTATTACATTATAGTTATTTAGGTTGGCAACCCCGAAAGGTAGGAAGTTGAACTTTCAATCATGGTCGCCATTGCTGTAAATACTACAAGACGCACTGTCGCGCAAAAAATATATATTGGTTGGCAATCCACAATGTTGAAAATATATAGTTGCCGGGATCTAATGTGCGTACCAATGTTCTGACTCATGACTCCGAGCCTGAGCAATTTAAAAGGGCAGCGGGGTCAACGGGTGGATTGTACTACCCCTCGCGGCCACGGGCCCAACCCAAAAATGGTGGTACGGATCACGGGAGAAGAACCAGTTGTGCTGGACTCGGAAGACGACCTAAAACTCACATAACACCGTAGAGTAGAATTTAATTCGTTTCATCCATAATGTAATAGGATACCATAGCAGATATTTGAAGCCGCGGTGCTTATGGCAGTCTACCCGCCCAGTCTGAATAAATAATTTAAAACCATGCACAGGGTGTCTGAAATTTGAAAACATAGTAGCTGTGGAAGAAGGTCTCAAAGAATTCTCCGGAAAAAAAAAAACAGAGACTAGTGCTGTCGCGAAATAACAAACCTCGCTGAAAGATGGCTCAAGACCATAGAATGTGATAGTATCTACATTTAAAGAATAATTAATTTTTTGTTAAGAAAAATCCAAATACAATTTTGTTTAAAAAAAAAAGGACATTACTTATGAGACAGTATCTGTACATATTTGATTTCACTAACTCCGATACATTGAAATGAAATTATATATATATATATATATATATATATATATATATATTCCATAGTGTTCTGCCCGAGGGCAGGTCTTTCACTGCAATCATAGCATTTTCATGCTATGCTTTTCAGCTTTACTAGGGAATATATCATAGGTGTGGTAGCTTCCCGTTACTTTTCACACCGGTCAAGGATGATGATGATAATGATAAGAATGATGATGATGGCCGGATGCTTTTCGGTGACCGTTTGGCCCTAATCATCCTGACATTTGTCTTACAGGTGAGGAAAAATCCCGAAAAAAACCTCACCCAGGAGCCTGTCCCGACCGAGTATCGAAACCGGGCCCTATGCGTGAGAAGGCAGCACGCTAACTCGAGACCACAGCGGTGGAATACACACACACACACACACACACACACACACACCACACCACACACACACACACACACACACACACATATAATCATTTAAAACACAGAATACAGTTTTTAAATGTAGAATGAATGTAAGCCTACTGGATGTGCAATCATGTAGGACTAGCCATATAATATATGAATACATAATGAAAGTAGGCCTATGTCGTCTTGATGTGTTTATGAATACATGCATGCACGCTGGTTTAAATGCTGTTTAATTCTTGTGTGTGTGTGTGTGTGTGTGTATGTATATATATATATATATATATATATATATATATATATATATATATATATAGGCCTATAATGTATGTATGTATATACACATAATGTTAAAAAATTTAAATATTTAGGATCTATCTTAGATAAAAATGAGAATTCAACTACAGAAATTGAAAGAAGAATAACTAATGGAAGAAGAATCATTGGCATGTTGAACTCAGAGCTTTGGAATAGAAATACAGGCTTATATACAGAACGAAGAAAATTATATTTCAGGTTCTGTTACAAAGCATTTTATTATATGGGCCCGAAATCTGGACAGTAAGTAGAAAACAAGCCAACAAGCTGTTAGCAGTAGAAATGGATTTTTGGAGGCGATCGACAAGAATTTCAAGAAGGGATATGGTCAGAAACAGCACAATAAGAGAAATTATGCAAGTTGAAAAAAAAACATATTAGGAAAAATAGAAGTAAAACGTTTGAAATGGTATGGATACCTCATAAGAATGGAAGAAGAGAGAATACCAAAGAAGATCCTTAATCGGAAAGCTAATGAAAGAATTGGAAGAGGCAGGCCTAGAAAACGATGGATGGATGCAGTGAAGAGAAATATGGAAGCTAGAGATTTGAGGGAAGAAGATGCATTAGATAGGAACCTCTGGCGACAAATCATTTTGGGTTAAAGGAGAAACAGTGTATTGTGGAATATTCCTAATATATATATATATATATTATATGTGTGTATATAATGTGTGTGTGTGTGTGTGTGTGTGTGTGTGTGTGGGTGTGTGGGTGGGTGTGTGTGGGTGTGTGTGTGTGTGTCAAGATTCGAAATTGCTCAATTTATTTTCAATAAATCTATTTTATGTTTACTTCCGGGAGTTTCGAGAAAAGCTTGATAGTTAAAGCACAAAGAGAAGACGCTAAATGCATACTAAGTATCACAATGATATTTAAGTCACGTCACCCACTTGCTGTCTGATAATTTATATTCCAAACTTCTTCAACTGTCGCGCACCAATATTGTAACGAAATTCCCAAGTACTCCGTTTTTTTTATTTTTATTATGATATAACACACAGTTGTCTTCCCTCGTTTTAAAGCTCACTATTTGTGAATAAATATATAAACTGAGTTTAATTATTGTAATCAATTGAATTGGCGTTTACTTGAAGAAAATCCATAATCTATTTAATTAAATAAAAATAAAACTTAAAGTCTTATATGATTTTCGTATTTATTAAAATGTAAATTAATAACAGCTGTTTCGGTACTTTGTAGGCCTACCTTCTTCAGACATGATTACAAATGAATGATAACATAATTCATTAATTTGTAATCATGTCTGAAGAACGTACAAAGTACCGAAACAGCTGTTATTGATTTATATTTTAATAAATATGAAAAACAGATAAAAACTCTTAAGTTTTATTTTTATTTAATTAAATTTAATTATTGTGACTTTTACATAATATTAAATATATTTTTATTACTTTGCTTATTTTTTAATTTGCAATATAATTAATTGTAATATTATATTTTGCTCTGGATTGTTTCTGTATTATCAGGCAGTGATGTTTTGAAACGTACTGCAAAAATGTCGTGGGATTTGCTGCACAAACGATAATTTATAAATCTGTTTTGTACCATATATTTTTTTTTTTGCTCTAATAAGGATCTATTACTACTACTATTACTACTATAAAGCCGATTATTTTAGGATTTCGTGTACTGTCATCTAAAACCAAATTAAAACTACAGGAGAAAAATAAGGAATGTTACAAAATTAGGAAATTGGAGGTAGCCATGACATCTGGTGTAGTTTTTAATCACGCTAATGAACTTGATTATTAAGATCGCTGTTAAATAAAATACGAGCATCTGCTAAACCAAAAAACAAATATATATATATATATATATATGAAAGAAAAATAATGTATGAGTCGATATTTGAACCCGAGTTTCTACACTCGTTTAGCGCTCTAAACATTTGAGCTGCTCAGGAATCCTAACACAAACATTTATTTTTCTTATATATATATCATTCTTAATTTACACGAGAGGTATCTGGATATCGTTCCAACTGTCATCTAGTGGTCACTATAACAAATAGGTATATTTAAAGCTATGTCTACTTTATAGCAGTAACGCTTGTATATTCAGATACCATAACATTTGGGAATGAAGGCAAATATGACATGAAAAGGAAAATAAATGCCTCAGTCGGATTTGAACTCGAGTTTTTAAACTCTGTACGTTTAGCGCTCTAACCATATGAGCTACTCAGGAATCCAAACACAAACATTTATTTTTCTTATATATATATATATATATATATATATAGTATTCTCAATTTACACGAGAGGTAGCGGGAAATCGTTCCAATTGCCATCTAGTGGCCACTATAACAAGTAAGCATATTTAAAGAGAACATCTACTTTATAGCAGTAACACTTGTATATTTAGATGTATAACATTTAGCAATGAAGGCAAATATGACATGGAAAGAAAAATAAATGCCTGAGTCGGGATTTGAACCCGATTTTCTAAACTCTATCGTTTAGCACTCTAACCATCTGAGCTACTCAGTAATCCTAACACAAACATTTATTTTTCTTACGCATATAGCATTCTCAATTTACACGAGAGGTAGCGGGATATCGTTCCAACTGCCATCTAGTGGCCACTATATATATAGGGCTAGTTTTAATTTTACTGACAAACTGCACGGACTGATTCCTGACAGTAAATGTAGAAAAAATGTCGTATGAATAAGTGTCCATAAATGCATCGTTGCCACGCTAGATGGCACTGACGAATGAGATTATTCTCTCGGCCCTATTACATGGCCTGCTAGATCACCGGACTTAACCCCCCTGGATTTTTACCTCTGGGGGCATGTGAAAAGTATTGTGTATACTGGACTAGTTCCTGATGAGCATATCCTTCAACAGCGTGTCCACGTCACCTGTGACGCTATTTGGAGTGAGGCCGAAACATGCGAACGAGTGAGTCAATCCATGATACGACGTGTGAACGCGTGCATTGCGTCCTATGGAGGCCACGTTGAACATCTGTTGTGACGTAGATGCGATTATGCTATGTACTGTGTGCCGGGACAATTTGTTGTCGTTGCACTCACATCTTTCATTTTCGGACACATGTTTATATGATTTTTTTTTTCCTTCACTTCCAGTCAGGAATCAGTCCTGAAGTTTATCGGTGTAATTACCGTTCACCCTCTATAGTGAGATGTAATGTTTACTTACGTCCTCACTGGCACTATCGAACCCATAGGTTCATGGCCGCGCAGACATAAGCTCTCCATACATCCCTATCCTGAGCTAATGCTTCCCAATCATTCCCTGTATAATCGATGTAATGTTTAATATATATATAATGAATGTATGTATGTTCTTTATAGACTTCTAAACCGTTGAACAGATCTTCGTAAAATGTGTATATACAGGATTTCAGATGCGGCGAGTGTATAGCCGTTATATATTGTTCTAAAATAATTTGGTGTAGGAGGTCACCTGAAACGAAAATTTAAAATTCGCTCTAGCGATCGCAATTTTTGATGTTTCACAACAAAACTCGGACTATCCTATTAAAATAAACTGAGATATGTATTATGAAAATAGCGAATTCCGACTGTTAGAAGAGGGAATTTACTTGAAATCCGAAATTTAAAAAAATGTCTATACGATTGGGCCGATTTTAATTATATATATTTTTGTGTGGGTTTGTGCGGGCCCCTGGATAGCTTAGTTTCATAATTGGATCCTCTAAATCCATTAGGTGTTGTGAAAATTTAAAGATTGCTCTAGTGGTCACAATTTTTTATGTGTCACAACGAAACTCAATATGTCCTATTGAAATAAACCGAGGTTGGTATTATCAAAAAAAAATGAGTGAAATCCGACAATTAGAATTGGAGGTTTACTTGAAATCCGAAATTAAAAACTACCTAAACGACTGGATCGATTTGATCAAAGTTTTTGTGTGTGTTTGAGTGAGTCCCTAGAATGTTTAGATTCACAATTGGTCTCGGTAGATGGCGCTGCGATCAGGTTATAGGATTTTTTTATGTCAGATGTGTAGTCATCTGCATTATCGACATGTTCCGCTCGACAACAATGTTACGTCATCATGCACGCTTCTTGAGCCACAACAGATGGCTGTGAGATGTTTTGTTGCGAACTTATTTAATAATATCTGATTACTGTTGATTAGTGAAATTTTATGGTAAAAAAGAAATTTACATTTTTTCGTCCGGCCATGGCACGAGAATTGAACGCTCGGTCAGGACGTTTGCCGGGTGCACTAGTAGGCCTATAATATAATTTTACAAAACCAATTACTGCTATCTTGAATTGTTTATAAAGTGAGACTTCTCACTTGGAGTTGAGGTTACTATCACACACACAGTATCTGTAGAGGATAAACATTTACCCGTAGATCTTACAATTGATAATGCATCAAATTTGTATTAGGTATTCCCTCGACCATTAACGTAGTTGCAGCGGCATGTCAAGGGAGCTATTTCTATCACAATTGATGAGTAATGCACCATATTCACAATCTAATTATTATTTTCGAGATGTTGATAAGCAATGTACTCCTTTTAACTAATAAAATATTCACTTCTTCTTTCTTGAATTATTTTATCATTTTTTTTAAACAAGTTTATAATAATGAAGATGAATCTTGTTCTTTTTGTTTCAGTTATTTAATTTGATATATTATCAAATTAGTTGTCACTATTTTATATTGAATAAAGTAAAATTCTTTAGTAATTCTTCTTCGATTAATAATAATATATATATATATATATATATATATATATATATATATATATATATATATTTATATATATGATATATAAATATCAAATAAATAGGCCTATCTTTCTCACTTTAATTTTAAAAATATTCAATTATTATTTTCAATTATTTTTATTGTATATCAATTTGATATAGGCAATATCTATTTAAATTGAAATTACGCCAATTTAAATTATTTCATAAATATAATTATGTTAACTAGACTTACGTAATTTGGACTTTATTTTTTATATATGTACTTTAAGTTGTTTCAAATAACACATACATTAAATAAACTTTTATTTAATGAACATTTAATGGCGTCGATGGTTCATCGTATTCTTGTAGCCATCTCTCTTCTTCCTTTGTTGTAGATTATCATGTTGTCAGATTCTGATTGGTAATGGCCTAATCCAGAAAGAACACGATTCGCTCGCCCTCTTCCTCAATTCTCCAATCAAATATTTAATGTTCGGACGACTGAAGCCCACATTATTTGAACATTCTTTCGTCGTAATCATTTGTTTGTAACTTCAACATTTATTGTTTACCACAACAATATGTATGAAGAAATCATTGTTACTCTTCTCATCGATGTTACTAAAATTATTCATTGTATTTTAGCAATTATATTTTATACAATACATAATATTTAGTTTCAATTTATTTATATCATTATTTAAATTAAAAATTAAATAAATAGAATCCCAAAATTATTATTAAAATAAGGGTAACTTTTCCGATTATAATCTTCATTGTTATCTCGATCTTCTTCTTCTTCTTCTTCTTGATAGGCCTTCCAGAGTTTTGTCGCTCTCAGAGAGTTCATTTTCTTATCTTCTTCTGAGTGGTCCAATGTCCCTGCGACCATTGTAATTGATACAGAAGGCCTAATGACTGTTTTGTTAATCTGGATGAATCTATAAGCACGTCTAAACATTAAATCACGTTGATTGTAAAATTAAAAGTTGAACATCACAGGCCTAACTAAATTGATTTATAGTGTTACTTTTACTTAAAATAATTATTGATTTAATAACTTACTGTGCAAATTAAAAAGGTATTTCAACATGATAAAAATGGGTTGAATAGATTATAATGTCACTCTCTGTACATTGGCCTACCTGTACGAGTGTGCGCCTTGCGGGGGTTACTTAACCAAGCTAATTAAGCTTATTTTCTTAAAGATGGTTTAAGCATGGTTACTTCATCCCCTCATAGAGATACACAATAGGCACTAAGATATTACTTGTAGGCCTATGGGAAAGGCCTATTAAATTTTACACAGAATTTCTAATATAAGCTTAAGGTTTTCTTACCAGCCGAAAATACCCGTGATCAATGGCATTAAAATCCTTCCCGCAGGACTTATACTTTTTGCATCCTAAAACTCCACCGAGAGCCGACGGATTTGAACCGTAACTTTCGGGACCTGAGGAAAAGGAACTTAACCCATAGATAATCGAGCTCACATTTTTGGGCAAAGTTCCTGGAGGAATATCATAAATTTAACGTGTCCGCAGTGGGATATCTGTGCTCCATAGCACGTATTGGGTGTCCCAATAAGAACGCCGGATTTGAATTGGCAGCAATTTTTTTACTATGAGGTTGGCAGCACTCTACCTACACTTTTTGTTTTCTATATTTGTTGCAATTACTGGATATGGAGCGTTACACTGCTGAACAACGAGTTTTAATTGTGAAAACTCATTACCAGAATGGTGAGTTTTGCTCAAACTGTTCGAAGGCTTCGTGCGCTCTTAGGCCGGAATAATGCGCCTAATGAATCAACTGTTCAAAAGCTGATCACGAAATTCGAGGCAACAGGGAACGCTGCAAACATTCCAACACCCGAACGCACTCGTCGTACGCGGTATGTTCAGAACATCGTCATTGTGAGATATACCGTTCAAGTGAGTCCAAACAAATCCATTCGTCGACGTTCGCAGCAGTTAGGCATTTCAAGAAGTTCATTGCAGAGGATTATCGTGAAAGATCTGCACATGTATGCATTTAAAGTGAAGTTAACCCAAGAACTGAAACAAACAGACCATTTGCAACGAAGAAAGTTCGTTCAGTGGATTCTTGAGAGGCAACTTGCAGACCACAACTTTGCCAACAAAATAATCTTTAGTGACGAGGCTCATTTTCATCTTTCAGGCTTCGTAAACAAACAGAAAACCCTAAAAAACATTGAAAAGGGATTACACCCTCAACGAGTGATTGTTGGTGTGGACTTTGGGCCAGTGGAGTGATAGGGCCTTACTTTTTCGAAGATGACGATGGCAATGCTACAACAATTAATGAAGAACGTTTCCGTAATATGGTTAGAGATTTCTTGTGGCCTTTTTTGGATGACATTGATTACGAACAGTTATGGCTCCAGCAAGATGGCGACACCTCCAACGAGAGGTGTTGCATGAGAAATTTCCAAACCGAGTCCTTTCGCGCTGAGATGACCAAAACTGGCCACCAAGGTCATGTGACCTGACATCGTGCGACTTCCTTCTTTGGGGGTTTCTCAAATCACAGGTTTATGAACACAATCCCCGAACCATACAAGACCTGAAGCAGGAAATTCGACGTGTCAGCGCCGAACTCCAGGCGCAAGGCTGCGCAAAAGTAATCACAAATTTCATGGACAGAGTCACTAGCTGCAGAGCATCTCGTGGTGGACATATGCCAGATGTCATTTTCCATACTTAAATCGGAACATTTACCCTTTGTGTTCATGTATAAATATATGTAATTTCTTTCAGATATAGTTTATTTTGTGCATTATTAAATCCGGCGTTCTTATTGGGACACTCTATACAACGCCGTAACCGAGTGGTCTAAGGCGTCAAAGCAGAGCTAAGGAACGTGCACTGGTCCGACAATTGGAGAAGAAATGTTCTATGAATTCAGCATCATAGGGGAATATGGGTACTTACAGTTAGCAGTAGCATCATGTTAAGAAAACCATCTATAACGGCTGGGGGACTTTCTAGTAAATTGTCACCCATATACTGGGTGAATGATCGTCCAAGTCTGTATATTAAATATTAGGGAGTGAGATGAGGAGCTGGCCGGTAGGCCAAGAAGTCTTCTAGTTCCATGCCTATCGCGCCATGCACTTTACTCTAGGCTGTAAGATCTCCATCTGTAAAATTAAATATAGTGCAAATAATGCACAGTTTTAATTTGTTTTTTCCATTGAATTGTAGCGAAAAGGCTAGTTTTTAAACAGTCCAACATGGAGTGTTTGTCCGCGTATGGGTTAAGTTACGAACTGATTGCTGTGCCATGTTTGCTTTGCCAGTTAATGTTTGACATATTCTGCAGAACAATGCGCTGAATTAAAATGGAAGTAATACTCATCTTTCTGCTAACAAAACATAGGACAGGTGAAATTACAGTTTTTATTGTTCCAGTGATTCAAAATGTGCAGGAAAAGAATAGGCATCTACACAGGTTATCATTTATGAATACTCGCACTTATTTATAAAATAAATAATTATTTATAAAAAAACTTTTTGGCTATTATTGCAGACCACTGCTGTATTTGATACGTTGAAGTTATGACTGGGTATTTCATTTTTTTCCTTCTGGGTCCCGATCAACCGCCAAAATCTGAACGCGTTTGGTCTCTCAAGAGTGAAATATTTCAATAGACTAATAATTAATCTGTCCCTAAAAGAAAGACTTTCACTCTTATAAAACATATTTCATTTAATAATCATTAATGTAAATATGTGCCATTAATACAGTCGATCTACAAGTTTTAATGTTGTTGTAATAAGAAATAATTGATGATTATAGTAGGGATTTTAAATTAATTATTATTCAGGAATTTTGCAGCTGAAGCCGATTTCCCGGTCCCAACCTCTATCCTTATCGTTCAAGAGCATCTTCTTCTTGAAGTCTGTATGAAGAAATAGTTTAATAACTCTTTATTAACATGATCTTGATGTGCCCCCAATACCTCTTCCGGCTGTTGTCAATTGAAAAATCGTTTTAGGTCATCGTTATTGTTGCATCCTCATTAGGTGTTCAAACAATTGTAACATAAAAATACACTTGTGAGAAGCATTAGTTGGAAATGTTTTATGCTACAACAGTGAAGTAGGGGTAGTGAATGAAAAATATAAAATAAAGCTGTGGCATTTGAAATTGATTATTTAAGAAGAAACGAAAGGGTATTAAGATTTCAAAGAAACAGGAACATGAAGAAATTAGGAGACGGATGAGAGCGGAGAAGAATGTGATGGATAGAATTGTAAAGAGGGAGTTAAAAATAGGAATTTAAGTTAAATATAGTCGCACTTTTAACTCCATTAATAAATATTAAGAAACATACTTGATTATTTGAATGAAAGTTTATGCAGAATTATGTAATCTAGATATATGTTGCATTATAAATATGTTTATTTAAAATATAGTCATCATCATCATCATCATCTTCATTCATGGATTAGGTCTGTTGACCCGTTCCGACTTCAGCCCATCTCTTTCTAGGTCTGCCCACATCTCGGGTGCCTTTAGGTTTGTATTTTGTTATTTGTTTTGGATATCTATCTTCATTCATTCTGTCTATGTGTTGCTTCCATTTTTGTCTATATGTATCCATTTTATCAGTTATTGCAAATATTTCAAGTTCCTGTCTTATTTCTGTGTTCTTGATTCTGTCTTCCTTAGTGCACCCTTTAACAGATCTCAAAAATTTCATTTCTGCTGCCGTTATCCTACTTAGGTCTTGTTTTTTATGTATCCAGGCTTCTGAACCATAGAGCAGTACCGGTACTGCCAACATTTTATAAAATTTCAGTTGGGTCTCTCTTGTTGTTTTGTTATTTAGTGTTCGTTTTATCGTACCACATATTCCCTGGAATTTTGCTATTTTATTATTTATATCATTATCATAATTAAATGAAATGTCACATCCTAGATAATTGAGATGGTTCACCTGTTCTATGATTTTGTTTCCTATTACTATTTTCGATCTGATTTGATTTTTCCCTTGGAATGCCATTACCTTAGTTTTTTCTATGGATATTTTGAGATTATATTGTTCACATATATTATGTAGCTTAAAAATATTCCTCTGAAGTTCGTCTTCTGTATTTGCTATTATTACCTGGTCATCAGCGTATAATAATGTTTTCAAGTAGTGTGTTTTATCTAATTTTATTCCTTTATTTGTTTCTTCGTTCCATTTTTTTATTATATCATTGATGTATAGGTTAAATAAAACTGGAGAGATACTGCATCCTTGTTTAACTCCTTGATTAGTATGAATTTTATTTTTACTTACTTCATTTCTAGTTTTTATAACAAAATTTGTGTTCCAGTACAAACTCTTTATAGCTGCTATTAAGTGTTTCGGAATTCCTTTAAAATATAGTATAGACCTTATATATTATCACTTAAGAATGTTTTTCAAAATTCTGGTCCCCTCACGCTTTCAATAAGATCCGCGGGCACAATCAAAAACGAATTTGTAGGTTCTTTAAACTGGTAGAAGAAATTAATTCTAAATTTTTTTGTAAAATGTTCAGATTTAGCAGCGAGAAAAATTATTATTATTATTATTATTATTATTATTATTATTATTATTATTATTATTATTACCACCAATGTAATAATAATAATAATAATGTTTTCCCAACACTTCATTGGAATCATTGGTATGTTGAACTCAGTGCTTTGGAATAGAAATATAATATACAGAACGAAGAAAACTATATTTCAAGTTCTGTTATAACGCATTTTATTATATAGGTCCGAAACCTGGACAGTAAGTAGAAAAGAAGCCAACAAGCTGTTGGCAGTAGAAATGAATTTATGGAGACGATCGACAAGAATTTCAAGAAGGGATGAGGTTAGAAACAGCACAATAAGGGAAATTATTCAAGTTGAAAAAAAAATATTAGGAAAAATAGAAGAAAAAGTCTGAAATGGTATGGACATCTCATAGGAATGGAAGAAGAGAAAATACCAAAGAAGATCCTTAATTGGGAAGCTAATGGAACAAGTGGAAGAGGCAGGCATATAGAACGATGGATGGATGGAATGAAGAGAAATATGGAAGCTAGATATTGGAGGGAAGAAGATGCTTTAAACAGGAACCTCTGGCGACAAATCACTTTGGGTTGAAGGAGAAACACTGTATTGTGGAATACTCCTAAATAAAAAATATTATTATTATGTTATTATTATTATTATTATTATTATTATTATTATTATTATATTATTATTATTATTATTATTATTATATTATTGCACGTATGGGGAATGAAAGACTTGCATGGAAGCTTCTTGTAGGAAAGCCAGAGGGAAAACGCTCAGTTGGTAGACGAAGAATGAGGTGGGAGAATAACATTAATTATGATTTGAGGGAAATAGATTATACAGGGAATGATTGGAAAGCATTAGCTCAGGATAGGGATGTATGGAGAGCTTATGTCCGGCGGCCATGAACCTACGGGTTCGATAGTGCCAGTGAGTAAGTAAGTATTATTATTATTGGTAGTAGTAGTAGTAGTAGTAGCAGCAGTAGTAGTAGGTGTTGTTGTAGGCCTATTACTCCCAAGTGCCTCTTAAGGGCTGTAATAGAATGCTTAGAGACAATAGTAATTTAATCACATATTATAGTCAATATTTCCTCCCACTCACTGTATTGCTAATAAAATATATATAAGCGGAGATTCCTTGAATCTGTTCAAACAGCCTCTGCGTTGCTGTAAAGTACCATAAAGTTTATTTTGGTGCCCACTCTATACATAAAAAAAATCTTATAAGCTGGTTCAATACCACATTCGCAAAGACCCTCTATTAGTTCATATTCTTAGCCAACCGAATATCCTCGACATCCGTTCCCTAGGATCCATATACGGATGGTAATAATTACCAAATACAGGGTGGACCGCTCGAATGGACCTATTTTCAATTGCTTGTTACTGGCAAACGGTTGAAGATAGAAACTTAAAACAACGTTCATATTACAGAAAAACTCACCAAGTTTTGATATCCAGATCACCACATCTCTATATGAGCCCCAGCAGTCACTGTGACGATATCAAAGCGATGAACAATTTCTTGCCAAGTACGTTGGAGTATGTCTTCTGGAATGTTCTCAATAGCCTCTATGATGCGCTCACGAAGATCACGAAGGTCTTTGACTGGGGTGGTGTAAACTTTATCTTTGACATAGCCCCAGAGAAAGAAATCCAGTGGTGTTAAATCGGGAGATCTCGGGGGCCACGCGATTGGTCCTCCCCTACCAATCCAACGGCCAGGGAAAATGTTGTCCAAAGTCGTACGAACTTCATTGGACCAGTGGGGAGGAGCACCATCTTGCTGGAAAACGATGTTAGGCTGCAGTTGTTTCAATTTGTGGAAAGAAGAACTGCTCCAGCATGTCAAGATATGTGGTACCACGAACAGTTTTCTCGGCGAAGAAAAACGGTCCAATGACCTTATTATGTGACAAACTGCACCAAACATTCATCTTCGGACTATCACGAACATGCTCTTGAATAGCGTGAGGATTCTCCGATCCCCAGATCCGCACATTATGCCGGTTTACCTTGCCTGACAAATGGAAAGTGGCTTCGTCCGAGAAGAAAATCTTGGTCATGAAGTCAGGATCAGCGCCGAGACGGTCCAGCATCGTATTGGCGAATTCCACTCGTTTCGGCATGTCATTCGGCTCCAGACGTTGCACTAACTGCACTTTATATGCGTGCAGTTTGAGGCGTTTGTGGACAATCCGTTGTAATGTCGATTTTGGTATTTGAAGTTCCCGCGAAGCTCTTCTTAATGACTTCCGGGGGCTTCGCTCAAATGCGGCTTGAACATTTGCTACCATTTCATCGGATGCTCTGCGACCACCACCATGCTTCTTCAACACAGATCCTGTAGCTAATAATGTATCACGCCACTTCTTTATGCTTCTAGCAGTTGGAGCATCACGGTTAAACACACGCCGGAACTCCCTTTGAACTCTAATGATTGATTTAAACTCCGCATACCACAAAACAGCTTGCGCTTTCATCTGCGGAGTCGCCATTTTCACAAACAATTAAATCTAAGAACGAGAAACGTATCTTTGTGCCATCTACCGACAGGATTCGAAACTTGGTGAGTTTTTCTGTACTATGAACGTTGTTTTAAGTTTCTATCTTCAACCGTTTGCCAGTAACAAGCAATTGAAATTAGGTCCATTCGAGATTGTGTAGCTACTGATATTTTAAGACATTCGTGTTGTAGTATTGCACTGGCAATAAAAATATTACCTACAAAGCTACTAATATTTAAAAAAAAAACCTGATAAATATTATTATCATCATTATTTATTTATAGTGGGTTCCTGCGCCGATGCCCATTGTTCTAAGGGATTATATCATGGCGCAAGCTACGGCATGTGTGCTGGTTCGAGACCACATGGAGGAATAAATGTTTTCATGGAATTTAGCTCAGTATGGCACCTAGTATAGCCAGGAATTTGGGTAGCTACATTAATAGGGTCGTATGCAAATACATTAGTCTCTACTCAAATTACTTCCAATCACTGGTGAGCTGAGATCGAATTAACGGCCGCCTTAACCGGTCATGCATGAATGTTGACGTTTTCGTAATATTGGCAACGAATTACCCAGAATTCTCAGCGATAAAACCACTTCCGTTATTTTCGTCTGCTATAGAGGAATGCATTTATGCTTGCATCCCGCAAATAATACCGTATACAAACACGTCTGCGACGCGCAATATTACGCCGATTCTCCTGTTCTTCCAGTTGAATTCTTTGGTAGACTCTATCAAATTCCTCTTCTCCGCGTATACCAAAAACATGATGAAAGTCTTCAAGGTCCGACATCTTGGATAAGTTTCAAACTACATCGGTTACCATCGGTTCCCTTCGGGATTTTCACATAAGTTTATATCTTGAGCTACGATCTTAAGGTACCTTGTCAGGTAGCTTACAATTATTACCGCGTGAATAGATTTCTGAGTAAGAAAAATGTGTTTGAATAAAACTTTATCAGCAGAGAACGCCTTTTACTGTCTAATGCGTTCAAACATTCGACCCTAAGTAGCGACTCTAGGTCCAGAAAAGCAGCTATAATCGCATGGGACTAGACATGAAAACTATATGTCAGCCCTCTACTTGTTGGACTTTGGTCCACTTCTGTACAAGAGACATGTGGATGTCTAGCCAGTAGCCGGCGACATGACGCGACATCCCTATAAAGCCCTTGGACTATCAGCTGGCTGCGCCTCACATCCGCACGTGTCAGGGCGGTCATCCTCCCAGTATATGACTGACATATGGTTAGCATGGCGTGCCTCCTACTTCTTAACTTGTTTTCTCAACCTGAAGCCACTATTTATTGTAGCTACCCATATTCCTCAAGATGCTGGATGGGCACCGGTTCCATACTACATTCAGATTCAACCCAGGAAGTTACTGTGTGTTTAGAATAGGGAACTGAGTTGCCATTTTAACAGTATTTTCTTGAGCGAAATCCTTATATAAAACTGAAGATTGCAACACAGGAGGTTCATAGTTGTAAGTTGTAGCCGTCCAAGCCACCTCCTCTTAAAGAAAAAAAAACAGTTATCACTTGTCACTGAGCTCGTGCAGATCTGTACTAATCCTGTGTGAAAGTGTTGACTCTCATATTTACTATAAAACTAGTTTGCATGCCGTAAAAGAAAATATATGTTGTTTTTAAATGTATAGTACATAGATTTGGAGAAAGTCCTGCTAACCTTGCCCCTCCACCCCTCCATAAACAAATACCGTCATTATGAGTATGGCAACATCTACCCTCTGTACTTAGGGGGACACTGGCATAAGCCCTTCTTAGGGACTCCAACTAGTGCATTGCATGACCCATACTTCTATATGCGAAATCATGATATCTTAAACCACAATGACGGAGATTGTATTGTTAATACATAGCATGAAATTATTTAGTAGGCTATGTCAATTAAGTGTGGAGATAGAGGATTCCTTCTTCTTTTTTTTTTTTTTTTAAATTATGTGCAATCAGGAATAATTTTTTAAAACATTTCCAACCGAAAAAGGACCTTAGCATAAATGTAACATAATGGTAAATTGGCAGTTGTCTAGTTCAAATTAAAAGTACGATTATTCTGTCTGTTATTTTTTCAGATTTACCCTACTTCTATTTTTGTGGGAAGAAACTACATTGGAATCAAACGAAGAATGAATTTGGATGAAAATTGTTCATTACTCATATATTTGAAAAACACATTTATATGAAATGGAACATAAGATTTCTTATATATTCATTCTCCTATTCTTTAATGCAACATAAATTAATACAAGTCAATAGTTTTAGCAGCGAGGCAATATTTAAAATGGTGGCATTTAATTTCCATAAGCCATTTGTGAATTCTTTTTGTTCCCGAGCGTTCATGATGAACTGGGTACAACTGTATTCTATCAGCTGTCCTCCCCCATCTTTTCCTTGCATCCATTCATATTTTTTATACTTTTTAATATAAATGATGAGTCTTTTTTCTTTTCTATTCGACTCACAGATATATATATATATATATATATATATATATATATTTCGTATGTAAGATTAGCAGCCAAACGTTAGAGTCTTTCTGTACTGCTTTCATGGTTCTTTTTCTTCCCATTCTGCAAAGTCTTAAAAACCCTCTTCTATCCCAGTAAATCACTTCGATGGCGCGCGCGAAATCTTTTCAATTGCGTGTTCTTGAATATGACCTTTTCTATAGCTATATTTACCCCTCCCCCACTCTCTCATACTCACAAATTCTGGTTGAATTTTTTTTTTGTTCTTGAATCACTGATTTTTTTTCTCTCAAGTGGACGTCACTAAGGCAGTAGATATTTGTATTTTAAAGATCATCCAATAGGATTTTATATTTCAGTACATTGAAATCAGGAGCAACTGTTCAATAGTCCGCTTTTAAGCAAAAATTGATAATATTCTGAAAGCTCTATTATAATGTCACTTTTTATAGTATTATCACTCATTTAAACATTAAAATTATTAATCAATTGAGTTGGTGTTTACTTGATGAAAATCCATATTTATTAATTAATACTGGCCTTTATTGCATTTTAGTATTTAAAATCCTTGGGACTGCGAGCAATGTATAAGATACACCTTGAAGTGGGTTGCAAGCCCGTTTTCATGGCGGGTTTATTATTCGGGGTTTCCTCCCTAGGCCGATTGCCTTCACCCAGCTCCAGAGCTCAGCCTGCCCCGTTTTTTTTCGGAGTTGTCTCTCCTAGATGGGTTGTCTTGCAGGACTAACGAACCCCATCCGCCCGTTTGTCAATCTACAAGGCAGTAGATGTAGAGTTGGCTCTTCCGTCAGGTACACCGTACCGAAGGACTCCTTCTCCGCTGTATCTGCCGTTGAGGTCTTCACCGTAACCCTGGCAAGGGGCCCTCACAAGGTCTATCAGCTGGGCAAGCTGAATCAAGGTTTTTTACGAGGTGTTACTCCTCCCCCTCACCCTTTTTCAACCTGGCTTGGGACAGGCTAAAGAAATAGACCAATGGACGGGAGAAGAACAAGAGGAAGAACAGCCAAGAGATGGATAGACAGTGAATGCACATCCAATACGTCTTCCTCCGAGGAGTGATTTTGGAAATAAACAGGATGAAAATCCTACAAATTAAGTTTAAGAAGAAGAAGTATTTAAAATCATACCTACTACATTTAAACATTTTTTTACTATAGGCCTATTTATTTTTAATTTTGTAGCGATTAATATGTAAGGAGACATATAAACTAAGATACAACTCTAATATGCATGGAGCTGAAACTAAAATATTCCGAAATATATTAAATTGTTATTAAAATTAAATAAATCTATAAAAAAAATGAAAATAGAATATATTACTAATATCACTATAAAATATGTATGTGGAAAAGTAAAAATACCCAGGTAAAAATTCCACCTACATTTGTTTAGAATAAAATACTGTAAAACGCTACCTGCTATACAAATGACAAATAAAGAGGTATTGTCAGAACTCTACCTACTACACAACTTACAAATAATATAGGAACACAAAAAGGGTATTGTCAAAAGAATTCCAATTTGCAGTCTATACAACTAATAAGAAAAGATAACATTAGTTAGCTATTAAAAATATTAAAAATCTATTGACCAATTCTTAGAAACCAATTAACGCTACTAAGCAATTCAAAAGGAATTATGATAAAGAATTTCTATCTGACTAGCAGACAACAAAAGACATTCATTCACCTCTAGAAAAGATAATCTCTTAACATTGACAGTTTACAAAGAAACTGATAAACATTTTTCTATTAAATATCAAAGAACCAATTTACCCAGTTCTTAGAAATGTTATACATTCTAGTAAATAATATTATAAAACATAAATATATATTCAATTGTAAGGAGTGGATTCGAGAAAAGTGGGAGGAGCCACCGCCTTTATAAGCGAGAACTTATATTAAAATAATCTATCACTCTCAGTGACTCTGTGTTCAGTGTTGGAACATCGTAGACCTGCAGACCGCGATCTCCGATTCAGTGTTAATATTAGATTCGTCCGAGAAATAGTTAAATTTAAAGTTATAGTCCGTTAAGCATTTGGACTTTAAAACTATTGACTCGAGCACGTGGACCTCATCGACTCCACTCTTAGATAAAACTTGTAACTGTATTAACAAAAGTGTATTTCTCCGAAAATAAAGAGTTCTTGGATTCGTTAAAATTGAGTGTACATTTATACGTTGTTCTTTTGCTTATAAAGAGTTCATAACCCTGAGATCTCTTGCCTACCATTGAGCTCCGGTACAATTTCAAACTTGATTAGTGATTATAAATTTATGTTTTTATCTTTTGTTGCTGGTTAAGTGAAAGATAAATCTCAAGGACTTAACTCTGTCAGTTTAATAAAACTATTATTATTGTTATTATTATTATTATTATTATTATTATTATTATTATTATTATTATTATTAGTATGTCCACCCCCCGTGGTCACGCAGTGGGCCCGGGTTCGATCCCCGGTCAGAGCAGTTTTTCTGGGTGAGGTTTTTATCGAGGTTTTTCGTCGCCTGTAAGACAAATGCTAGGAAAACTTTAAGGCCCAAACGGTCCCGGAAATCATATGGCCATCATCATCATCATCCTTATCATTATCATCATCATCATCATCCTTCACCGGTGTGGAAAGCAACGGGAAGCTACCACATCTACAATTCCCTAGTAAAGCTGCAAGCATAGCATGCAAATGCTATGATTGCAGTGAAGGAGCTGCCTTCGGGCAGAATTACTATGGATTGATTGTTATTATTATTATTATTATTATTATTATTATTATTATTATTATTATTATTATTATATTTAGACATCATTTGTCCACAGCTGTGGTCTTGGGATAGCGTCGCTGCCTCGTACGAAACGGGCCTGGCTTCGATTCCCGATTGGTTCACATTTTTTGAGAATTGTTTTTTTTTTTACCTGTAAATTAAATGTGAGAAAAATGTTAAGTTCAAACGGTCTCCGAACATCGTCTGGCCATCATAACCATCATTATCATTTTCGCCATGTTTACATGAATGTGTGAGTGAATGGTGTGTTTCGTCTTAATGTTGTATTTTCTCGGAGGAGGCCTTGGATTGAGCTCATCGCTCATTTAGGGAGTCCTTCCATGTCTTTATGTGGTCAAGCAAGTATGTGTGCGATCCAAATTTTAAAATCCCTCTCCCGACAGATTGTGGCATTGTGTGTGGTGTGGGGGATGTAAAAGTGCCTATAACATGAGAGGTTGGAAAGAAGAAGAAGAATACATTATTTAATTTTGATTGTAAATATAAGCAGTTTTGAATGATTCTGACAACAGTGCACTCTGATTGTTATATTCCACTTTCCACAAAAATATGCACATGCTTCCATCCATCCTTCCATCCATCCATCCATAGTAATTCTGCCCGAGGGTAGGTCTTTCACTGCAATCATAACATTTTCATGCTATGCTTGCAGCTTTACTAGGGAATTGTAGGTGAAAGATGATGATGATGATGATAATGATAAGGATGATGATGATGGTCATATGATTTCGGGGACCATTTGGGCCTTAAAGTTTTCCTGACATTTGTCTTACAGGCGAGGAAAAACCCCGATAAAAACCTCACCCAGAAAAACTGCCCCGACCGGGATCAAACCCGGGCCAGCTGCGTGACAAGGCAGCACGCTACCTCGAGATCACAGCGGTGGACATGTTACCATAATTGTATGAATAATTGTAATAATCTGAAATGTACACATATTATATTTAAATAAAGAGAGGCATGATGTCCGGTTTTGGCCCAACACAATGTAGAGTCATCCGAAAGCCAAACTTGGCAAGATCCCGCGTGATCGACTATTCCGACTGAGGTTTTAAGCGGTTTCCCTCAATCCAAAGAGCAGATTCTGGAATAGAACCCCAAAAGGTCCTCTTCCGGACAAAGACATGGAGAGCTTCCTTCGATGGTGATCATTTCATTCCCAATGCCATCTCTGAAACAACATCAACATTTGAGACAAGACACAACATTCACACTAAACAAGACAAATTAATATTGATGATTGTTATCAGATATATACGGGGACCATTTGGACTTTGCCTTGACAGTTGTCTTACAGATGTAAAAAACATCCTGACCCAAGAAGCCTGTCCTGATAGGGGATCGGACCTGGACTTGGTGAGTATGAAGTAACGATTCTATCCCGCTGAGACCACAGCGGTGGACGTACAAAAAGACTAAAGAGGTAAATATTGCTTTTAATAAACTAGGAGGATCTAGTTCGAAATCAAATTTCTTTTAGGTTTACGAGCTTTTATTGTAGTAACAAAGAAAAGTGCATATTGATGAGTGTCTAAATACATTCTGCGCTTTGAAAACGCGAGCAACGGCAGTCTGGATGCAAGTGGCATTCTCCATTTTCTCTCACCTGTTTTGATTTAAAAAAAAGCTGTTTATTTTTGATGATGTACCGTTGATAAAATGATTGTGATTTTTTTTTTACGAGAAGGTTATTTACAACTTGACATCTCGTAAAATTAATTTAAGATTTAGCCCAGTGGAACGCATGTCCGCGTTTCTTGGCGGTTGTACTTTTAAGCCTACAATGAAATATCGTTTTAAGTTTCAGAACATAAGTCATTGCCAATGATCAGAGATCAGCTGATTGGTTCTCAAGTGCACAGCTATTTGAGAAACTAAAGTATGTTCTATTTCGTTATGTACCCTGCAAGGTAAATAATTTCGCTTAAATAAGTAGTGGGCGCTATAAATAAAACAGAAGCTAAACAAATATAAAAAAACAAACAAAATTAATTTAAATATGGACGAGAGAGAGAGAGAGAGAGAGAGAGAGAGAGAGAAAGAAAGAAAGAAAGAAAGAAAGAAAGAAAGCTTGATAGCGGAATTGAACACGCGATCTGATTCATGGGAAACAAACGTTCCCTCCACTAGACGAAAACAGCCCTGTTAGAAACAGTCTCTATGAAGCGATGCAGCACTCCAGGACTTACTTGTATATTGAAATTATACTGTGTATTAACTTGACTTGGTTTAAATTAATCAGACGCGTTTCGCATTAATTGTGGAAATAAACAATTTTGTTATGCCTTATGTTTTGTAAAAGAAGTAATGAGATGTTACAATCGTTATTCATTTTCTATATCTGACCTGTCCCCTTTAATTAATCTAGTTCCATATATATATATATATATATATGATTAAGATAGTTTTCTTGGGTTTTCCATGCTTAATCATACTTATATTCCTGAAAATCTACAATATATATATGCACGTCCACTGCTGTGTTCTGGAGGTAGCGTGCTGCCTTGTGTCACACAGTTGCCCGGGTTCGTTTCCCGGTCGGGTCAGGCTCCTGGGTGAGGTTTTTCGGGGTTTTTCCTCACATGTAAGACAAATGTCAGGAAACTTAGGGGACCAACGGTCCCCGAAAATCATCCGGCCATCATCATCCTTATAATTATCATCATCCTTCACCGGTGTGGAAAGCAACCGGAAGGTACCACACCTATAATTCCCTAGTAAAGCTGCAAAGCATAGCATGAAAATGCTATGATTGCAGTGAAAGACCTGCCCTCGGGCAGAATTACTGTGGATGACTATATATATATATATATGTATATAAGATCGTTTTCTTGTATTTTCCATTCTTAATCATACTTATATCCGAGAAAATCTACAATATAACATATATATATATATATATATATATATATATATCTACATCAGTTAGAAAAAACCAGGTAAGTCTTCAAAGTGATTTTTTACAGGAGAGCAAAAACTAGTTCAATGACTTACATCAAAGAGTGCATACATCGAAAATTCAATGCTTAATAACACCGTCACTATTCGCTTGACGACTTACCCTTTTTTACCGAACGTGCATCGGACCAAAAGCTATCGGGAGATGTTAATAACTCATTTTCGACCAAAAGTTGACTCACCCGGTTTTTCCTAACTGACGTAGATATATATATGTATATATATATATATATATATATATATATATATATATATATACAAATTAATTTATTTAACGAATCCTAGTAACGTGTTGGCATTATGCAAATTAACGACGTTATTAAAGAAAATCTTTCATCGAGGCATAACAGTGCAATGCGTCACAAAAACCCCTTATGTGCAGTACATAAAATGAACCACCAGTCATCAGCTAATAGGCTATTAGATAATGTTTGAATTATAAATTTATCAAATTGCGACTTACTTTAGAGACACGCTATATTTCAAGCAGCCGAGCTGTTAGATGTTAATGTTTTCTGAGAAGTCAGGTGGAAATTTAGTACAATGTTTGTGTTAGCTTTTTCATGGGGTTGTAATAAAATACTTACTGATTAAGAGTTAAAACTCTGTAATTTGGTGGAAACTAGTAAGTTGGATTAAGTCGTCCCGTGTACTTCAAAAAAAAAGTATGTCACATAAAAGTGAATTGAAATTGAGTATGTGATCGATATTGTGATTTGGGTTCCCCCTGTTGTAGATTAACAACGCTGTAGGAAGGAGGGGGGGGGGAGTTGAATGGCGCAGAGGTACGGAATTAATTTAACAGAATTGGCTTTTAACATGCTGTTGTTTTATCTATTGCCAGTACCAAAGTATTTTTCTCTAGTAGCCTGGATGTTATTCAGTAGATCCAATGAAAATAAATGTAAAATTATACGGAATTGCTTACCTACCAATTGTTTGTTTCACTATATCACTGTTTCAGCAGTAATTCCTTTCTATCTCTCCCCTCTCTAAACTCAGCAACATTCTAAAAAAGCACTGAAAATAGTATTATATCAGATATTGATCATATGTTAAGCACCAAGTGACCAATGTTTGGACATAACATCAGAAGGCTCTATGTCCATATACTTATAAAATCTTAAGCTGTGAAGTTATTTTTGAGAAATATTTGTTGTACTTCTACTTGCTGTTAATGAGCAAAACTTTTTTTTCTATGTTCTTTATTTGGATTGGACTGACAGACTGTCCTGAGCATCGCGATCTGAAGGATCTATTGCGCTATACCAGTATATTATGGATGAATGGAATTAAGTCTGCAGTGTTATGTGAGTCTTCCGGATCGGCACACCGGGTTCTTTTCTTATCAATTATACCGGAATTTTTGGGCTTGGCCCGTGGCCGCCCAAGAGGAATTACAACTCTACCGCTGGGCTCTTCTGCCCTTTTTTCGTTGCTCAGGCTAGGATTCATGAGCTAGCACTGTGGTAGGCCCCACTATATACCCGCAGCCACTTATTTTAAACACCTAGGGAATGATTGGAAAGCATTAGCTCAGGATAGGAATGTATGAAGAGTTTATATCCTCGCGGCAATGAACCTATGGGTTCGATAGTGCCAGTGAGTTAGTGAGTGCCAATCAGACTATTTTTCCTGACATGGAATGAGGTGAAGAGTGTTATAAAATGTAGTAGGTTTAATGTCTTGCCTTTTTTTTTATTGTGTGGACTGTTGTTTCTCAATATTTTTAAGCACATGATCCAATAAAATGTATACAAATTTGTACGACCACCAAGTTAAGTTGTCTAGATCAATTTTTGTAACGTAAGTTATGTAGGCATTACCAATGATTTGGACATACTGATAATAAGATAATACATAGGCCTATATCATTTCTAAATGAATTATTTGAATATAGGCCTATATGAAAAACATATTTAATTCCTATATCCTGGAAATAACTGATTGTTTTCCGTTCAATGAATTGCTGATAGAAACAAGAAAATTTGGTTATTTTTCAGTATCCATTTTATTTACTTTATTTTAGTAGTTATTTTCGTATTTCGTTTTTACTGCATTGCTTGTATAGTTTCATATTTAATTTAAACTAATGTAGGCCTAAGTCTGCCTGTGGATCATTTGTTTCTTCCTCGCGAACCATCGGTAGTCCTCGGACCACAGACTGACAAACGATGGTGTTGACAATATTATTAAGATACCAGTAAGCTGCCCTAAATAGTTTTATTTTTATAAAATATCCGACATGAGGGGTTATAGGTTACCCATTCAGAAGTCATTCCTTTCAGTTGATTTCTTGTAACAATATATGGGATTTTTAAGAAACAAATGAAGATTAAAATGTAAAATATTGCATCATAGCAAAAAATTATATTATTTTGTTTTATTTTATCAAAATAAGGTAAGCTAGTGAGAACGTTTAAATGTGAAACAAAAGCGAACTCATAATTTTGATTACGTATTACAGCAGTCGCAATCCCTTGATTAATATGCCAGTTCTCTTTTATAGTATCACTTTAATATTGAATACCCACCCAGAACTAAGTTGCCCTCATTTTGTTCAAAATTCCATTTCTAGATGGAAAAGAACGATGTGGCATTAAAAACTATTTCCCATGTAAAACTCTACCTGAGGAAAAAAATGTGGGTTACGTTTTTGTTCAATTTGCTTCATTTAAATAAATATAATAAATAAAAATTAGAAATCTGCGCAATCTTCCCTCTGTATATAATACAATTAACCAATCAATTTTGTAAAAATAAATATGAAAAGTAGATCTTATTACAGTGATTCTTTTTATCAGATCACTGACTTGTATTCAAATCATAGTTCTGTACATTTATATTAACTTCTTAATTGTTAGTATTTTAAAAGTGTAACTGCATTTAAATCCATTTATTACAATTAATTTAATGCTATAATTTTACCATTTTATATTGAATTCTCAAAAAATACTTAGATGCAAAGCAGGCCTATTATTAATCAACACTTAGGCCTAACCGCAGCACTGTTGCGAGTTCCCAGTCCCTTGAAAAACTTATTGCAAATGTTTCCTATTATCAATTCAAATTGGAAATCTTAAGTATATGCTTTACTTCATGATTTCTTTTATCTTTTTAAAATATTTTGACATTATGCAGGCTATGGAGAATGTGACAAGTTTCAAGTTTTGTGATTAAAATTATCGTCCACGTGACCAGATCTGTCAAATATGAATTTTATCCATTAAAACGTGATTTAAAATTGACTATTGAAAATTAAATCGTTGGTAAAAATTCCTTCTGAAAAAAACTATATAAATCACTGTATGTCAAATAGGACAGTAAATATTGAGTTGCCACAGCTTGCTGAGGTTTACGTAAATCTGTTATCCTTTCTGGAATATTCGGAAATGTCAAAACATTGCGTCGAATATCGGAGAGTTGGGAATGTGTCGGAATGCGCTTAAGTGAGTGATATGCAAATACGGTAATTCCATCCACAACACTCTTTCCCCTCTTTCCAATAAAAAATTATCAGCAGTCCAGCGGGCGGCAGTTCTTTGCATGCATGTAGAAAACAAGGAGCGAGACAGAAATTCATTGTGTATGCCAACGAATGGCTTCATCTCTGACCCTTGCCTCGCATCCCTTTCTCCCTGGGAGGGGTACAAAGAGCTTAGGCTAATGCATCAACCCCCTTGTTCTGGCCCCTCGTCCCTCGCCCCTGTTGACTTATGGACGTGGGGCCCCGCTCGCCGGGTATTCATGAGGCTCCAGCCCCACCCCCATGCTCCACCTATTGCTTACGTGAGTCCCACCCACCCATCCGACATTTCATTTTGCCCTCAACGCTTCGGGTTGTGGTTTTCTCAGCCCATTTTGGAAAAGGAGGTCCCCTCTCGTCTGATAATGCTTCAACACCAGGTTCAACTTGAAAGATATATACTTCCAAATAATGGATTTAGAACCACATTTTTGTGAAAAGTGTTCACACTGAGGTATCATTTTTTAAATCAGAGTCTGCAGTGCATAACCTGTAAAATATCGGCATTTTGTGATACCGGTGCCCTACATCTGTACAGGAATCCATTGTGTGTTTTATAATAGTCTAAGAATCCCATTCTTCATTCAGTGGTGCGTGGAAAATGCTGTCACACTGTTGGTACCATCACGGATATTTATAATTTCATCGTTAAGTGTCAATCTTCCCTGTACAAAGATACAGTGAATGACGCTGTGATGAACTCACAGTTTGTACCATTACGGATATTTTATTTTCATCGTTAAATGTAGATCTTCTTCGTTGGACAAAGAGACTGTGGATGACACACAACCGTCTAGATCGGATGAAATTTTTAATTTGGATTTTGCAACACAAGCCCTGTTTAACATAGCTGCATGATTTGTGATTGATTCATGATTCATATCGTAGTTCTTTTAAAAATTGGGATTGGATCGTTATTTATTTAAGGAAATAGGTTTTCCAGATATACCCTCTGACAAGCCTTTATCGCGGGAGTGGTCGCGCGAGGTATTTTCTTACTCCACATGATTTTAAGTTCAAGAATTAGTATTAATTTTTTCGAATATGTCACTCTGTGTCCACATACCTGTCACTGCATTCTTTCCCTTTTCTTTGATGTCAGTAACGTCAACCTTGAAGCCCAAATTCTAAAGATATGAGTAAAATATCCAGTGGCGCGATGACAGGATCCCATTCTCCCCCAAGTCTACCATTATGTTTGTATAGATTATAGTGAAGTTAATGTAAAAACTATATTTCATAAGTGCAGCATAATTTGAGTAAAATTGTCAGTTCATAAACATGAGTTTTTGTACTTAAAATGTGTTTATCATAAGTAATGTCATGAATGATTTCCAAATTATCGATAAATTCACAACTCACGAAGTGAGGGGTGAATTTATGTAGAGAATTTGGAAATCAAGAATGGAATTTGTTAGAACTATTTAACGAATAAAGTTAAGCTGTTTACTCATAAATCATTATATAACTATAGTTATTTTAAAATATTTATATATTTAATGTAAACGATGATGTTTGAAAACAAATGAGAAACGATTGGTACGATTCATTTGCTTATTTTGTTCATCACTGCAACCACAATATTATTTATTGCCAAAGGATCGCAATGTTGTAAGAATGTACCCTAGCGGAGAAATTTATAACCAACTTTATAGGTATTAATTAATTTCTGATGTCCTATGATGTAAATATGTCAATTATATTTTCCTGCAACGCCATTTCCTGGAAAATAATTCGTTTAAGAAAGTTCATACAGTGGTTTCTTTTCTGTTTTTGTGGTATAATCAATTGTTACAAATGTTATTAGGCTATATTATCTATCGCATGCGCTTTCTGCTGACATTCATGCACTATATATAGGCCTACATTCTGGCAGCCGTATTTCTAAGAGAGTCAGTCACTGCAAAATAATACTATGAACCTATTCAGAATGTTAAAAAGGAGATGCTTTCTTTATTATGATAAAATTTAGTTGGTAAATTTTAGGCGAAACACGATTGTGATTGGTTGTAAATAAAAAATCATTGAAATGTGATTGGTCATTGACTCCCATTTGGGGCATGAGTTAAATAGTCACAGTAATGTAACTACCATAAACAGTGACGGACAGTGCATCTATAATATATGCCAATAAAAATAATAATAGTAATAATAAAAATAATAATAATAATAATAATAATAATAATAATAATAATAATAATAATGTCCTCCAGAACCAAATACAAATACCATATTAACATATTATGATTTTAGAGTAATAATATTAATAATAAATATTATTATCATTATTTTATTATTATTTTATTATTACCGCAAACGGTTAGACGCTCACCTCTCACCGCTGGGGTCCCGAGATCGAGTCTCGGTTCACTCCTCGTGGGTTTTATGGTGTAGGCCTACGAAGCGGAGCCGTTTTCTCCTGCCACAATTTAATTCCAGAACTTTCTCAATACTCATCTGATCCATTTAATTTATTTTAATTTCGTTCATCTGCCCCTGTGATGGTGCGTCAGGCGTGGTCGGCCGGCACCCTTGACATTCACAGACCTCTATATGGGGGTTCATCTCATCTCATCCCTCGATCAGACCCTGAGTTGAAAATGTTTATATATACAATAATTCATTATATTTTCATTCTGGAAGCACATTATTTACCTTCTAGTAGCCTATAACAATTTAATGCTGAAAAGAGAAAATATACGTGCTTAATAGTTTTTTTATATTTTTATCATTACAATTTCATATATTTTTATATCTTGGCAACCTTTATTCATATTCTGGCAAATTTTTCTTCATATTTCTACTCACTCTGTTGATAACTCTAATTGTTATGGCGTCGATAAAAATGCATTAACATGGGCTCGTTTTATATCCAACTATTATAATTTAGTCGTCGAAGTTATTTGAAATTGTTGTAAATATTTCACTACAAGTAATTTGAAGCAAAATGGGATTTGTTCCCGGTGAAACGACAAGTGTTATTGTTCAGCCAGGATGGCGTGACTGCTGCTTTTTCTACTTACATCTCTATTGGAGTTTGAAGATTAAGGTTAAAGCAGCCAGGCAACTTGGTTTACTGTTTCCATTATAGGAGACCACTATTTGTGGAAGCTTGCTTCCCTGAATGTGAAATGTTAGACTTTAAGCTGGACACTGCTGGAACACAAGTATCAGGAGCTGAAATTTCCTGAAATTTTGTCCTCCTCTCAATGGGCTAACACTCGATATCTTGTTTAATTTTTCTCGGTCTTTCAGTTCCTTGGTATGTAATGAATGCAACCAGATATACGCTAATAAAACAGTTAAGTCTCGTAGACTGCGTTGGACAGGACAAATGGCATGAATGGAGAATGAAAAAACAACATTGAAACTTGGTAGGAAAACTATAAGGAAATGGCCAGTGGATAGTCCAAATATGAGGTCAGAGAATAACATTGGACATGATTTGTGGAAGGTAAATATACAGGGGATTATTGGAAAATGTTGGCTCAGGATATAAATGTGTTAGAGCGTGGCCATGAACTCCCGGGTTCGATAGTGTCAGTGAGTTAGTTTAGTTAGTACTGAATTCATAGGGGTTGAAGGAAAAAAATAATATATTTTGAAAGTTTTAAGTTGATTTTTAGGGCTAATAACACTGGTCGACAAAAATGAACTTTTTTTCTTTCACAAGAATAAAAATATGAGGTTTTAGAAGTATTTTTCATCCTGAGTTCAAATATCATTTCAGTTTTTCCTATCAGGCAAGATTTTTCTGTGATATTCATTTACATTTTTTATAATTTTTAATAAAATCCATCTAACTCTAACTCATTCTGACTTACCTAGAAAATGGTAGATAGTGATTTTCGGGCATATTTTGCATCTGGAACATCTCTCTTCTTGGTCCAACAGTAGTCAGCCAGCATATTAGAACTCGACTTGCCTTTACCTCTTTTAAATTGTGGAAATTTGCTGATGAAAACGATTACCGTGCTCATCAGAGACAGCCCCAAGATTTTCCGGAAGAAGAGAATGCTAAAATCAATTAAAAAAAGTAGCTGTCACAAAAAAAAATCTGTGCCTGATGGAAACATTCTGACTACATATCTGAATTCAGTATGAAAAAATGCACCAGATTCACTAATCAGATTTCTTGTGAAGAAAACCTTGTCGACCAGTGTAATTGGAACCTAAGGTACATGACATTCACATTGCTACATTTATTGTATTTTTAACTGTTTATAATTAGTATAGTGTATATCTATATTTGTCGAATATTTATTTGTATTTGTGCTGGTTGAGTGGAAGAGAGGGCCTTATGGCCTTAACTCTGCCAGAATAAATAAAGTATTATTATTATTATTATTATTATTATTATTATTATTATTATTATTATTATTATTATTATTATTATTATTATTATTATTATTATTATTATTATTATTACAGCACCTGACTACAAAATATATATAAAAATTGGTTTAGCAATTTAAAAACTTTTCTGACTTATCTTATATTTTATAGAAGTCTGCGAATGACAATGGTGCCGGCCGACAGATACACCGTCAAAGGGGCGGCTGAAAGAAATAAAACGAAGTGAATGAGATAAGTGTGGGGAAATGGTGGAATGATATTAATGGCACGGGAAGACGGGAGAAACCCCGAGAAAAACTTGCCCAAACTCCGTTTGGGCCATAACAAAACCCACATGGAGTGACCGAGACTCGCTCTCGAGACCCCCGCGGTGAGACCGGAGCGTTTAATCGTTTGCGCCATGATGCTGCCATAATTAATACTATTCTCCCAACAAAAACATAATATTAAATTATAAAATTGAGTACCTTGTAAGTTCAGTCTACTCAACTGAAAAAAAAAATGTATAACATATTTGAGCGTTGAGTCGCATACTATGCAAAGCAATCTTATGCTGATGATGGCACTGGTCTCGAAAGGCCTACCATATTTTGAATGTTTTTCAGCTGAGGAGATAAAACTTAGACGACATTTAATTTTATAATGTTATAGGCCTATTATTTTTTATATCTCAATGGAATTTTACTATGAACTTTACCAATATTGATAGTTCTCCCACCTCAGTTTTGACCTATTGCACTCTACAAGACATAATACTTTTTTTTTACATAAGGTTCCTCATGAAAATCAAATAGCTCACTGTTTGCTGTTTTCTCCATTCACTTGTATGTATATCGCCGTTTGAATATAAATATAAAATTAGTGTATGGGACAGCTGAAATAACATAAATTAAGGTCTCTCTATATGTCTATCTATCGATCTATCTATCTATCTATCTGCCTCCATAAGAATTAAATACACTGGTTTCCACCGTTAGAGATAGATTGAGAATTTTTGTTGTAATGAACGATAATTACTACAAATATTATTTGCTCTTTTACACGTCGATTTCAAACACTTTTTCAGATAAAAAAAGAAATGGATATAATTATGAATACAACGTTCAGTGTCTTTAGTTCAAAACTGTAGAGTTCCACGTTCCATTGATACCTATCAGGCTAACTTTAAATACAATTTAAAAAGGATGAGGTGGTCCTAGGAGCAGTATAAACTTGATTGTGTTTTAATTTATGTTTTGTTGCCAATTCTAGTAACAAAATGAAGTTCTCCACATTCCAGAGACTCAGGGTGGCTTGTTCAGGGTGAAGGAAGAAAAGGGCTTGTTTCGCTGCACTTTAATTGCGCGCAATTCGCAAGGTGATCAGGCTGGAACGCTTCGCACGCCGCAAGAGTATAATTACGACTTCCATTAACGACAGCTCACAGAATTACACGTACTTTGTGTGCCTGAATTATGTATGCTTACACCAGGATCGAACCTAACTCTGCTTACTCGTCAAGTTTCAATTCCTGTGTAATTAACTCATTATTATTCCTCTTTTACGTAGGATCATGATTTTATTATTATAATGATAGAGAATATATTTATTTATTTAGTTGGTGGAGTTAAGTCCATGTGCCCTTCTCTTCCTCTCACCAGGACCAACATATGTTACATTTAAATACAAAAATAATAGTACATACTAATGAATTAATTACACTGAGCAACAAAAAATATTTTTTTTTTGTCTCAGAAAGTAAAATATGTGATTCTCATAGTATTTCTTCTCCTGAATTCAAATATGATATCGATTTTCTCCATCACGCAAGGTGTCCGAGAGACAGGAATTTATAATTTCAAACACTTTAATATTTTCTACATTCGTAACTACACAATATTCGAACATTCTGACTCACCTAGAAAGTAAGAAATGACGATTTTCTGCTATATTTCGCCTGTGGAGCATCCCTCTTGATGGTCCTACAGTAATCGGCCAGCATATTAGGATTCAACTAGCCTTGATATCTCTTTTCCATAGCTGAAATCATTTGAGCTAGCTCATTTGGTTTTATTTTACAATGGACAAATGAACGAAAAAACGTTTATTAAAAATAATTATTTAAATCCATTAATTGAAATTGAAATAAAAATCTTGGGTGATGGAAAAATTCCGAATACATATTTGAAAACACGATAAAAAACTGCATTACGTACAACTATTGGTACTCATGAGACAAAAATCATGTTGACCAGTGTTATCTATCAAACTGAACAAAAATTAAAAAAAGCCTAATAATACATTAAAATTAAATGCAAATTAAACTAATGAAAGAATGTATACACAAAACTCGAATCTACTATACATAAAAATAAATGAAAAAATGCAAAGAAAGTAATAAACTATAATGAATTAATCTATCGCTTATATATAACGCATTAGGTAAATATATTGACACATCTTAATATCATTTTTATTAAATAATGAATAAACAAATTATAAATAGTTAAAAAAGTTAATATTAGTGAGACGTTTCTGTTAATAATTTAATTTCAATTTGTTTCTGAAAGATGCTAAAGTTTGACAGTCTCTGACATAGGGTGGAAGAGAATTCCATGTTCTAGCAAGAGAAACTGTAAAAGATTTCGAGCAATAGGTAGTGTGATGAGGAGAGATATAAAGGGCAATTTACTGAAGGGATCGAGTACCGGTATCTAATTTATGTGTGTCAGAGAGTCTAGTGAAGCGGCGTGATAAATAATAAGGTAATGATGTGTGTAATATTTTATAAAGAAGAGATAGGGAATGGATGGTTCTACGATCTTGTAGATGAAGACATCACAATTGTTCCGGGGATGGTGTAATGTGATCAAATCTGCGAATACCACAAATAAAACGTATGATATAGTTGCAGCATTCTGAATGTTTCTGCGACCTCGAACGGTGTAACACTAGCTGAACCGGAGAAAGAGCATGAAGAAGTTATGCATGCAATGAGGCATCCAATCAAAACGATTTCATTGTAGGGTAAAGTTGTGGTATTTTTCTGATAGCATTCACCATAATCAACATTTCACAGGTTAATCCAATAAAGCTTGTTCTTGTCTGGGTAGACTTAATTGAAAAGTTGGATCCATATCTTTTTAGATGTACCCAAATATCTTCTACCTTTTTACCTATAATCTATTTTTTTATATTTGAATTTCTTTGATTTCCCAAACAAATTCTCTCATGTATTTCATATATATCAATTAAAACTATTAATTCCTTAAATATTCGCTTTTATTTTTATTCGTGCAACCGGTTGCACTTCTTATAAACCTAATTTCTGATCTTTCTATGGTTTGCTCTTTGCTTTTAATAATAATAATAATAATAATAATAATAATAATAATAATAGTAATAAATTATATATAATAATTATAATATATATAATTTTATATATAAATTTGATGATAAACTACAAAGAGCTATTTTTAATTTTGAAAAAATAAGTTCCAATTACAATTTAAAAATTTCAACCAATAAAACTAAACTTTTAGCATTTAATGGACATGATATCTTAAGAGCAAAAATAGTAATTGATAATACAATTTAAGAGCAAGTGAACAGTTTTAAATATATAGATTTCAATTTATCATATATTAAAATTGAAGATATTAATGACAAAAATAAATAAATTTAATCTATTAAAAGAACCCTTAAAAACACAAGAGAAGAAACAAAAATTAAATTTTATGAAATAATGGCTGTTCCTGTATTGGTGTATGGTTCAGAATGTTGGACGATCATTAAAAGACAAGAATAAAGATTGGAAGCAGCTGAGATGAGATTTTTAAGAAATATTGCAGGATATACTCTGCTGGGTAAGAAATGAAATGAAAATATAAGAAAGGAACTAAATGTTTTCAAACTTACAGACCGAATAATTAAATATAGGAACGCCTGGAAAGAATATATTGTTAGAATTCCAGAAGGAAGATTTAAAAATTATTGCAAAATTATAAACGGCACGGAAAGAGAAATGTTGGATGCCCACACAGAAGATGATCTGAACAACTTTAACAATTCTAGCTTTCATGAAACCGGAACGAGCCAACAGGCTTGTATGTAATAATTTATATTATTATTTTACCTGATGGAGTTAAGACTGTAAGGTCTTCTCTTCTACTGCATCAGTGTTATACATAAAATAACAATGAATCATGTACAACTTGATTATTAATACAGAATAGGCATAAACTGCACAATACACAGATGACAAGGAAAGAACAATAGATATTAACATAATAACATATAACAACCTATTTCAGTTAGAGACTAAAACTCATAACCACGCAGCAACACAGGAAGAGCCATTACTTTCTAAAAATCTAAATTAGGCTCTCTTCTAGTGTATTTTAATATCTAAATTGTGCCACATAACTATCAAACCCGCAAGTTCATGGCCGCACGGACATAAGTTCTCCATAAATCCTTTTCCTGAAGTAACTTTGTCCAATCATCCTCTGTATAATTTACCTCCCTCAAACGTTATTCTCCCACCTCATGTTTGGCCTTTGCCACCGGAGACCCGAATAGGGGACTATTTTACCTCCGGGAAAGTTTACCCCAGTGGAAACCATGTCCGCGTTTCTTGACGGTTATATTTTTACGGTGAAAGATTGTCACTCTTTCGATCAAGGTACTTTTTTGTATGGCTTATCGCCTTCGACAGTCTTGGTGTGGGTAACCCCTTGGCAGTAATGCTACTGCCGACATAGCTCTCGGGGTAATTTGAGCGCAGAAGATATTCAGCCACGACAAAGTAAAGTTGCCATGGAGGGAATTGTGTCACATAAACCTGTAGAGTTATATGTATTACTAAGTTTATTAAATATATCTTATTTTTCAACATTATTAAAATTCATGGTAAAATTCCGTTGAGGTATTATTCATAAAATTAAAAATTATAATGTAAAATTATAAAATAGTTACCCAAAAGCTCCGTCTCCTTAACTTAAAAATGATTGATTATCTGTAACGTTTTCGGAACTAGTCCCATCATCAGCAGAAGTAACAGGATATACTCTATAGTATTGAATCAGGGGTCAACTGATAAGAACCCATATCCTGTTACTTCTAATGATGATGGGACTAGTCCCGAAAGCGCTAGACAGTAAATGATTTTTAAGTTGAGGAGACGGACCCTTTCAGTAACTATTTTATAATTTTACATTATAATTTTTAATTTTATTTCTTCTTTTCAAAATAGGAGATATGAGATCTTAGATAGTGTTTATTTCGAATTCATATATTTTTCTGGAGATATAAATAATATAAAATAAGTCCAGTTTCACTGCACATATGAGGTAAACTGCTCCTTATTCCTTAACATAAGAAATAAATTACAGGGAAAAAAGTGTTAGAATTCTTAGTTGGTTTTATAAATGAAGGTCCTATCACGAATTAATCTGTCACTTAATTACCTATCTTTACCCTATTTTATGTAACGATTATCTTTAAAGCTTCGGTAAGTCGGAATTCAGCATTGGGCGTGAAAAGTAGACAAATTTTGTTCAGATACCTTTTATTTGAAGTTTCAAGTTATTTTAGGCTTTAGGTTCCTTCCGAAGAAAGGCAAATTCAGGATATTTTAGCCATTTAAAAATCCATCGATCACGGTCTGATTTGAACCCGCAAACCACCACCAGAGGCTAGAATTTACCGCTAGTGCATATTTTTACATTGACTTCCTTTAAATTTAATAATTGAGGAGTTGAATGGAATAGGGCACAATTAACAAATATATGTTTTGAGATATTAGCAATTGATATATAACTAAATGCATAACATTGTTATTTTAATTGATACAATCAGTTGCTGAACCTGCTGTAATCGAGATATCGGAACGAAACTTTTCAGGCTGACCAACTACAAAATGGCGATTCCAAAAATGCATTGAACGTAAAAAGGGGAACATGAGTTATGCCCATATTCCATTCAACTCCTCAATTATTATGGGAGATACAGTAATCCTCATTAAACTTGCATCACCGTAATTAATAAAACTTTGTTTAATAGGATTCTAATATGTTGTTAAATAAGGTTCATTTTTTCTCATAGCGGCTTAATCTCTTAGTGAATTTGGTTCACATATTCAGGGATACTTGAAAAATCACTGTATAGAATTTGACACAGGGAATTCTCTACTAAGTGATTATTTATTATTGAATTTATATAAAAACATTTTTTAAATAATGTACTAAACATGGGCACTACTATTAAAGGAATTGGTATTAACATAATGAGACATTGAGAAAATGTTTTTTCCCAATGCACCAGGTTGTCGTTTCGACATTTCTAGTGTTCTGTCCCAGCATGGCGTACTTGTAACTCACTTCTGAGGTTGGGGTGCCTGGAAGGCGGGGTTAGGCTGCACCGATGATATGAGAGTTGGAAGATGGTAAAGATGCCCCAGGAGAGGCCTTAAACTAAACTTAATGTAATTAGGCGAATATGATATTGATTAGAATGATGGCCAGATGGTGTTCGGGGACCGTTTGGGCCTTAAAGTTTCCTGACATTTATCTTACAGGTGAGGAAAAACCCTGAAAAAACCTCACCCAGGAAACTTGTCCTGACCGGGGATCGAACCCGGGCCCGCTGCGTGACAAGGCAGCACGCTATCTCGAGACCACAGCGGTGGACTTGAGAACAAAATCACACTATCACTACCAGATTAATAGTTTTGTGGTTAGAGTTTCTGACTAGAGTTTATAAGTTCCCGGGTTCGTTTCCCTCTCAGACCACGTGTAATTTTTCTTAAAGAGAAAGTATTCCTGTGTTTGGATATGGTCTGAAATTTTATGAAGTTTAAGGACTCAGCTGGTGTTTCGTTATCTGTCATCATCCTCGATGATCGAGGCAACGTAACTCCGCTCTCCAGGCTCCGCAATCTCAGAAGTGGGTTTTAAATCCACCAATGTCATGAGAGAATGCCAGAAATGGCATAAGACATCTGGTGGCTTTGGATAAAAAAAAGTTCTTGAATGACCAGTACATTTTTTCGCTCGACTCCCATGAATAGATTGTGAGGGAAAAAATGTATTTTAACATTAGCCATTTAGGATATTCCGGAGTCTTTTATCACAATAGGAAGCATTTTTGCTTTTACATGAAACAGATATATGCGAATAGTTAGCATATAGTTTTAATATGCAGTAATTAGTATAGAAATAAAGACAAATATTTTGATTACAGTAAGTTAGCCTAGAATTAGTTTAGATAGCTACAATAAGTAGCGGGTCCAGGTTGACAAACCAGCTAAAACGACTGGGAGACCTGACATTCTGACCATATGCTCTTACACTGACTATTTAACTCATGCCCCAAATGGGAGTCAATGACCAATCACGTTTCAATGATTTCTGTTTTACAACCAATCAGAGTCGTGTTTCACCAAATATTTATCAGTGTTATAATTACCATATTAAAGAAAGCTCCTCCTTACAATATTGCGTTCCTTTGGCAATAAATAATATGATCTGGTTGCAGTGATAAACAAAAGAAGCAGTAGAAGCGTACCTATCGTTTCTCATTTGTTTTCAAACATCGCCATTTACATTAAATATATAAATATTTTAAAATAACTATAGTTAAATAATGATTTGTGAATAAACAGCTTAATTTTATTCGTTAAATAGTCCTAACAAATGCCACTCTTGATTTCCAAATTCTCTAGATAAATTCACTCCTCACTTCGTGAGTCGTGAATTTATCGATAATTTGGAAATTACTCGTGGCATTACTTATGACTATTTAACTCATGCCCCAAATGGGAGTCAATAACCAATCACGTTTCAATGATTTCTGTTTTACAACCAATCAGAATCGTGTTTCACCAAATATTTATCAGTGTTATGATTACCATATTAAAGAAAGCTCCTCCTTACAATATTGCGTTCCTTTGGCAATAAATAGTATGATCTGGTTGCAGTGATAAACAAATGAAGCAGTAGAAGCGTACCTATCGTTTCTCATTTGTTTTCAAACATCGCCGTTTACATTAAATATATAAATATTTTAAAATAACTATAGTTAAGTAATGATTTGTGAGTAAACAGCTTAATTTTATTCGTTAAATAGTCCTAACAAATGCCACTCTTGATTTCCAAATTCTCTAGATAAATTCACTCCTCACTTCGTGAGTCGTGAATTTATCGATAATTTGGAAATCACTCGTGGCATTACTTATGAATATATTTACCATTTACCTCTGTGATTATCACATGTGGATGTGAGAACATTAGTAGGCCAAGGACTTTGTAGTCCTGTCACGTCATCGAAGAATCTGGATTGACAATAATTAAACTCATTTCTGATAGTTTGTGTCAATAGTTCCTCCTCTTATTAAAGATAAATTAAAAATGCATCTGGTACTCATTTCCATGTTTAGGCCAATTTAAAATTCCAGACCCCACCGCGACTAAACCCTCGACCTTCCGACTTGTAACGTATTTCCTTAACCATGGACTCACCCCCCTTTTTCATTATATATCTTATTTCTAGTTAAAATAGTTTTTTTTTTAATGTGTTCGTAAAATAATCACAGGGATATACTGTATGTCTTTTAAAATATGTTTTTATTTGTTTTACACTATAACTTTTGCTTTTATTAGAGATATATTATATTGTTACTTTCTTTGTTTGCAGATTGACCCCAAAGTTGCCTTCCCTAGGAGAGCACATCCTAAGGTAAGTGTATATCTATAAGTGTATAAGTATTTTGTGAAGGGAATTAAATTATTTTCTCCACATTAAGATACCTTAATAATGGTGACACACTCTTATTTTTTTCTACACTCGTACATACCCATAGAATGCTACCTTCCGGAAGTTACTTTACCAAGCTAATTAAGTTCTGATGATTTGCTTACAGATGTCAGCGAGTGAAAAAAAGTTAATTAATGGTATCAGAGAGATGCCTAGTAGACAAATAAGATATTAGCATTCTTGGATGAGATATACCGATTGACTTTTGTTCGTAGGCTCTAATTTAGGCTTCAGGTTCTTTTACGAGCCCGAAAATCTTCAACTAGAGACTCATAGCTGAAAATCCCTCCCGGAAGATTTGTTTCTTGGTGTTTGTTCATTCATACGTATTTATGAAACCCCACTTTACATAGGGCCTAACGTGATTAGAAATATAATAAATCAAGCTGAATATTGTCTAAAGGATCTTACATTAAGTTAATATATTATAAGGAATTAATTATTTAAATAAAAATTAGAGAAATAAAAAAAATGGTACCAACATGTCCAAAGAACACATTAAAACCTCATTTAAAAATGGTTTTGTAAGACCTGAGGGCAAAAGAAATATAGGGAGACCAAGAAGACGCTTGAAAAATACTTAATTACTAAATGCTACAATAGGGAGGGGAACGGGCCAATAAAATCGTACCCTAACGCTGATGATGATAATAATAATAATAAATCAAATTTTAGTATTTTGCACAACTTTGTGTTTGCTTTAGAATCCCCGTGCATTGCACTAGTTTCGGCGAATAAATGCATTATTTATAGAATTGAGTAGGTGAACAGGATCATTTATTCCTTTTGACTTCATTGAAAATTGCAATCCTTATCTGCTTATAAATAGGAAAGTTGTCGTGACGTGAAATCGAATATGCTAATGAGTTGCCTTTACTTTGTTTCCATTGTACATATTTTTAGTTTTCGAGAATATCTGAAACTTAAATAAATAAATAAAAAAATAACGGAGTTAAATGAGGGAAAGATAAAAAGGAATTCTTTGTGATGTCTACCGATTCAAGAAAAAAAAACTAAAAAAAATTGAAATAAAAATTGTTGTTGACCTCGTTTAAAACCGCAGTGGATTTGCAAGAGATGGTGTGAAATAATGAGACAGCTTTGTTCTCATTCTGATTTTTTTCCCTCCTCCTTTTTCCTCAACGGTACGCTTTTACTTTATTTTTTACATCCGTGCAGGTGTTAAGGGGTTGGAAAGATTTACTAATGAGGATAGTCGAAATCTGATTAATATTTCAGAATATTACATTTTATTTTTAATACTCATAATCTGAAAAAAAAATAGAGGTGCAGAATTGCGGAATATTTAATTTGCGAGGTTGTTTTTATTAAATTTTAACATTAGTTAATTTGAGCCTTACTTGTAAATAATAATAACGATAATAATAATGATAATAATAATAATAATAATAATAATAATAACGATAATAATGATAGTTATTCGGGCAGAACTAAGGCTACACATAAAATACGTACTATAGTTTGTTTTTCTAAGGAAGGAAAGATGCTGCAGTATTTTTAAATCGTACAAACACTTCTTCTAAGATGGGTTTGAGATATATAGTACGTTTCACAACTAATTGCATTGTAGATTCAAATCATATAAGTTTAAAGTTATACTATACATGCACAAAGCTATATACGCCTAATGAAAGACTTGCATGGAAGCTTCTTGTAGGAAAGCCAGAGGGAAAACGCCAGTTGGTAGACCAAGAATGAGGTGGGAGAATAACATTAACTAGATTTGAGGGAAGTAGATTATACAGGGAATGATTGGAAAACATTAGCTCAGGATAGGGATGTATGGAGAGATTATTTCCGCGCGGCGATGAATCTACGGGTTCGATAGTGCCAGTGAGTAAGTAAGTAAATATATATATATATATATATATATATATATATATATATATGTAGACTATACCTTTTTAAGGAGAACATGCAATTTATTAGTGTCTGTAGATACAAACTGATATATTTCAACTACAAGAGCAGGTACCTTGAATATGGGGTAAACAGCTATTTCTCGTCTTGTAACCAAAGTTAGTTAAACCCCAACCGATTGAGGGTCTTTCCACTTCTCAGCGGTTGCCCTTTTACCAGCCGGCTGCTGGCCCTTCTCATCCACATGTGTCAATCACAGAGGTAGATGATCAACAGCCAGTGTAGGGGTGACATGTGGTTAGCATGTCGTGTCCCCCAGCCGTTATAGCTGGTTCCTCAACCTGGAGCCGCTACTTATTGTAGCTACCCAATTGCCTCACGATGCTGGGTGGGCACCGATCCCATACTGGCCGAAATACCATGAGAAAATTTCTTCCCCCATGGAGACTCGAACCAGCGCAAGTCCCGTAGCTCTGCGCCAAGGCTTCCTACCTTAACCGCTCGGCTTAACCACTCTCCTTAAACATCATTGGCTTTCTCTCTCTCCGTTTTTGAAACGAGTTGGTAGAAGCTTTCCTTCCTTAAAGAAAAAACATATGCACAATATTATACGTAAATACAAATTTTAAAGCATTGTCTGTCTGTATAGCTAGTCTATTTACTAAAACTACTAGGTTATTATTATTATTAGTCTATTATTAGTATTAGTGTTATCTTAATCGCCTGGGAGAATACTAATAGGAAGACTTGCAATTTATGGATGCAAGAATGATTGGAATTAAACGATAATGAAAGGATAGGAACGAGTGGAGAAGAAAAATATAATTTTAGGCACAGAAAAATATGTTGTCATCGGATATATGTACATGAATAATTTATGATCATCATCTTCAATGTACTACTATGATTACGCAAATTAAAAAGTCCTATTTTTTTTAATTTGCGTATTCACAGTAATAGTACACTGAAGATGATAAATTATTCATATACATATATCCGATGACAACATATTTTTCTGTGCCTAAAATTATATTTTTCTTCTCTACTCGTTCCTATCCTTTCATTATCGTTTAATTCCAATCATTCTTGCATCCATAAATTGCAAGTCTTCCTATTATTATTCTCCCAGGCGGTTAAGATAATGACACTATTACTAATAATAGACTAATAATAATAATACTACTATTTTTTATTTATTTATGTACAGAATTTAAATGTTTACACATCTTTCTGTACCTAAAATTTTATTTTTCTTCTCCACTCGTTTCTGTCCATCCACTCCATATCCTCTAGTCCTCTTGTTCTCATTCCAGTTCTTATTTCGTGCATCCACGAGTTAATAATAATTCAATTATAAAGAAACTAGGAATTAATGATTGGAAGACTTTTCATAAAAGTAGGTTTTAATATTTAGAAAGAATGAACTGTATATTACGAAACCTTATAAAAATGGGATCTTTGATTCTGGAAAAGTACTCCACCTCTCTTAGATGCAAGTAATTATAATATAAGTACATATGCCGGGTTCCGCTTTGTATTTTTCACTACAATAAATTATCTGTATTCATTGCAATATTTAATCCCACTTTCAAGTGCAAGAGAATTTTAAATTCACTTCTGATTTCATACTATAATATAATAGCTCTTCTAATTATGTAGGAGGCAATCCAGTTGGCCTAGCTTTAACGTTAGGAAATTTCGTATTCCATATCAAGAAAGAATTTTTTTTTAATGTATAAATTTCAAGACCTCCATCAGAGACGTATGTATTTAATCTAATACTGACAGAGTGAAATATGTAGGCGTAGAAATATAAAATAATTCACCAGGATGAAGCAATCAATAAAACCAATAATAGTCTATCCACCTATTTTAAACAGAGACTGTATCACTATGTACTGTATTCACGAAAATATTATTCTACAGAAAATCGCAGACCTCTTTTTTCAAATAATTGCTTAAATAATATAAATAAAAATTAATATTTTGAGGTATGGAAAGAGATTAAAAAAATAATAGGCTTGTTTTTCCAGGCTAATATTCAAGAAACATTTTAAAGAAAGCAGAGATTGTGATGTTGCACATATCGGGACCAGAAGTTGAATAAAAATATGCATCCTTTGGAAGTCTGAACACGAGCGAATTTGGCATCCCAATAGCCGTAAAGACATTTCGTTACAGCACAGCCAGCTGTCAGAGTGGAAGTTGACTTAAAGTGAAATAAATAATAGTTTTAAAAAACTAAAAGAACACGCTTTATTAGAAAACTAAAAAATGAAAAATAATTTTAATTTCCAATACGCTTGGGATAAAATTAAAGTGGTCAACAAAAAAATCATCTCCAACACATATAGAATAAAACTAGAGTTATTAACAAAAAGAAAATAATTTTACCATCAAAAGCGTGGGGTGCTCTATATCAATTGATATATTTGATAATAAACAGATATTGGTAAAAGTAAGCTCTCTAACAAGAAAATGTAAACATCATAAAAAGGACCCCACGCTTTTGATGGTAAAATTATTTTCTTTTTGTTGATAACTAGTTTTATTCTATATGTGTTGGAGATGATTTTTTTGTTGACCACTTTAATTTTATCCCAAGCGTATTGGAAATTAAAATTATTTTTCATTTTTTAGTTTTCTAATAAAGCGTGTTCTTTTAGTTTTTTAAAACTATTATTTATTTTTTATTTTTTTAGTTTTAATATTTTACAGAATAAGATAAAAATGTAAATATCTTTAAATTCAATACCATTGCAGTATGAGCTAAAAGTAATACTCTTCTATAAAAAAACCCTAGCAGCCGGATTTGAACCAGCGACGTATGGATTACTGAAATTATATACCACTAAGAGTTCACTGCTCTACCAACTGAGCTCTTACAACAATTGACTAAAAAGTCGACAAGTCCGCAACCTATTATACCAGTTTTCATTTTTTTATTTTCGGATGATTCTGGCTAGGATTTTAGAAACAAAATATGAAATTATTGTATTGTCACGGGTCCTCTACAAGTATACAAAGTTTCAAGTCGATCCAATGTTTCTAAGTGGGTGAAAATCGCGTTGAAAGATTCCGTTACATTGATACAAAAACACTTTTTTTGATTTTCTGATGATTATGGCCAGGATTTTAGAAAATAAATATGAAATTATTGTATTGTCACGGGTCCTCTACAAGTATACAAAGTTTCAAGTCGATCCAATGATTTTAAGTGGGTGAAAATCGCGTTGAAAGATTCCATTACATAGATAGATAGATAGATACAGGTCAAGCTAATATAAAGCGTGTACAAAATATTCTAGTTTAAACGATTATCATAAGTAATGCCACGAGTGATTTCCAAATTATCGATAAATTCACGACTCACGAAGTGAGGAGTGAATTTATCTAGAGAATTTGGAAATCAAGAGTGGCATTTGTTAGGACTATTTAACGAATAAAATTTAGCTGTTTACTCACAAATCATTATTTAACTGTAGTTATTTTAAAATATTTATATATCTAATGTAAACGGCGATGTTTGAAAACAAATGAGAAACGATAGGTACGCTTCATCTGCTTCTTTTGTTTATCACTGCAACTAGATCATACTATTTCAGAATATTAAAAAGGAGGAGCTTTCTTTAATATGGTAATTATAACACTGATAAATATTTCGTGAAACACGACTCTGATTGGTTGTAAAACAGAAATCATTGAAACGTGATTGGTCATTGACTCCCATTTGGGGCATGAGTTAAATAGTCATCTAAAGTACATAGGTTTCGTATTTGCAGTAGTAGGACTTTAGTAGACTAAAATTAAGATACATACACCATTATTTACAAATATGGATCGCACGGGCAGTACGCTATAGTTGCTGTTGACAGTCCATAATAAAAATGAAGAGAAAACAATACAATTTAACATCTTACGTTAATTAAGCTAGGTCAAAATTTACCCATTCAAGTAATATTTTAGTTACCCACTAGGCATCTCACTGAAGCGTTATGTCGACCGCACATCATTCGTTGACATCATTGGGTCAATAAGCGTAACTAAATTAGCTTGGTTAAAAACTTCCAGTAGGGAGCATACCAAAACCCATAAGGGAAAGTACAGGATACATAGATATATATTAAGCATTATTAATACTGGAGTTTGCTTACATATTTTATTGATTCAGGAATGTGTGCTGATTTTATTTTCCGCGTCTTGTCCAGATATGTATCCATGTTTATCCATTTTCTAGGTTTACCATTAACTCATAGCATGTCATTCTATCACGATTTGAATTTAGAAATATTTCCGGCAACAACAGATGCCTCTAATATTCCAAATCGATAAATTTTCCCTATATATGTTTTTCGTCTTCAAACCTACCGCACATTGGGATATAATCGCATATCGTGATGGTCGGCAATTTTTAGAAATTTCCATGCACCCAACCAAAACCAGCGAGTTCTGATTTCTCTTTCGATCCTAGACTGTATTCTTTTCCCCAAACTTGTTTTAGATAAATCGGCGAAATATCTTGTTGGTTTATATCTAATTCCCCCTTATTATTTTCCTCCACATTCTTGTGATTTTCGCTCCCTTTTTCCCATAGCCAACCCATACCAGTCTTTTGGAGTCCCCTCCTAACCACATTTGCTCAAAATTTCTCATCTAATTTTCTAATTTGGTCGTCATAGCAGATTGCTCTGAGCATTGTTTGTTCACCTTGGAGTAGCCGCAATCAGTACTTGACTACACGAATTTTCAATTTATGTAGTCCTGAAATTATCCAAATTCATATAAGATTCCACATTTAGGAACGACCTTACTAAGTCCTGAAATATATTTAAGGACACGCGTGTATACCTTATTTAGTTTTTACGTTAATTGAAGACCCAATATCTATCATAATGCATTATTGACCTCACTATGCCTCCATGCATTTTTTCTAATGTTCTAGCTGGAATATCTGGCAATCAACCCAGAATACCGAGCATACTGTTAAGTTAAATAATTATACATCAATATGTTTCCACTTTCCGTTCATTTTTAAGGGGACCGAATGGTGAAAATGTTGGAAAAAATAGCAAACAATTAATTTTTGTTTATTTGCTTTTTATGACTTTGATTCTTTAGGATCATTTTCGTGTAAACATTTTTTATTGTAGGAGCAAAATTGACCCCGTAACGTAAGAGTTTAAATACCCTTGCACGTATGGTTAGCATTACTATTTAAAATTTAAAATGCGTTTTTTTCGGTTTCCGTTTTTTTTTTGACATTTTCGAAAACTTAAAATGCTCCTTACGATGCAATGTTTTTGCTATCAAAGTGAAATTTTTTGGTTAGATTCTCCAATAAATGCTAATTCAAATTTGCTATATAGTTAGTAGCCTAAGACACATGTGTTCTTTTAAATTGAGATGGAAAAAATAATGAGTGATAAAAACTTTTTTTTTTTCAAAAAATGAAAAATAAGCAGTATCCTCCCATATGAATATTTTTTGCGTTACAAAATGTGTTTAGTGGAATCATGAAGACTCTGTATCTCAAATTTCAACATAGAATATTTAAAAATACATCGTAAGGAGCATTTTTAGGAAATATTAAAAAAATAGATTTAAAAATTCATAATTCTGAAACTATTCTACTAATAAACACCAAACATCACAGAAATGTTTCTATAAGCATATAATGAATGTGATAAAAATTTCAAAACAATCAGATGAAAATTAAAATAAATTTGAAATTCACCATTCGGTCCCCTTAACGTCATGTCAATATATTCAAAATGTTTCACGTTCAGAAGTAGGCCTACTTGATTGCTGTATTTCCATTCCTCTGCTCTGCCATTGACCGTCCCATTTTTATGAAGGTCATTGATTTTGTCTTAATAACATATAGGGCCAATCAACAATTCCTAGAGCATATTTCCAGTCGGTCAAGACCTTTTTGCAATCCATTGATTGTCTTGGAACAAATAATTAAATTATCTGCATACAACAGAACAGGGATTTTAGCACTTCTTATGTCCGGTGACTCATGTATTCTTTTACCATTATATATACAATATCATTAACGACACATTAAATAGCATTGATGATAAAATTCAACCTTGTCTCACTCCCGGGTTGGCTGCAATGTAATCCTGCTTTATTTTTATACAGAATTTAACGTAACTTATAGGTATATAATTTGACATTAAAGCTTGTATAATTTTATAACACAACCCTTTCCGATTCAGTTTTTCCCAAGTTTCGAAAACCATCTTAAAATCAATGAATACCTATACTTCTTGAATACTAGCCTCCGTGTTTTCGTTTGGTTAAAGTTCAACACATTAAATTGTACAAACTAGTGAACTCTCTTTTCTGAGATTTGAATGTTTGAAGTTTAATAGAACTAGATAAAGAGTTAAATGAAGCTGTGGTCCATTGTGATTAATAGTGTAGTTGAGGCTAGATGTTGTGGCGGGCAATGATTGACAGCCCTGCGGCGAGACTTGGTGGCTGGAGACCTGTATGGCTTGCAGCATGAGCTATGTTCCATCATTAAATATTTACACTCGAGCTCGAGCCTTCTTCCGTACTCGGTTTTCCCTTCAATTATTAATCTCTCAATTACCGGTTGTATTCAGACGTGGTGCGTTGCTTGTGTCCCTAGAATCCTGCGAAAAGAAAGAGGAAGAAGTGCTTTGATGTGTGAAAAGAAAATGGGAGAGATATTGCAGAGTTGCTTATGTAAATATAAGACAGTGCGCAATCCAGATTCTACTAAATATTTAAACAATTGACCGTATACAATTCCCACTTGGGGATTTTATACTACCAGAGTATGTATAGCATTTTCTTTTCTTGGGTTGTGTTGCAGCGGAATCCTTGCATTTCAATTATGTGTAATGCTTTAATTATATGAATAAAATTATTCACTCTTTTCTTATAGAAACATCTGACATTCCGAAAAAAAAACACAAATTACATTATAATTGGTCTTTTCGCAGCAAACACAAGAAATAAAATGTGCCTTTAATATATTTTTCCTTAGAATAATAAGAACCATCAAACAGGACTTTGCGCGAGTAAATCAACACGTATAGTTTGTGGCCTGATTTCCTGTTTTACGCAGTGTATTATTCTTTATTGCGCGATAGTGCGTTTTGTCGTACTTACCAGCAATGGCGACCATTATTGAAAGTTGAACTTCCTACATTTTGGGATTTCCAACCTAAATAACTCTACTGTCATATTACATTTACACCCACTTGCGGGAAGTCAAACCACTGCCCTCTATGTATACTACGTACAATGTATAGGCCTATACAGAAAATATCCAAAAGGCAGTGTTAATATACACTATATGAAACAAATCACTGCATTTTAAATGAACTGAACTTTATTTGAAACAATATAAAATAATAAATACGTACTTGCGGTCATATTATCAATAATTGTTCTCAAGGCCTCCTGTTGTTACAACTAATAAATATTGCCCACACTGTTAACGTTAGTCAGTTGTTTATAATGAACGCAAATATTTCCAACAAAGATGTTATTATTTTACTATTATTTATTATTTTGAAAACACCATCGCGCAAAAAAATACTGTATAGCGCACGTTTGTGAAGAGTTTTACAGAATCTTGGAAATTAAAAACCGTGCTATCGCTCGGTTTTTAAATATTTTTCCTCGATTCTGTAAAAACCACTTCGCAACTTCGCATCGTAATATACTATTATTGTTTAAATGGCCTGTATCCAGTTTCGTGTAAGGAAACAGAATTGCGGCCGCTACGCAATTTTCATATTTTGGACTTTAGGTAGACCTAAACCTTCATTCCTAGTGATGCGAATTTACTTGTTTACGGGATATGTATTCATGTTGGTAATTAAATAGTTTCTATATATTGACTTTCGTTGCAAGATAAACAGCCGCTGCAAGAGCATTTAAAATGTTCCGACTAAAATATCATCTTTCATGTTAATATTCCGATTTTGCTGATTAAAATCTGGAACTTACTTGTCTTATTCAAATGTTATATACCGAAATTGGTTGCGAAATAACTAAAGTGGCGGCCACTAGAAGATTTTTACATTTCCGGTAAATCTCAGATAAATGATCACATTTTGTTGATTTTAGGAGATTATCATAAGTAATGCCACGAGTGATTTCCAAATTATCGATAAATTCACGACTCACGAAGTGAGGAGTGAATTTATCTAGAGAATTTGGAAATCAAGAGTGGCATTTGTTAGGACTATTTAACGAATAAAATTAAGCTGTTTACTCACAAATCATTATTTAACTGTAGTTATTTCAAAATATTTATATATTTAATGCAAACGGCGATGTTTGAAAACAAATGAGAAACGATAGGTACGCTTCTACTGCTTCTTTTGTTTATCACTGCAACCAGATCATACTATTTATTGCCAAAGGAACGCAATATTGTAAGAATGCTCTCTAGTGGAGAAAAAATGAAACATCAATCTGTATATTAATTCATTTCTGATGTCGTATGATGTAAATATTACAATTATATTTTTTCTGGATTATTACCTGGGAAAAAATACATTTAAGAAAGTCAAACAGTGGTTTCTTTTTTTGGTGATATAATAAATTGCTACAAATGTTGACATGTATGCACTATATATACAATCTGGTAGCCGTATTTCTTATAGGCTCAGTCACTGCAAAATAACGGTCAGACCTGTTCAGAATATTAAAAAGGAGGAGCTTTGTTTAATATATGGTAATTATAACACTGATAAATATTTCGTGAAACACGACTCTGATTGGTTGTAAAACAGAAATCATTGAAACGTGATTGGTCATTGACTCCCATTTGGGGCATGAGTTAAATAGTCTTTCTAATTATATTCTAATGGCATATGTCGGGTTCCACTGCTAAAAATCGGGAATTGCGACCGCTAGACCCATTTTTAAATATTTGCTCCAACTTAATCCCTACTAAAATTGTCTGCTTTGTTGATTAACGATCTCGATCCTAAATGTCTTAATTAATTGTTATATGCCAAGTTTGATTGGGGAAGAAAACAAATATCCCCCTAGAGGATTGGCAGAGATATATATGCACTCTATAGACTCTGTAAATATCCACCTCCATGATGAAGCCCCTGCCCACGTTTCGAGAAGTATGAATGATTTCTATTATCCCGGAACTTTAGAAATGCGCTGCACTTTTTTTTATCATCTTTAGTGACTATAAACAAGTATTAAGTAAAACTAAATTAATGCGCATTATATATATATAGCTCATTAGTGTTTTTTTATTTGTCGATGGTCTTTGATGTTTAATCTGAAAAGCCTTCTGAAACAGAGGATGAAATTATCCCCTTAAAGCATAGAAATAATTTACGTAATTGAATGTAATTAGTTTTCACTTTTGCTCACATGGGCGAAGCCGTGAGCATCAAATACGATGTTAACTTTGTATTGACCAATTGTACATTAATCCACTTCATTTGACGGCTGTGCAATTTAATTGTAAATCTTCTCGGTAGTTTGTATCATAATTACATAATTATATTCAATTATACATTTAATATTAAACATCGCATTTATATGTTATTAAATTATTCAACATATTGTATGTAGTATACTGACGGGTTAAAGTTACAGTTGCGTTGGTCATTTTCAGTAAAACTGAATAGCCGCCCAGAACAAGATTGTAACCTTTTTTTTTTAAATTTATTTTTACATGGAAAAACGTCCCATATGATATCACCATCAACAAACATTTTTTTTCGTGAAAAATTCAATTTGGGAGAAAAATAAATGTTCTGAGCGGTTTTCAATTGTAAAATTGCAGTGCATTGTACATATTAAATTATGGCCGCTATACTGAATTTGGTTCCATGTGACACCCCTAAAATGATAACATTACATTTTTTCTCAAAGTTTTATCACCATATATAGGCCCCTATATATGAGTTTTCTTCTTCCGAAACTGTGATTTTAGGTTATTTTTATTCATTGTAGAGAGAGATAGAGAGAAAGAGAGAGATAGATAATCTCGATGCACAAGAGGTATCGATATATCTATTGATATTAGTGGACATGACCTTGATACTTTATCCAATGCTTTGTGAATTAATAGAATTTTAATATTATTTTAGATTTATCACTTGTAACACTGAAATCTGAGTTTAAAACTTGTAAATAAAAGATAAATTATGTTTCTATACAAGATAATTTGGCCCATAATAAAACATTCCATTTTTAACAAAAACTTATAAAAGTTATAATGCATTTATATATTAATTTAATGATAAGATTTTTAACAGAGAAACAGATATAGAATATTCTATGGTGCAATATATTTTCATTCAAAGGGTAATTATAAAATGACTGAAGTTATTATAATAACACCCTTTTTTTCTGCCTTACTCTAAGCTCTCCCTTTGAAATAAATTTTAAGCGCCCTTCTTAGACTGGAACTACTTGTCAAAAGAAGATTTTTTAAATACCTATGTTACATACCGGTACTGATATTTTTTTAACAACAATGACATGGAGTACCTCCCTAGATGACTTGATCGGCTCAGTGTCGGGTCCACGACCGAAACAATATGAACATTTATGGCAAAATATACCATTCACAAATATATTCATACTAAACAAAGAGTATGATTATGGATGATTATGATAGCCATATAGTATTCGAGTGTTTGTAGTAATGATTCGTTGGATTTCCGTTTTGGATGAGGAATAACTTACCCAACAAACATATCTTAACCAGGCAACGAAACTATGTCAATCATAAACGTTACTCCTAGACCACAGGAGTAAATACATTAATTTAACATTAATGTAATTGTCTACAAGTACGATTATAATTTAGTGTACGGAAGTTAATATTTCATTACAAAACTCCACAAAAAGTTCACCCCGCTGTTTTCTAATAGTAACGTCATTTTCTCGGACGCAACCGGCCCGGGTTCGACTTACGTTAGGGACAAATTTTTCTGGGTGGAAATGCGAAAAAAAACTGCCGCTAGAGGATTAAATCGCACACACGTGCATACATACACAAACACACGTACAAACACACACATAATATATATACTTATTAGTCATTCAAATATCTCTGCAGGCGGAAGAATTGCGAATCTCTGTTGCTGCACGTGACGTCATATAAGGCAGTGTACACTGTCAGCGTCCCACGCCCGTTCCCTCTCCCCTCTGCGTTCATAGGTAGCAGTGTCATGTGTTCTATTCCTGCATAAACACGACTGCAGCGCCCTTTGTCAACAACTGCGCTTACTCCTTAAATGGGTAATACTTGTTATGGTGACCACTAGATGGGAGTTGGAACGATATCCCGCTCGCTACCTCTCGTGTAAATTGAGAATCATATATATATATATATATATATATATATATATAGACAATAAATGTTTGTGTTAAAATTCCTTAGTAGCTCAGTTGGTTAGAGCTCTAAACGTGTAAAGTTGGAAACTCGGGTTCAAATCCCGACTCAGAAATTAATTTTTCTTTTCATATTTATATATATCTTTGACATAATAATTTCCTGTGTCTGATAGGTGTGATTGTTTAAGATTTGTAAAATTAAAACATATTTTCATGGGTAAAGCATCAATTGATTCATTCTTTTGAAATTAGCTGAAACAGAGAAATCAAGTAATATTAACAATTGATAATATAATTATTATCTAATGATATGTCCCTATGTGTAAATGATAATTCGATGATTTAATATTAATTACATACAAATAGAATTGGGTGAAGGATTGTAAATATTTTAAGGAGTTTAAACTCTCTTCTATTAGAGGGCGTATTCAATAACACACATACCCTGCCTATTGGTATACATTCGAGATCCTTAGACGCGATGTGACTAAAATAATTCAATCTTAATCTTTTAACTCCTTAAATTGGCGAAGCTCTAATTTGCCGTGTCAATTATTTAAAAGTCGAACCGCAGTGAAAACAAAAATGTAAGTTATTACTGTATATTGTGTAATTTAACACATATTTAGGCAAACTAATTTCTAAGCTTTCGTTTTTCTGTCGTCTTATTAAATGTATTAAATAAATTAAATATATTTTATAGGATACATAGCCAATTTAATGGTTAAACATTTTATATTGGACTAGCTAATACCGCCTTGCGCTGCTACGCCTAAATACATTAAAATTAATGTGCTTTTATGTTTAGTTGAATAAATAAAAGGAAAAATAATTATAAATTTATATTTCTTAGATACCCTGTGCTGATTACCTGGTGTTGCCCAGAATTCTACTTATCTCTATATTCTTGGCATAAATGAGGTAAAAGACAAAATTCGTTATTGTGAGTTATCCGTAAAATAATACCCGTCATGTGCTTCTATGCTTGCACAGGAATCTACACACTTGTCTCGATCTTCTTGGCCTCAGTGAAAGACAAAATTGTTTATTGTGAGTTATCCGTAAGAGATAAACATATGCTGTCGCGGACATTTTGTAGACCTTTTTGAGATATTCAATTCTGTCTACATTAATTTTGTGTATTTGTTATGGTTTAAGCAGCGTAAGCCATTTAAGCGTCCAAAGAGCTACTTTTTTTTGTTTTTTTTTTACGTTTTCCACTACAAAGGGCGATTTTTAAGGGTGTAGGAGTTGAGTATCACAACTCTCTTGTAGCCTATGTTCATCCCGGGAATCTCCTGAACATTTCTAAAAAGCCCCATCACAATTGGATCAACGGTATGGCCGCGCATAAAGTACGAACAAACAAACAAACAAACATACATACATACAAACAAACAAACAAACATTCATTTTTATATTAGATATAAAAAGGGTGTCTTATTATATACAGATAACAATAGTGGTAAAAATAGGTTGAGTAGAAATTAACTGCTTTTAGAACATTTGCAACTTATTAAGTGTAAGATAAGCAGTGTATAAATTAAATGAAATAGCAAATAAATTCAATATGACAATCTCTGAGAGTAAATCGAAAGTAATGACATTCAACGGGAAAGACCATATGAGGTGTATAATCAGCATTAATAACGGTACAATACAACATGTAAACAATTTAAATTATTTAGAATGCAATGTATCACACTGCCAGATGGAAGATATTAACATTACATAAGTTTTATAGAATGTGTAGCGCTATAAAACGGACACTGAAAAATAAACTTTGAGGAGTACACAATTAAAATTTTACAAAATTATGGCAGCGCCTGTCTTAAAATAGGCCTATGCAAGTGAAAATTGGATTCTTAAACCGTTCGGATAGAATAAATAAAGTAACTGCAGAAATGAAGTTCTTATGTTCAGTAACAGGTGTGAATTGTGGACAGAAAATAAATGAAGATATTAGAAAAGACTTAAATATTTTTAATTTAACAAATATAATTGACAATATGAGAAACAACTGGTATGCAAATGTTAAAAGAATGCCTACAGATAGAATCTCCTCAGCTGTTATTAAGTACAAATCAATATGACATAGAAGTGTTGGACGCCCATTTACTAGATGAGAATATTCATTAAATCCCACTTGATATGAAGACAGATCAAAAACCCTAATTTCATGAAGTAGAAGAAGAAGAAGTATCAGATATAACACATATGTGTTAACGAATGAAGCTATTGAGGTTGTTCTCATAGAAATATTTTTGAAATTTTTTTTATATATCTTCATCGATATTATTTAGTAGACATCAATTTACAGGGTCTGTTGTCAACCCAACTTCTCTCAGAAAAACGTTGAACTAAAAATATATAAAATTGTTATTCTTCCAGTTGTATGGATGCGAAATATGGACACGTACTTTAATGGAGGAGAAGATATTTCGAGTATTTGAGAATAAAGTTCTTCAAGCGGCCCCTACACGATCAATATTTACGTCAATATATTGCACAATAATTGACATTGTACAATAATATTGAGTGTGTGTAGATCCCATTGAAAGATTGCGCAATATATTGAGTCAATCAAAAGCAGTTTGATTTTTATTGTGCAATCTAGTAAATATTGCGTCGTCTATTGCCAATATTGCGCAATATTAGTTCAGTTCTCTGTTCTGTCTTCTTATTATTCCACATGTTCACTGCACAAGTATCACCCACGAACTAATTTATTGAGCAATAACATTGCACCGTGTGGATTGGCCAAGTAATACTATTGTACAAAATATTGTGCAATATATTGACGTAAATATTGATCGTGTAGGGGTAGCTTAAGAAAATGTTTGGAACAAAATTAGGCGAACAAACAGGTGTATGGAGAGGACTACTTAACAGTAAGCTGTATGATATTTATGGGAAACCATATGTAATAAGAAATTGAGTCTAGTGGACTGAGATAAGCAGGACTAGTAGCATGAATGGGGAATTAAAGCGACAAATTGAATATTTGTAGGAAAACCAAAGGGATAGTGCCGAATAGGTAGAACAATATTGAGTTGAGAGAATAACATTATCTATGATATGAGGGAGATAAATTACACAGGGGATGACTCGAAAATGTTAGCTCGTTGGAGATATTTTATTCCGCATGGCCATGAAATTCCGCGTTCGATAGTGCAAGTAAGTTAGTTATGTATGGGATATATATACACCTATGTGTGTGTGTGTGTGTGTGTGTGTGTGTGTTTGTTACGCTTTCTCAGCCACAAATTTTCTGTTTTTGCAACCAAACTCGGCATATGGCAATAAAAAGGTAATAACTTCGATGTCATTAACCAGCAAAATCGTACTATTAGGAGTTCGGTTAATCTGAAGAGAAAATTGAAAAACCGGTCTTGTGACAATAATTTTCGATTTGTAGCAAAATAACTCTGTATTTGACGTGAAAATAAAACGCGAAAGATTTCCTCCAAAATAATCCAAATACGATCTTTAGGAGTGGGGGTTAGCCTGAAAGCCGTCATTTAAATTTCCACTATCAGTCATAGAATTGATTTTCACACAACTTGCGGTAACTGGATACAAACAATTTAAATAACAAAATAAATATATGTTCCATAAATCAGCAAACTTCTTCTTCTTTTTTCTTCTTCACTTCACGGGCTAGGCAAATTGTCTCTTCCACAGTTGTTCTGTCCATCTTTTCACTGGCCTTTCTACATTCCTTGAACCTCTTGGCTTGTAGTTAAATGTCTAGCCCTTTTTCTCTATATTCTTCGATTTTATCATTCAGTGGACATATATTTAACTCTGTTTTTATATCTTCATTCTTTATCCGATCAATTCTTGTGCACCCTTTTGTTCTTCTAAGGAAGTTCCTGCATTACTTTATGGGAGTGAAACTTAGGTAATACAAAAAAAAATACAATCAGCTTTGACCATAAATTCGACTTTCCGAGGAATTCGCTTAGTTTATACAAGTTCCTCCATGACGGACTTTTAGTTAATACTTAGGCCTAATAGTTGCCTATAAAAAGATAGTTAAACTTGAACAAGGATGCGTTACTGTTTAAATAACATAATTTTGTATGAGACGTAAATACAGTGGGAAATAAAGATCTCTAGTGGTTAGTTACCCGCCCTCCGGGCACTCCGTCGGGGTTCGAATCCGAAATTTATAGGTTTTTCTCGGGATTTCTCCCGTTTTACCCTCTCATAAAATTCATTCTACCCCATACCAATACTTATCTCATCCATTTAGTTTCATTTAGTTTCACCTGCTCCTATGATGTTGCGACAGGCCTGATCTACTGGTATCAGATCTTCGTCCTAACTCAGCCCTGGACCTAACATATGCCGAAGAGTAGGCCTATATGATTTGATTTTAATTTTCTGACCTGCCTCATTATATTCTGGTCAGAGCTGCTGATTATATTTCTTCAGATTCCTGGTTCGATTCCTGCTCAGACCATAGATAGTTTTCCTTAAGGGGAATTATTCCGGTGATCGCCCGTGGTCTGGAGTTTAAGTTTAAGGATTATTCTGGTTTTCTTTATCATTTATCACCTATCATACGATCGAAGTAACGACCGCAGAAGTGAGTTACAATAGCGCCAATGCCAGGAGAAATTGCCAAAAATGTCATAAATAAATCTTATGGCTTGATAAAAAAAACTTATAACAAACAGTACGGCATAAGTTGATAAAATTTAAGTAATGTGAGGATGTTAGCCTAGAAACAGTAATATTGCAAGTTTACCTCTGCATAATATACAGCCGATTTTGGTCGTGGGCCCTACGCTCACGAATGCGCAATTGACCTGAAGGAACTAGAGAGCGTGAGATACAAGTTCCCAGAGATTGATCACGGGTTTGGGTGTGAATAGAAGTCAGTCTGCTATAACGTTACATCTAAACCTTGATTAACTTGCCTCGTGACACTTTATTTTCTACTCTACTAGCATTGTACCCTTAAAACACTGTACATCATCACATTTTATAATTATTACACAAAGCGATGTGATTGTCAAATAAAAATCCGTCACGCACCGAGTAACCGCGTAAACTAAGCGAATTTCTCTGCAAATCGAATTAAGGTCAATATTTCCTAGTTTACTTAGGGGGATCTACAACACCTTTAAGTTTCAAAAAGTCATTTTTTATTTTATTTGTCATATAGATTGAAATTTCATCTTTAAATTAGTGAAAGATTTTCATTGATATCTCTATTAGTTTTCGAGTTATGTTTAAAAATATGCTCACTCATGTGAGCCCTTCAATAATTATTTTAGAAGGTACCTACATCGTTGGTAAGTTTTTTGCTTGTTTTCCGTAACTTACATTTTTTTAATACGGTTTCCCTGATAACTCCCAAAGTTTTCATGATATTGAGATGAAATTTTGCATGTGTATGTAGTTTACAGAGATGAACAAAATGTACTACAATTAGTAATGCACCTATTATATTTTATTTTTAATGCAAATTTTAACAAAAATGAGAATGCATTAATTTAAAATGAAAAATGAAATATTTACACTGTATATAATTAAACAGTTGTAGTTTTTGCATGTAAAACATTCATGAGTAAAATAAAAAAAAGTATCTTTAAAATATATTAACATTTAGAAAACAAAATATTAGGGAAACGGCAAGACAATGCAAAATTTTCAGCTGACATTTTGAATATTTAATTAACCATAACGACTGAAGTTAGATTGGACTTAAGTACACAAACATGCTCACATTGTGATATAGATATCACATACCCTATTTCATTTCTGTAACAAGCATTGTTGCTGAGAAAAAATGGAAATATGCCATATTTTTAATGGCTAAAGGTATAGGTTCCCCCTTAATATATTTAACTCTTAAATTGGGAAACTCGGTTTCGTATGCCAGCTTATTTAAATATATCGTAGTGCAGTGAAAACAAACCATTCATAACCCAAATTATTATCTATTTCATATTCTTACATAATCCGACACAAATTTAAATAATTGCTACTGATTTATTTTTCCATTGCTTTATAATAATATTAAGTAAATTAAACCAATATATCATATTGGATACACTGCAAATTTAGGATAATTCCAAATTTATATTATCACTAATTTCTTCCTTTTTATCTCTGTAGAATATATTGAGTTTAGTTGCGAAAAATCGAACACTGCGACCGCTAGAACGATTTTTAAATTTTAGTTTCCGGTGAATTTTGCTAGTAAACGAACTCGATAATTACTTTCTGCAGTTGATTGCCATATAGGCCTACTTAGTTTGGTTCCGAAAAAAAAGTCCTGCCGCTAGAGTGTTTAAGACACACACACACGCACATGTTGGCATATATAGGCCCTATATTTTTTTCTATAAATTTTGTTTAGACCTACATCATTTTCGTTGTCTACTAGAACAAAAACATTTAAGACCTGTATAAATTTTAAATATATTTTTATCAGAACTACCTCAGCAGCTTCAATCCTACGGAACTCGCTTATAAAATTACTGCAATTCCTCCACTTCAACTGAAAGGGAATTCCCTATTGACTATTACAGTTGTTATACAGAGTGATGCACGAATCATATTTCGTCTCATTACATCAAAACTATGAAGATTAGTGTGAAAATTGTGGAAACATGTGAATGGTTGATGCGCCTCAATGCGGAGATACTCAGCACATTTTGATGTTCATTCGTCTTTAAGTTATGGCTTCGAACTTCATGATTTTATACCGATCATGGCACATTTATTTCCTTCTTTTGAAGTGTCCCTAAAATGAAATACATTGCCGTTGGAATGAGGTTTCTATCTCTATTGGTTAGTGTGTAACAGACGTGTGAAAGTTGACATCTGCTACTGCTATTTTTTGCTAATAATTGGATTATTTCTTATGGAGATACGTGAAACAACGTGTCTATGCCACGGAACCAATCACTCCTGACGATATGCAACATTAGATCAGGGAAGCATGCCAGTCCATTTCAGATCACCAATTAGTCCTTGTAAGAAAATCCTTTTGGAAACGTATTCGGCAATGCGTAAACAATAACGGTGGCACTTTTGAACATCTACTTGGTCATTAGACACCTGTTCCTGTAGTAATAGGTTACAGTATTTTGAAACAGGAAGTATATACATTGATATACAGCCCATTGCTCCTTCCAATTCAACATCTTGTAGGAACTGTTCTAATATGGCATATCTAATTATACAAATTGTATTGTAAAGCCATAAATATATCTTTCATTCCATCTAAAATAAAATAGGAGGTTTCATTTAAAATAAGTGTCCAATGTTGTATTGTTTCTATAAATGAACAGAAACCTTTCCTAAGTATCTCTCCATACTCACAACATTATGCGATTCGTCTTTTAAGTATCAAACTCATGACAAAATATATGATTTTTCACATAACAATAGCAAACACAATTCGTGAATTACCCTGTAGAATAATAACCATTCACAATTCGTGAATCACCCTGTATAAGAAACAAAATAAATTATTTGGGAACAAAATAAGAAACATATCGTTTATAACTCACGCCACAAACGACGTAAATAATACTCGTATTGTCCTTAATGCCGTTGTTATAAAAAAGTTTCATCCTCTAATTTATTACATCGTTAATAGTAGGTTCTTAACATGGATTGGAGCGCCCCGTATATATATTATATTATATAAGTCATATTGAAATAATAATAGGCTATAGGCTATTTACTCTCGGAGGAAAGATTCCTAGTTGCCTAGCAAATAAAACGCTAAGTTTTCTTGGAATTTAGAAACATGACTAGCATGAAAATTATTATTAATAAAATATTTGATCTGTTGTTACTTTGCTATGTCGAGAGAATATGGAAATCAAAATTACATAAATTAAAGTATGATTGTAATAGAGTCCTGTACTTAGATATATTAAATCAAATACCACCGCTTCCTTGAAGTAACATATTTACTGATTTAATTTCTAGAGTAACTTTTGTCTTTTGTCTTATATGAAATCTATCTTCTTGAAAAAAAATCGTTTTCTTTGTATGGAAATACTGGAACAAATGCGCAATTGAAAGCTATACTTCTACGAAACAATCTTCTCTTTTCATCTATAGTTTTGCATGTGGTTTATTCATATAATAAATGAAACGCAGATACACAATCATTCGTTAGAACTTAACTCTTTTTCTGTATTCTGCAAAAAGTATTACCCGCTTTGAAATTGATTTGTTGTCTACATCAAACGCTTAGGTTCTTTTCATATTTTTAATTATACGATACCATGAAATTTGTGGATTTATTCATTGGTTTTGTGATTGATTTTATATAGAACATTCGCATTTCAGTGTTTTGAAAATATAGGCCTCTCACGCTTATATAAGAGACTAGAGTTTTACGCTGTCAAAAGAATATTTATAAATATGTTAATTATTACTAATGTTTAATAAAATGTATTATCTTTTCATGAAACGGATACAAATTAAAATTTATGTTTTATAAATATTCAAATTCTTAAATAATGAAACGTAACCCTTTTCCATGTAATTCGAAGGAAAACATTTATGGAAAAATTATAGTATGTAGGCCTACTGTTCAAGAACAATAATCACAAACAAAAAGAGATGCACAAAGAAATCAAACATAGGCTCAATTCTGAAAATGCGTGCTATTATGCATTACCAGAGACTCTTGACATCCCAACTCCTTTCAAAAAACGCTAAACTGAAAATATATAAAACTATTATTCTACCAGTTATATTATATCGATGCGAAACATGGACTCTTACTTTAAGGGAGGAAAGGAGATTAAGAGTATTTGAGAGTAAAGTACTTAGGAAAAATTTTGGACCAAAGAGAGATGAACAGACAGGTGAATGGAAAAGACTACATAACAATGAACTACATGGTCTTTATAAGACATATATAATAAGAACAGTTAAGTCTCGTAGACTGCGATGGGCAGGGCATGTGATACGTATGGGGAATGAAAGATGTGCATGAAAGCTTCTTGTAGGAAAACCAGAGGGAAAACTCCCAGTTGGTAGACCAAGAATGAGGTGGGAGAATAACATTAACTATGATTTGAGGGAAGTCGATTATACAGGGAATAATTGGAAAGCATTTAGCTCAGGATAGGGATGTATGGAGAGCTTATGCCCGCGCGGCCATGAACCTACGGGTTCGATGGTGCCTGTGAGTAAGGCCTGCTGTTCTATAAATGTTACCGGCTTTGATGCTCGATTTTATCTCATTTTACACCTTTTCCGACTACAGTTCAATAAATTTCGAAGAACGCTAATATTTCGAAAAAAAAAGTAGTTTTACATGCAAGATAGGAGAAATTGATGTTAAAATGTAGCCTACAGCTATAATTGCTATGAAATTTGGCTTCTATTTTCTATGAATTTTGTTTTAGAATAATAACCATTTACATACTTGAAATATTATAGCCTATATTATGTTTTCTTTCCCTAGAAAGTATATTTCTAGAAACATAATAGGCCTATTAAAATACGACTATTTTATAAAATGTCTGTTTCAGAATTTCGAAAAAAAAACAACTTGTCGTTCGAATAAAGAAAATTTTTTAATGTAGGCTCTCATGTAAATTTTAAATTTCCATGTTTAAAATATTTTATAGACTGACCTTATCACAGCTCCCTAAACAACGTTTTACTTCTTGTCTTTCTAGAGCCTCTAAATTCCTGTATTTTTATGGTATTTAAAAAAAAATAATGTTGTACATTTATCAATAACTATCCAAGTTATATTAGACTAAGAGTAAAACTCTTAATGTGATGTAAACTGAGACAAACAACTGGCCAAAAAAACTGATAACAGTAGATAAAGAATACTCACATGATGTCAAATAACCGACTACCTAATGAAATACAGCAATCTGAAAAGGCAATCTGGAGGGGGAGGGAGAGGAAGCAAAAGGAATCCGAAATCTGTAATTCAAAAATAGACCTGCTGTGTATTACAAGATAGCAAAGAAAAGTAGGTAGTGGTATTAATTGAAATGTAAACTAACTAAATCAAACTTGGCCGCGTGGACATATGTTTTCCATTCATCACTATCCTGTGGAAATGTTATACAATATTTCCTTGTATAATTAACCTCCCTCAAATAATGGTTAATCTTATTCTCCCATTTCATTCTTGGTCTACTTACTGGGCGCTTTAACTCTGGTTTTCTTACAAGAGTTTTCATGTCCATATTCCATCTCTCATTCGTGCCATATGTCCTAAAAGTATATTTTTATTTATTTATTTGTTTATTTATTTATTTTACCTGCTGGAATGAAGACCGTTAACCCTTAAATTCGTAATGTGTCCTTTTGGATACATTAGTTGGTTTAATTAATTTAATATTTTTAATAAATCAGAAGAAAACGAACAAAAAGAAACCACTTAAATTTGTGTCTAATTAGATAATATGCCTATTAATAACAGTTATACAAGATACCGTTTTCACTGCGGTCCGCCACATTCAAATAACTAACAGAAGAAATTTGTGTTTTGCCAATTTAAGGGTTAAGGTATTACCATCCATTAACTGTTCTCATTACATTTGGTTTCCCATAAAGATAATGTAGTTCACTGGTAAATGAAGTCTTCAATATTTACTTGTCTGTATGTCTCTCTTTGGTTAATTTTTTTCCCAATAACTTAAATCTCAAACACTCATATTGTTTTCTCCATCGCTTAAAGTAAGCGGCAATGTTTCGCATGCATATAATACGACTGGAAAAATCACCGTTTTGTTTACTTTTAGTTTAACATTTTTTGAGAGATTTTCTGTAATGCAGTTACTTAAAACGTATAGCAGCAAAAAACATATACACGAAAGATATAGGGAAAGCGGCAGTGGTTAGACTTAGAATGAGGTGGGAGAATAACATTAACCATGATTTTATGAAGATGGATTATACGGGATATTACTGGAAACATTATTATCTCAGGATACGTATGTATTGAGGGATAATTCTGCGCGACCATGAATCTACGTTCCTATACTGTCGGGGAGTTATATTATTATGTTGAATTTAATAAAAATCTATTACTTGTTTTTATTTCATTATCTGTAATGTGAAGTTTCTAATTATAAACCAAGTATTATTATGATTATGATTACATGGGATTGATTAGATTTAGTAATACAATTAGCATCTTGAATTACTTGTAAGAATTCAAAACAGAATATGGCAATGACTAAAGGGACTTTTACCAGTAAAATACACATACTACATAGACCTCTGGAGTAATAATACTAAACAAGTAATTCGTTTGTATTGTTGCAATCTGTAGTGCGGAGTCCTGAATAGCAAGAAGCAATGGGGAGATAAGGCTGAAAGAGTTAGAAATATTGGTGTAGAGAAGGACAGAGAGTATAAATGGACAGAAATAAGAAACAAGTTATAATAAGTATAATGTAAAAGTAATGATGACGAAAATTATAAAAAAGTGAGAAAATATATTTGTTGTGCTGCTGGTTAATAATAAAAATTGCCTGTTAAATGATGGACTTGGAAGAATGATCAACGGGATAAATGCTCTTGGAAGAAGACAATATGATAACATGAAGATAAATGGATCATGTGCAGACACAAAGAGAGAAGCAGAACGCTGAGAACAGACTATAAGATGAGTTTGTTCTGAAAGGACTTAACCTTAGAAAAAAACGTGAAATCATGAATGAATAATTTATAATCAACAGAAATATGATTAAAATGTAACAATTTAATAGTTACCATTATTATCAATTTTTAATTAAAGATGATATTTAATTAAAATATTGTAGTAAAATTTAAATTTAATAAAATAACGTTATAAAAAGTATAATTATTGATCCTGTGAATGAAACGTTTTTGCAAAATTAGTGTGAATTGCACTGATAGGTGTTTCAGAATACTAAAAACTGAAATGGAGAATATTAATGAAGGAAAGACAGTCTAGATCGAAAAAATAAATTGAGGCCAACATTCTTCTTTACGCCTGTTGATGATGCTAATGGTGAATGCAGGATTTAAAAAAAATATTTAAATATGGCATTTTGAAGTGAAATGTGGAAATTGTATTGTTGAGATTAAAGAGAGGAAGCTGACGATGAAGTTTAATATGAAAATCTGGTTAGTGGATGGGAATGTGTTTAATTCTGAATTTGAAATGAACAGTTGGTTAGAGTGGAAGGCATGTGTGTGGGGAGGTTTGAGGTAAGATTCCAAAGTTTTGTTGTAGTTAATTCAGTCCCGTATTCATTTGCAAGGCTGCTTTCCTCTTTTGTTAACGAGGCCTTTGCACGTGCCGTGCTGATACTTCCGAGAGCACGAGGGCTCGTTATAGCGCCCAAAAAATATTCTTGTTTCCAATGTTATTATATATTTTTTCTTGCAATATTATTACATATAACAGATAATATGTATTCTATGAAAATAAAAATAGAAGACACGGCTACCCGTAGCGTCTTCCGGAAAGGGGTTGGAGATAAATTCGATGAAGCGTCTTCGAAAGGAACTTAAAAGTTTTATACATCTATTTATTTATTTTACCTGAGGGAGTTAAAACCGTAAGATATTCTCTTCCACTTCACCTGGATTAAAGTATACATAAAATAAAAATTATGATAAATTATACATGATAGAAATAGACTACATAATATAAAGTTGACAAGGGAAAGAAAGAAAAATAGTAATAATTATGATAAGTTGATTAAGTAAATGGCTTGGTAAAGAATGTTTAAAATAAAAAGGAAAAAATAAAAGTATACATGGAACACTGTTATATTATATTGTCTAAGGAAATATGAAGTGTTTCTTTTTAAACTCTTTTTGAGTTCCTAGATATACGAGGGGAGAGAATTACAGAATCGTGTGGCTGAAACAAGGAGTATGAGGAATAGTGGGATGTTCGATGAAGAGGAATTGTTAGAGTTATATTTTCTCGCGATCGTGTGTTTAAGTTATGGTGGGAGGATAGCGAGTGGAAGCTAGTAGAAATAAAAAGGGGCGATGAGGTGGACAAAGTGTTGTATAAGAAGCAGAGGCAATGTATATTTCGCCTGTCTTCCAATCGGAACCAAAACATCGTTTCAAATACTGGAGTTATGTTATCAGTTCCATGATATAGGTAATGTGATAACTTACATTAAAATAACCTTTGAATTTTGAAAGCCATATCTCTGGAGAAATACCTAGGGATAAGAGCTCATCTTCTGGCGTTCCAATTGGCTTTACAACAAAAATAAAATATGTTAAATCCACTGAACGACACAACTTGTATACTCTTTAAAAATAGTTAGAAATACATAATTCCCACTATTCCGCTCTTGTCTAAATCGAAATCATCAAACTTTAATTCGAATTCTTCAGCAAACAGTAACAGTAACCTTCTAAAAACTAAATACTATATATAGTTTCATTTTATAGCAAATAAAATAAGAAGGGATTCTATAATAATAGAGAAGATTGGGTATTTAATACAGAAAGAAAAAATAATATTATTATTATTATTTGAAAAACATTATCAAGATTTGGAGAATGAACCATAATCGTATTGTCAATTGTACACTTTGAGATTATATTCCTATTATAAGAAAGAAATGAATAGTCAATTTATTACAATCTTATCATCATGACTTTCATAGTGTTTTGGCTCGAAGATTTTTCCATATGTCAGTCGTGTTTATTTCCATATAAATTTACTTTTTAATAGTGTAACTGGGCCTAATATTACATTTTAATTTACAAATACTATTATAAGAATGAAATTTTACTAATCTACTGTGTACATAGTTACAGGTCCAACTTAAGTCAGCCTTGGGAGTGAAATTTTCGTCTTTTACTTATATATATATATATATATATATATATATATTTATATATAACCTCTGGAACATGAAATATTTTCGCCAACTCATAGAATTCCTAGTAAAACTCCCAATGTTTACAAATTATTGTAAAAATTAAGAGAACCTTACGATTTCAACAATACTCCTTACTTCTTTTTTACATTTAAATAAATGTTTCATCTTACAAATGGTGATTCAAAATGCGTGAGGTTGCAGAGAATACTCTACTAAAATTGGGATGAGGATCTGAAGTCCGGAAATGTATTGGTATAGATCGTATCAAATCTATCCACGTTATTGACTCAAACATTTTTAATCTTTCGTCAAATATCAGGCGATATTTTGTTGGATGACAAGTACAAACTGAGCTTGTGTACTCATATCTGCTCACAAATATTTAGTAGCACATCTTCCGTTAACTCCACCATTATTTCCTATACAAAACTTAAATTACGAACACAAGGCACATGATATTTGACGATTTCAACGTGATTTGTCTGATTGAAATGTAATTTTTAAAATTTTATTTCTTGTCATCATCATAGCACCAGAGCAGTTTATTTCAGGTGAAGGGTTCTTCTTCAAACTCTTATCATAGGCTGTTATGCCACGGGTTATTTCCAATTTATCTAGATAATTTGGAAATCAAGAGTGGCATTTGTTAGGACTATTTAACGAATAAAATTAAGCTGTTTACTCACAAAACATTATTTAAATATAGTTATTTGAAAATATTTATATATTTAATGTAAACGGCGATGTTTAAAAACAAATGAGAAATGTTGTGTTTCATTTGTTTATCACTGCGACCAGATCATAATTATTGCCAGATAGAATCGCAATATTGTAAGAATGCACCCTAGTGGAGTAAAAATTAAACACATCATTACAGGTTATTAATTAATTTATGATGTCCAATGTTGTAAATATGCCAATTATATTTTTCTGCAACGTTAATTCCTGTGAAATAATGTGTTTAAGAAAGTGCAAATGATTTTTTTTGTGGTATAATCAATTGCTACGAATGCTTTTCTATTACATCTCGCAAGCAGAATCTGGTTACAACGAGTCACTTGATAAAATGAAAGCGATAAAACCGAGGTGAAAAACGACTGTGATTGGTTGTAAATCAAAATTCATAGAAAAGTGATTGGTCATTGACTGCGATTTGAGGCATGAGTTAAATTGTCCTCTTTAAAACTCTAAAGCTATGCAATACAACTTTTCAGTCACTCTGTATAGGAGATTTTCAATCATCTAGGCAATAATCTCAATCGCTATGTGGGACATGAATGTTTGCAGTTAGGTAAGAACATTGTGATGCAGTGTAATGGTACTCAGATTTAATTTACAGTAAGTGGCTGCACCCTCTTATTGGTCAACTGTGTACCAACCACTACAAGGATGTATTTGACATTTATGATACTAGATTGGCAATTATATCAGAAAGCAAACAACTTGATTGTGCCCTTCAAAGTTTCAGCCATTGAAGTGTTATTTTTTAAATATATCTACTCGATTAGATCGTATGAATGTACCTCATTGATTGTCTTTTTTTGGTTTACATTTTATTTATTTCGTTGGGGTAAAATATCAACTTAATTTAAATTTTGTAAAACGTGTTTGAAATATGTTTTAGAGCGCTCTTCTTTTTGTTTGGATTTGACATCAATATCGTTTTTTTATAAATCTAGCTAATACCCGGCGTGCGATGCTACTCCTAAATAAATGTTAATGTGTTTTTACTATTTCTCTGAGAGACACATTCCTAGTGAAACAATTAGGCAAGAACTCAAAATTTTTAATCTAAATGAAAAAATACAAAGCTATAAACAAAAATGGCATGAACATAATTTAAGAATGGACTCTTCTAGGCTAACAAAACAAGCACTGCTGTACCAATCTCAAAGCTATAGAGATGTGGGACGTCCTAGACGACGATGGGAAGATGCATTCTGAGAGCGGAACAGGCCGGCGGCCTACCATGAAGATGATGATGTGTTTTTACTACCAGCCGTGCGCTGTTATACTTGTCCGGGAATCTGCTTATCCCGATCTTCTTGTCATCAATGAAAGACAAAAACGATTATTGTGAGTTAACCGTAAAAGATAAACATATGCTGTAGGGGACTTTTTTGTAGGGTGTTTTGAGATGTTCAATTCTGTGTACATTAATGTTGTGTATTTGTTATGGTTTAGGCAGCGTAAGCCATTTAAGCGCCAAAATAGGGACTTTATTTCACGTTTTTCACTACAAAGGGTGATTTTTAAGGGTGAAGGGGTTGAGTATTTACAACTCTCTTCTAGCCTATGTTAATCCCCGGAATCTCCTGAACATTTTTTCAAAAAATCTCATCTCAATCGGATGAACGGTATGGCAGAACACGCTTGCCCGGGAATCTACTTATCCTGATCTTCTTGGTATCAATGAAAGACAAAAATGGTTGTTGTGAGTTATCCATAAAAGATAAACATATGCTGTCGCGGACTTGTTTGTAGAGTTTTGTGACATATTTAATTCTGTGTACATTAATTTGGTGTGTTTGTTATGGTTTAGGCAGCGTAAGCCATTTAAGCGTCAAAAAAGGGACTTTATTTCACGTTTGACCCTCGGGCTGGAAGCAACTAAACCCACCGCGACCGACATGTAGCTATTTAAACAGCGACCGACATGTATCTATTTAAACATTATAAAAATATATGTATCGCTGTATATCCTGGAACAACAGAACAATCGAAAACTCCTTCAAACATACGACATCATTTATGACCTATAAACAAATTTAAAAAAATTGTAAATTATCACAATTATAATACTGTTTCTCACTGAAGTCCTTATCTACAGTGAAGTTTTCAGTAGTTACATAAAAAATTGGAGTTTATTCGATTAAGGAATCTTGCATTCATTTCTCAGAGTAGAAGGTAGTAGTCTATAACATTTATTCATTTCCCAAGCGAATAATTAGAAGTTAAGCTCTAGAAAATGAAGGAGCTGGTGCTATTTAATATAAGAGCTACACTTAAAACTTTAAAATTTTGTAATGTAATGGCAGGAGTAACACTTTCCTTCAATAGTGTGGAACGCAAGTTGTGACTGTACTGATATAAACCGTGGTAGTGGGTTGGAGAGAAAGGAAAAATCTTGGCTTCTTAACCATTATGAACTCCATACTCTGTGCATTATAGAACTCGCTGGAGTAGCGTTAATTAAGTTGAAATCAAATTACCATTTGGATTTCATGCTCATTAAACCATCTCCTTCCCTCACTAGAGGAATGAAGCCCATTCCACTTTTCAAGAAGCGTACACTCTTATGAAGCTGGAATTTCTGTTCCTTAAAACTTCAATCTTTCCTGATTTACGAAGCTCAAAGAATACTTCAAGTTTCAAATTAATTAATAAATTAATATAATGTGTACTTTAACTTTGTTATGTAAGAATTACATATCTCTAATATTCATTGTTAGAGATTTTATGAAAATAATTTTAAAGCTATGGACAGAAATTGTACACCACACTAAAGTCCTGAGGATTGCATTGCAAACTGAACAGGTCAAGTGAAATCGTAATCAAAATTATCTGTAAATATGAAATGTATTCTTCAATATACGATTTAGTTAACCCTTAAATAGGATACATCAATTGTTTTCATCATCATCAATTGCAGGCATGGATTAGGCCATTGGCCTGTTCCGCTTCAGGATAGAATTTTTTTATTTATTTAATAGTTTTAATAAGACAGAAGAAATCTAAGGATAAGAAATTACCAAAATTACCTAACAATAATTGTTGTGAACGATTTCGTTTTCAGTGCGGTCCGCCACATTTAAATAACTGATACGAGACATTACTTCTTCTTAAATGAAGTATTAGACAAACTAGTTAAGGAACTAGTAAGTGATCCAGATTCGATGATTATATATCTATCGAATTGGTTCATAAATCACACACTTTCTTAGTAAAGTGTATGTGTACATATAATGAAAATAGGAATTGCCCTGTCACATCTTAAATTATGTCTCCAATTGGAGTTAAACGCTGATCAATTTGGATTCAATTTATTAAATTCAAGCCACTCTATCAAGGTTTTTAGTGGTTTCCCTTGATGTTAAGGCAAATGTCGGAGTGGTCCCCTAGTGCCCACTAGTAAAATTATTAAAGTCCAATAAATTTTCAAAATTCCAAATTATAATCAGATCAGCTAAATCCGAAAAGAGCCGTTTCTGATTGGAATGTCGACTTGGCTTCCCACTCTTGCCCTTTCGAGGGTTGGCGGCTTCTGCGGTGGTGGCAGTCTTCCTCCTGGCGGCCTAGTGAGTCGGCTAGATCATCATCAGGATCATCAGTGACGACCAGTGTCAGAAAGGCTTGTTAATGTCCGACCACTGGATCTTTGTCTCCTGATCTGCGTCTAGCTGTTGATGGCAGAGGATAAATCACTATCATCAACGACGAAATATCATATATCAAAAGAGCTAAAGAGAGAAAGAAAGCCCTAAAATAGCTGGAAGATGGTAACATAGACAGATCTGATTCCCTTCCCAACTGTCGAGGACGCTTCCAGTGAACTGGATGTTTCCTTGACGAGATCTGAAGGAGAGTCAATATCTGGGAAATGATACTACTTCCAATACATAGCCGAGTCGAGTCTTCTTCTTATTCCTTTCCAGGATTAGGTCAATGCGACCTGTTCCGGTCTCAAGTGCATCGTTTCCTTGGCCGTCCCAAATATCTTTTTTTCCATGTGGTTTGTAGACGTTGATCTTTTTGGGTAATCTTGTATTGTCCAAGAAATGTTCTTTCCATTGGTACTTGTGCTCTTCTAGTTTATCGACTATTGAAAATATATCCAGTTAATTTCTTATTGATTCATTGTGTAATCTATCCATGCATGTACATCCTTCTACGGATCTTAAAAAATTCATTTTAGTGGCTTGAATGTGTGAGATATCTTTTTTTAAGTACCCAAGATTCAGATCCAAATAAAAGAACAGGAACAGCCATAATTTTATAAAACCTGAGCTGAGTTTCTCTTCAAGTTAAGAAATTACTGTTTTGCCAATTTAAGGGTTAAACAAATTTCTTTTAGGGCTAAACTTATAGGCAGAATATTTTGAACCATAATTGTATAAACATGTCACATATATATTTAAACAATAACTGATTACTTAATTCATAGGTTTGTGTTACTGGCAGGTTCAACACTGCAAACATAAAATCCTCCATTATTTTTTCTGTTTAGCTCTTCTCTTAATTTATGGTTGTCTATCATCTGCTATCTTCTTGTTTTCCTGGCAATTAATCCAAGAACTATTTCTTCCGGGCATTTACATTTAATCCGACTACCATTTGATAAAGTGCATCTTTGAACAGGAACTATCTTCTTGGCGTAGCACAGCTAATGTATTTTCCTCTTCTTTATAATTTCCATTATCCTTCCATCCAGTGCTCATAGTATAGTTTCGTTTCTTAGGCGAAACTTTACAACCTGGACGCTACTTTTTATATTCTTTCATAAGCTCATATCAAATTTCATTCTTAGGGTTTCATTTTTCAAATTATTTCCCACAATTTACAATAATTTTTACATTTTTTCTAACGTTTATTTCAATATATTTTTCTATGATATTTAACTACATACGTAGCATGAAGACATGGTAGCCATATTGATTTTATCGAATATTCTATGCAACAACAAATACATGTTCCAGTGCAGCCAACATGGCGTATGTACTAATTAACTGTACTTCCGAATTTCAGAACTTACTATTTATTTTGGACGTTGCATTCTTTCACAGGTTAGAGTACATAATTTCGTTAGGTTAGCTTTTATGTTGGCCTTTCATAGGTTCGAGTATGTAAATTGCGTCAGTTTAGTTTTTAGGTCCGTTAAATATCGTGCATATGTTAGTTGCATCCTGCGATTCCATAGTGTAAACCGCTTCTCTTTTGTTGGCGCATGCGCATGGTATATGATTGTAACTTAGAATTTTTTTCGCGTCACATGTTGTAAAGTTTCTTATTCTTTTACTGATACTTACTTACTTACTCACTGGCACTATCGAACCCGTAGGTTCATGGCCGCGCGGACATAAGCTCTCCGTACATCCCTATCCTGAGGCTAATGCTTTCCAATCATTCCCTGTATAATCTACTTCCCTCAGATCATAGTTAATGTTATATTCCCACCTCATTCTTGGTCAATCAACTGGGCGTTTTTTCTCTGATTTTCCTACAAGAAGCTTCCATTCAGGTCTTTCATTCCCCATACGTGCACATGTCCTGCCCATCGCAGTCTACGAGACTTAACTTTTCTTATTATATCTAGCTTCCTATAAAGACCATGTAGTTCATTGTTATGAAGTCTTCTCCATTCACCTATCTGTTCATCTCTGTTTAGTCCAAAATTTTTCCTAAGAACTTTATTCTCAAATACTCATAATCTCCTTTCCTCCCTTAAAGTAAGACTCCATGTTTCGTATCATATAATATAACTGGTAGAATAATAGTTTTATATATTTCTAGTTTTGAAAGGAGTTGGGACATCAAAAGTCTCTGTAATGCCCAAACACGCATTTCCAGAATTGAGCCTATGTTAATTTCTTTGTGCATCTCATTCCTATTTGTGATTATTGTTGCTAGGTATTTGAATTCAGCTACTTCCTCAAATATAAGATAATATATTTTCCCTTTTAAAATATTACATTTTCACTTTTTGATCAATGTTTTTCCTCAACACATTTTATAATAAAATTTGTATTAGTATCATGAGGATAAACTAAAGTCAGTGGCTTGTGAAATTTACTAATATTCCAGAATTATTCTAGGAGTATTGTGTTGCCTTTATTGATTCCATCTGCAAGAAGTCTGTTTTTCCCCTTGCCCGAACAGTTAATTAAAAATGTATAATAGTCCTAAGAAAACATTTAGCTTGTTACAATATTAAGAAGCATTTAGAAAGTCGAGAGAGGTTACAGTATATGACACGCTTATGGATTATTATATAGTAGATGTATCCAACCTTTCTTTTGACAAAGGGCCAGTTCATTTAAGGCGATTTGTTTCACGGGCCGTGTGATTTATTTATTTTTCAATAGCATTTAATATGCACTTTATTCTATTTAAATTAAATAATATAAATATACCTAAGATCCATCTATAGTAATTCTGCCCGAAGGCAGGTCCTTCACTGCAATCATAGCATTTTCATGCTATGCTTGCAGCTTTAATAGGGAATTGTAGGTGTAGTAACTTCCCGTTGCTTTCCACACCGGGGAAGGATGATGATGATGGCCATATGATTTCGGCGACCGTTTGGGCCTTAAAGTTTTTCTGTCATTTGTCTTACAGGTGAGGAAAAACCCCGATAAAAATCTCACCCAGAAAAACTGTCCCGACCGGGGATCGAACCCGGGCCCGCTGCGTGGCAAGGCAGCACGCTACCTCGAGACCACAACGGTGGACATACCTAAGATAATAAGGAGTACTAAGTTAATTTATTTAAAATTCTTATATTTATTATATTAATATTTTACCTCAGTTTATAGAATTATTCACTTTTTTAAATATTTAAATACAATTTAAAATTATCTTCTTCTTCACTGCCTGTTCCGTGTTCACTAATCTCTTCAGAGAACGTCCGACAATTACCTTGTAATTGCAGGCTTCTGAACTAATGAAACATTTAAAGCACGGGACCAGTTACATCCTCAAGAGAAGGTTGTTCTTCTTAGTAAAGAAACAAAACTATCTTCTGCTGAGGATCGGTCTGCTTCCGAAAGTACGACAGTGCTTTGGACGTTTTATCGGTTGAGGAAACTGCAATTAAAAGGTACAGTACTTAATTTTATATTGTACAATATAATATTTATATTGTGACTAATACATCAACAGAATGTTGTCATGAACTTCATCAGTATTGAATATGTATAAATGGATTGCGCACAAATGTGCAAAGGTGATAACACAGCTAAAAATCACTAACACTAACTTGGTCTTGCGTAATCACAAATTGTTTTTGTTCTTTGTGTACATGTTTCGATGTGATATCTTTCGCATTTCTGTTCACACACTTCGCATATGCATGACATCTTCGGGTCATGGAATGTTTTATCTCTACACATTAGCTGGTGGAATCCATGCACGCTTAATCTTGTGATGACGTGTCGTATCTGGAAATTTGCTTCTGTCCAGTTCCTATCTATCATCGCTCCGGTGCTGAAGAATTCCGGCCATACTTCCTCTCTTTTCTGCGTAGTCTTTGTAGCGCATGCTTATAGGGTTCTGTGGTTGGTAGTAGGTATGATGTTTTCAAGTCCTCGATAAGGAAAGTCTCCCTTGTCAGTAGGTACACTAGACGGCCTCTTGTTTTTGATACTCCTATTGCTCTTTTTATGTATGTAGCTTTCACTTTTTCCAGTGTGTTCAGATTAGCTTCTGTAAGATGTGGCCATATGATTTCCATCCCGTAAGTTATTATTGGGAGGATCTTTGCATTGAATAGTTTCATCGCTGATTCCAGGCTTATAGCTTGTATATTGCGTATATCATTTATTGCCATTATTGCTTGCGTTGATCTTTCTGCTAAGTGTTTTGTGAAGCTTCTTCCACTGGGTTGTAAAGTAATGTCTAGATATTTAAACTCCTTTACTATTTTGATGTTATCTTTGTTCAGTTTTATTTCTGTTGTGGCAGGGATCTTTCCTCCGTTTCTGAACACCATCATTTCTGTTTTTTCTTTGTTTATATAGAAGCTGTGGGTTTTACACCATTCTTCCATAGTTATTATGGCGTTCTGAAGTTTACTTATATCCATTGAATATGTAAATAGTTATGAAAGTCACTTCGGACTACATGTGACGTGATGGAGGATCGCAGACAGTCCACAGGCGCGGGTTCGACATGCTGCTCGTTGAGTGCGAAAACTGCGGTTGGATACATTTTGATATGATGATGATGAGGATGATGATGATAATAATAATAATAATAATAATAATAATAATAATAATAATAATAATCATCATCATCCATGCAAGTATTAGACGGTGTGGTCTGTTACGGTCTCAAAGAGGAATTTTCCATCCAGCGCTTTTTTGGACGTCCCAGCGATCTTTTGCTTTGGGGGCTGTAGCGAAGTATGACTTTTGGAATTCTATGAGACGGCATTCGTTGAAGATGGGCTTTCCAGTTGTTCTGGTAGTTTTGTATATGGTGAAGAATGGGTTCTACATCCAACTCTTCCATAATTTCCTCATTTCTTTTATGGTCCCACTTCGTGTAGCCTGCTGTACGGCGCATAAATCGCATCTCATTTACTGTTATTCGGCTTTCATCTCTTGTTCGTATTGTCCATGCTTCACTATCATATCTTAATACTGGTCTTGCCAGAACCTTATAAACCGTAATCTTGTGTTCTTCTGTACTAAAGATGGTTTCATTATAATGTTAATTATCCCCGTTGTTTTTGTAAAATTTGTGATTTTTTTATATATCAGCTTCATCTTGAAATGTTAAATTATAAGCCAAATAATTAAATTCGTTTACTCGTTCTAAAATTTCATCATCCAAAACAATTTTGCTAGATATAGGGTATTTCCCACAAAGGCCATCACTTTAGTTTTCTTTGTATTAATAATAATAATAATAATAATAATAATAATAATAATAATAATGCTGTAATTAAACCAGAGTGCCTCTATGGAGCAGAAACATTAATTTTGAACAGAAAAATATATATCGAAAATATAGTGAAAAAATAATGCAAAATTATAAGAAAAGTTTTAGGTCCACAAGTCATAGGTGAAGCATTTAGACTCAGAAGTAAAAAGGAGATAAAAATATATACAGACATTCATAGTGATATTAGAAAACGAAGGTTAAAATTTTATGGACATATTAAACGAATGAACTCAAATAGGCTTACAAAACAGATACTGAATTTCTACGAAAACAGAAGTAAAGCTCCAGTGGATACTATGAAGTGGTTTGATGAAGTCAAAAAGAACTTAAAATTGGCAGGAATTACTAAAGAAGATATCCCGAACAGAGATATATTAAGAATTAAGGTGAATAAGTGGCAAGTTGACCAAGAGGACAAATCGATGAAAAAAAACTGGAACCACTTGGACAGATGATAGAAAACAAGCTCATAGCAAAAGAATGAAAGACATTTGGGCTCAAAGGAAACGCTTCTAAGTACTTTGCGTAGTCCTACATGGGCTCATCCGCAATCAAAAATAATAACAATAATGCTATTTATATAAAAATAAAGTAAAAAACATTAATTTAAAGAATCAACGCATTGAGGTCTGTAGTAACTAAAATAATGAAATAAACATTATATCTTTACTGAAGGAACATTTTTACAATAGGCCTAAACTGTAAGAGGAGAAGTGTATCGCAGCTTGGAATGTACCATGTGACCTTAAGTGTCAGTCAGCCACTTCATTTTCATTTTATTGAAGCACATTTCTGACACTAAGACAAGTTTGATTACTGCCGGACTCAATTAATCACCCTAATTTAATGTGAATACCGACTGCGCAACAAAAGGACAACACCTGCAATATGAATACAGTGGCTTAATTAATTGGCATGCTATTTATAGAACACCGTAATATTATCAACTATTCAAAATGACTCGCTTCGTTTCTTGCAGGTCATCACGGGAGTTTCGCTCTGTTATATTTGCAAACTATCAACCTTCATTCAACAGTGGCATATATTTAAGCTGTAAACTAACTTCGCAAATTAAACTAAAAAAAAGGGGGGAATAGTTATTAGGAAAATTATGTAATATTTTTAAACTGTAGATCACACACATCTTTTTTTTTGACCACACAAAGACATGGAGGGCCTCCTCAAATGAGAGTTCAGCTCAATCCAGGGTGTCCTCCGAGACAACAGAACATTATGACGAAACACATTATTCAAACACACATTCATACTAAACAAGGTGAATATGACAATGATGATTATGATCGTTAAATGATGTTCGGGGACCATTTAAACCTTAATGTTTCCTGATACGTGTCTTACAGGTGAGGAACAAATCCCGAAAAAAACTTCACCCTGAAAGCCCTGTCCCGACCGGAGATCGATCCCGGTAAAGAGGCAGTAACATTATCCCGAGTGTGGACAAACAAATAAAATACACACACACACACACATATATATATATATATATATATATATATATATATATATATGAATAAGAAAGTTTTCTTGGGTTTTCCGCGGAAAACCCAAGAAAACTTTCTTATTCATACTTATATCCGCGAAAATGTGCAATATAATATATATATATATATATATATATATATATTCTATTGTAGATTTTCGCTGATATAATTATGATTAAGAAAGTTTTCTTGGGTTTTCCGCGTCATGGATTCAAGGTCGGCCTCTGGCCACTGATTCTGACGTTTCGGCATACTCCCACATGCCATTATCAAGGAATGATGTGTTCGAGTCACAGGTTTAGGTCTTATCACATGCCATTATCAAGGAATGATAGGTTCGAGTCACAGGTTTAGGTCTTATATAAGACAACTCATCTGATCCATCGACTGTTTTTTATTGCGTTGGTTTATATGCTCCTGTATGTCTAGAACTATAAATGGAAAACAACCTATCCGATTTTTTAGGTAGGTCCTATTTGAAATATATATTTTTTTCCAAATAACTTTTTATAATAATCACCGTTCCGTATTTAATACGAATGCATGCATGCGATAGAATTGGACATCATTAATGCGTTTAAATCCTCCTCGGCTACATCAAAGTGAAAAGTGCCTAATAACAGTTTATCAATAACTGTTGTATAAATTAATTGATTAATCAATCTAATTGATGTAAAAGTGATAATGCCCGATCCGAATGACATTTTAATCTGTTATTAAGTAGCAGTTATTGCGTCACTCTTCATTATTTTAAAATTAAATTGCGTTGCACACTATGGACTAGTATAGGTTATAGCACGCCCAGATTTCCTGTTTTTACTGTTAAGTATGATATAAATGAACATTATTATGTCACGCACGTCACAATTATGTAACATGTGGAGTATAGACGTATTGACGACATATTTTTTTTTAGAGAATATGTTCTGAAGCTTGCATCACATCTGTCTATAAGACTACATATCCAAGAACTCTGAATTCTATGTTATTTTTTAATAATCATCATGGTAGGCTTCCTTGACGGTTCCGGAGAGGTATTGATGGTGGGACACACCGGGATTCTTCGGGGTTATCCCGTTTCTCGAATTTCGTCCTACCAACACTATCCTTTTCTCTTCTCCCCTCCCAACATGTAATTTCATATAACCTTTCACCTCATCTCATTTTAAGTAAAAATAGTATTGTTTAGCAAATCACATGTGTTTAAAATATGTGGTTGTGGTGATCTATGAGGTACAGTCATGTATTTCCTCATGACTCCGAGCCTATGTGCCAACGTAGGGCTAACTGAACACGCTTCCCGCGGGTAGATAGATAGATGGAAAGCTCTGCGGCCATCACTTAAGTGTTGGCGGTGAGCGATCCATTTTGGTCCTCCTTAATAGGTAGAACCCCGGGTTCGTGTAAAATTCATTAGCCCCGGTTTAAATTTTGAATTCAAATTTGAAGTTATTTAGCAGAGTGAAATCGGAAATGGACCTTTTGGGGTTCTATTCCAGCATTTGCTCTTTGGATTGAGGGAAACCGCTTAAAACCTCAATCGGAATAGTCGATCACGCGGGACCTTGCCAAGTTTGGCTTTCGGATGACTATTGGGTGGGCATCCAGGCTTCTCTTTATTTAAATATAATAGTGGCGTAGATCGTTAAATCGCTTACAAGAAGATGAAATGTATATGAAAGCCAGGGTTCGAATCCTTCCCGCCGGTGCAAGCACAATGGCGGGAGAATTAAGAGCCGCTGCAACCCTGTAAAAAGGTTTCCGCTTAAAATGAATTCCCTGTACAATACCGGCATTTTAGTAGATATTTGAATACTTTTTTATATCCTGTACTTCTTATTTTTATTATACATTTCTCTGTAAATATGTACGATTTTATTAATGTATTTGAAATTGTAATAATGTACGGAATAAAATTCATACTTTTATCATTTGGCTGTTATCCGGATTTATTTATAGTTTGTAACAGTAGCGGTCTGTATATGGGATTCTCGTTTAAGTTAGAGAAACGTTTAAAATTCAACACTGAAATGTTACTCGTTGCAGTAAACGTACTGAAACTCTTAGTTTCTGCAGCTTGGTAAATATTGCGAGTATATTTACCAGCATCAACTAAAAGCTTAGGGAGATCAGAAATGTTGTATCCATTTGTCTTTAACATTACAAACTAATTAACGTACCTCCTACAGACATTCAGATTTAATAAAGTCATTCCATTGATATCATTCGTCTTACCGATTTATTCTTATCTGGAATTTCATTTGAGAGATGTAATTCAGTGGAAGCAAATGGTTGTGTGACAACTAGCAGTTAGAGAGTGATATATATATATATATATATATATATATATATATATATATATGAGAATAAAGTTCTTAGGAAATTTTTTGGACTAAAGAGAGATGAACAGACAGGTGAATGGAGAAGACTGCATAACAATGAATTACATGGTCTTTATAGGAAGCCAGATATAATGAGAAGAGTTAAGTCTCGTAGACTGCGATGGGCAGGACATGTGGCACGAATGGGGAATGAAAGACATGCATAGAAGCTTCTTGTAGGAAAACCAGAGGGAAAACGCCCACTTGGTTGACCAAGAATGAGATGGGAGAATAACATTAACTATGATTTGAGGGAAGTAGATTATACAGGGGATGATTGGAAAACATTGACACAGGTTAGAGATGTATGGAGACCTTATGTCCGCGCGGCCATGAACCTACGGGTTCGATAGTGCCAGTGAGTGACTTAGTTATATTTGTCCATTGCTGTGGTCTCGAGGTAGCGTGCTACCTTGTCACGCAGCGGACCCGGGTTCGATTCCCGGTCGAGACAGACACCTGGGTGAGGTTTTTTTCGGGGTTTTTCCTCACCTGTAAGACAAATGTCAGGAAACTTAGGACCCAACAGTCCCCGAAAATCATCCGGCAATTATCATCTCTATCATTATCATCATCATCCTTTATCGGCGTGGAAAGCAACGGGCAGCTACCACACCTATAATTCCCTACTAAAGCTGCAAAGCATAGCATGAAAATGCTATGATTGCAGTGAAAGACCTGCCCTCGGGCAGAATTTCTATGAATGGATATATATTTTAACGATGTTCTTTAATGACTCAGAACAAGTCTGGGCGAGAAAGTGTCCACAAATTTTGCCGGGATATCAGTTTTTTTCAGGTTTGCATTCTTTCATATGGGTTAAACACACAACACGAGATCCATGTCTTTATTTTTCTTCCATAGGAACGCATATTCAGGATTTTATATTCTTAAGAATACATTGCCCGAATGAGATTCGAACTCGTGAATCTTGGAATTATAGACAAGCATGGTAACGATTAGTTCAGCCGTTTCGGTAGACGGGTGGCCAGTACGCTGGGGTCACATATTAGAATCCTGGCGATTGCGGAGGGCCATTGGTGGTGGGCCAAACCGAGATGTTTCGGTTTTTTCCTCGCACTTCTCCCGTTTTCCGAATTTCATCCCACAAATATTCTCCACTTCACCGGGATTTTCGGTTTTTTCTCGAAGTCCTCCCGTTTCCCGAATTTCATCTTACGCAGAAGCATTGGTGGTGGGCCATGTCGAAATTTTCGGTTTTTTCTCAGAGTTCTCCCGTTTCCCGAATCTCAGCCCACGGAGGGACATTGGTGGTGGGCCATACCGGGATTTTTCGATTTTAGCATAATTCTATTGCCAGACGAATGCAAAAATAATTTAATAGAGAGGAGGAAAACACGATATTATAAAATATGAAAGTGAAAATAAATTATTCGTTATTTGTATTCTGATTGTCTTAAAACTAGATTAATTTTTTTTATTTAAGGACATTTCTACAATACAGCTAGTTTTCATTCAACTCATGGTAGTTCCGTGTATTTGTCTTGAGGATCTTCTTCGGTCAAATGTTTCCTATTCAAACGCTCCTGACATTATCCATATACAAAAAAAAAATCAAATAACTGGCAGAAACATGTCGCTAATAGTATTCTTTTAACAATTAATAATTTTTTCATTTTAATAAAATTAGATAAAATATTTATCAGTATCTCTACCTAATGTCTTATATATATCCATCCATAGTAATTCTGCCCGAGGGCAGGTCTTTCACTGCAATCATAGCATTTTCAGGCTGTGCTTTGCAGGTTTACTAGGGAATTATAGGTGTGGTAGCTTCCCGTTGCTTTCCACACCGATGAAGGATGATGATGATAATGGTAAGGATGGTGATGATGACCGGATGATTTTCGGGGACCGTTGGGCCCTATGCCTCCTGACATTTGTCTTACAGGTGAGGAAAAACCCCGAAAAAAACTCACCCAGAAGCCTGTCCCGACCGGGGATCGAACCCGGGTCCGCTGCGTGACAAGGCAGTACGCTACCTCGAGACCACATCGGTGGAATATATATATATATATATATATATATAAGATTAATTCATTGCAGTATATTACTGTCCTTGTACTTTTTTTCATGTATAATGCATTTTAAGCGATGTTCTTCCTTCCTTCGTCTTCTTCTTCTTCACTTCCTGGTTTAGGCGTTAGTTGCCTGTTCCGTCTTCACTAATAGATCTAAGACCATCTCTTCCGAGGACGTCCGACATCTCTTCTTTCTCTCGGAAAATAATGTAAGATATTATTTGGTAATCTACTTTCTTCCATTCTTTCTACATGTTATTTCCACTTAATCTTGTTGTTAAATACGTTTTCTTTTATGGAGTAGATCTGCAGTTCTTTACAGATATCCTCGTTTCTTATCTGGTTCATTCTAGTGCATCCTTTTACTCTTCTTAAAATTTAATCTCGCTGCTTGGATTTTACTTTCTTCCTTTGTGTGTATATTATTTTATTAGTTTTATTTTAATTATATTTAACTTTATTGTATAATTTTATTATTGTTCAGTTTGGCCAGATAATCGTTTAATATCTAATATTATTGTGATTGTTTGTATTTTAATGTGACATATGTTTGTCCTGGTGAGTGGAAGAGAAGGCCACATGGCCTTAACTCCACCAATTCAATTAAATCAATGTACTGAAGTCCTGCGTAAATTGAAAATATACTACATTACCGTCCCTTATCCGCCAAGCGTGGAACCCGAAGCACGTAAAGTGCTTACAAACACGCATACACTTACACATGTTCAGAAGATATATTCTCAAAATGGAATATTTCTTTTATGTGGTAATATTTTTGTGAAATAGGCCTATTTTATGGGTTCGATATTTTAAACTTTCAGCCTTTCTTCTTATAGAGTACTAATTTTCACTAATTTTGTATAAATGAGTGTTGGTTTGTGGAATTTGAATTAGCTGACAGGCTGAAATATTTTACAATTATAAACTGAGATAAGCGAAAATGTGAATCTGAGAAGTTTAGATGTCATTATGTTGGTAATGTTGAGTGACGCAAGAGCGGCCCGCCCACAGTTTGCGTGCCGACACCGCATTACAATTCCTCTGCAATCTTTAATCATCAACTTGGCATCTCCCTCCATATGTAATTGCCTTGCTTCTTCGCAGACTAGCAAGATAAGTCAAATCCGATCTGCTGCAAAACAACCAACTTCCATTACATTTCATAAACATTAAGCCCCAGGTAGTTTCGTAAGTAACTTATATCCACATTAAGGCTTGAAGTAAATAGAGAAAGGACTAAACAACTTACCAAATAATCAGTTTTTAATTAATTTCCAACTGTATATAAGTTTTATTTATAATTGAATAAGTTGTTTGGAAAAAGTCACAATCTCCATAATTTAAAACTTTACAAGAAGGTAGTGACTACTTGTGCGGAGGAGCAGCCACAATTCTGTTTAATATATAGGCTACTAGCTAATACCCGGCGTGCGCTGCTACGCCTAAATAAATGAAAATTAATGTGCTTTTATGTTAGTTGAATAAGTAAACGGAAAGATAATTATAAATTTATATTTTAGATACCCCGTGCTGATTACCCGGCGTTGCCCGGAAATCTACTTATCCCGATCTTCTTGGCATAGGCCTAAATGAGCTGAAAGACAAAAATTAATGTAGGCTACTTCTTATTATTAGTTGAATAAGTAAAATGAATAATAATTATAAATGCATATCGTAATTTTTTTAAGATTCCCCGTGCTGATTACCCGGTGTTGCTCGGGAATCTACTTATCTCGATCTTCTTGGCATACATGAGCTAAAACACAAAATTCGTTATTGTGAGTTATCCATAAAAGAATACCCACCATGTGCTGCTATGCTTGCACAGGAATCTAAGTACGTGTCTCGATCTTGTTGGCATCAATGAAAAACAAAAATGGTTATTGTGAGTTATCCATAAGAGATAAACATACGCTGTCTCGGACTTTTTTTGTAGAGCTTCTTGAGGTAATCAATTCTGTGTACATTGATTTTTGTAGACCTATTTGTTATGGTTTAGGCATCGTAAGCCATTTAAGCGTCCAAAGAGCTACTTTTTCCACATATTTCACTACAAAGGACGATTTTCAAGGGTGTAGGAGTTGAACATCACAACTCTTTTATATCCTATGTTCATCACGGGAATCTCCTGAACATTTTGCAAAAAGCCCCATCACAATCGGATCAACGACATGGCCGCGCATAAAGTACGAACAAACAAATATTAATTTTTATATAGGCCTATTAGATTGTTTATTTATTGGTTTGATAAATTACAAAAGGTTTATCGTAATTATATCTGAAGTTTAAAGAGTGCTCAAGGTCCTGAAAATCACGTTGAACAATTTGTGTGTCAGAGAATTAATTAATCTACATTTTTATTCTGATTCCCGTATAAATGCTAATTATTCATTTATATTCTGATATTGTCTTTGTTCTTTTATTTTACTAACTTACTAGCCTATAGTCATTAGATTATTTATGCTTATTTATGATTATTATGTATCCACGCAACGGTGCAAGAAGCACCTGTAGAAATGGGCTTGTGGCGCAAAATCCTGTGGCTGTATTGCCTGTACCTTCTGGGGGTGGTATGAGTGTACCTGATGCTCATGCAGAACACGCCAGACAGTTTGGTGAGCCACATTCAGCCTTCCTGCTATGATTCTAATTCTCCCCCTCTTCCACTACATGGAGTACAGTCTCATCAAACGCGGGTGTGCGGCGCCGCCGTGGAGCACCACAGTTGTCCCTTCTGGTGGTGAATATACCAGTCTCCGAGGCCCGCTGGTATACCTTAACAAAGAGGGAGTTCGAACGGTCTGACGATGTGGAAAACGCTCTGCATACAACTGACGAACAGTTCTCTCATTACACCGAGCTTCGCCGTATAACAACACCATCTGGGCGTATTCCGCAAATGTGTAATTCAACATCGTGAACTGCAATACACTACACATGAAATGTAGTAGGCCTGCAGTTTAGTACAGTACAACAGTAGGTACAAAAGTCTCTGGGAAGATCACAAACTCAACTCAATGGCATGTAAAACAACGTGTAGTGGACATGGGACATCAGGTGATCGGTGAATGACGTACGTACAAATCCTAGTCTTCAGCGCCGAAAATGCGGAAGAGTTGAATTCGAATTATGGTGTTTTGTATGTAGCGGGAAAACGGTACGTTTCCGGACATGAGTTCCTATTCTAAAGGTAACCGCCTTGGTTCCCAGTACACGACCTCAAACACTGTAATGGGAATATAGTTACACCGTGTATATAACTTAACCGTCCACCGCCGTGATCTCCACGTCCTCTGTGAAAAAAGTAAGTGTGTGGTTTTATAGTTAAATTCCACTCCCGTCAAGTCGTGATACCGTACGGCCCGGGTGGCGTGTGGCACGTAAAAGTATCTAAAATGTTGGAGATTGAACTGCGTCCATGGAATATATTATGTATGGGTTTAATTTACCACACCAGAACTTCTCAACTTGTCCAGCTTAAACCTTTACCCTTTACAAATAATAAACACGGGAAACAGTAAAGTCTATATGTAGATTCACAGCCGAAAAGCCAGCTATTTCGATCATAAATCTTCAAGCTGAATTTCTTACCTCTGCTTGTCTGTGCCTGTTTTAAGTCTAGTTCAGGCAACGGACTGCCATGCTCCTTCATTTTAGACTTTTGATCATCATCATGCAGGGATTAAGCCTGTTGGCTCGTTCCGGTTTCATGAAAGCTAGAATTGTTAAAATTGTTCAGACCATCTTCTGTGTGGGCGTCCAACATTTCTCCTTCCGTGCGGTTTATAATTTAGCAAATATTCGGAAATCTTTTTTCTGGCATTCTATCAATATGTTCTTTCCAGGCGTTCCTATATTTAATTATTCGGTCTGTAAGTTTAAAAATCTTTTGATCTAAACTTGAATTTGAAGAGTTGGCCTCTGGAAGGAAAAGAACACTATTCATTATTTATTTATAATTATAATTGTTATATGTCATATTTAAAATCACAAGTAATTAAATATTTATTTACAAAATTTCTACTTTATAGTATGTATACTTCAATTAGGCCTACAATTTGAAATTTTTTAAATGTATTTACAAAATGTATTTCATAAATTTAAAAAATGAATTGTCTCTATCACTTTGTACTTGAGGCAATCCTCTAATGAGGGTTGTATATAATAAAAAATATATGCTATATTGTATTAAAACTGAAAACATTTATTCTATAGTAATAGTTGCTCTCAGTATAACAGTAATTCAGTACTTTTAGATTAACTGATTCGGTTCCGCCAGAATTCGTTTGTATGCGAAATTCAAAATGGTGGACGTTGGACGTTCGGATTTACTCATCCAATTCGCTAGGCTTGGTGCTGTACGATCTGCTCGCGACGAGAGGCATGAAGGCAATCATATATTCCATCGCCGCTCGAGAACGCGCACGGTAGCAAATTGATTCCCATGGGGTTCACAGAGAAAAAACGCACATTCACAGTTCTAAAGTTTGTCTATGCCAGATCTCCACGGCAGAATACATTCCTGACTTAAAAATCTTGATATTTTTGTGAAAATCGTTAAAAAATACAAGGATATTTTTCATCATTACAACTATTCATTTTCATCTTCAGCTCAATTATTTTTGTTGGTTTAATGAACTATTGAATGTATAGGACGCGCCGCTTCCGATAAGAGGATATATCGCATTAGAAAAGAAGAACACTGAAAATATTCACGAAGTATTAGAAATAATATCCACCAATCCATAGTAATTCTGCCCTAGAGCAGATCTTTCACTGCAATCATAGCATTTTCATACTATGCTTTGCAGCTTTACTAAGGAATTATAGGTGTGGTAGCTTCCCGTTGCTTTCCACACCGGCGAAGGATGATGATGATGGGCGGATGATTTTCGGGGACCATTGGGCCCTACGCTTCCTGACATTTGTCTTACAGGTGAGGAAAAACCCCGAAAAAAATTTCACCCAGGAGCCTATCCCGACCGGGAATCGAACCCGGGCCCGCTGCGTGAGAAGGCAGCACGCTACCTCGAGACCACAGCGGTGGACACAAATAATATAATAACTGAAAATAGAAAAATATAGAATACGATTATTTGAACATACTAGTAGATGGTTGAAGAAAGGCTGCCTAATAAAATGTTGAATTATAAACTACAAGGACAGAGAAGCCGAGGACGACCAGTTAAGAGATGGAGTCAACAAGTATAAGGGCTAGAACAGATTAGAATAGGTCTTAGTTATGATGGATGGTGATTATTTTGCTAGAGACAGTCTATTCTTACACTTTCATTAAATGTTATTGGCAAATGTCAACAAAGTCTACATTTTCATAAATAATTGAATACATTCGTAAATGTGTAAGCTCATCTTCTGGTATCGCCATTACTTGGTAGCAGAAATATAAGTTAAATTTCTTAGGTTAATTGATGGAATCAGGTGGGAGAATAACGTGAACTATGATTTGAGAAAAGTAGATTATACAAGGAATGTTGGAAAGCATTAGCTCAAGATAGGAATGTATGTAGAGCTTATGTCCTCGCGGCTATGAACCTACGGGTTCGATAGTGCAGTGAGTAAGTAAGTAATAGATGGAATTATAGAGGGAGATCGGGTAATGTGGACTCTTCTTTTTGAGCGGACCCTTGTTCATATCTTCTTTCATTGGTGCTGCCCTCGAACGGAAAATATTTTGACTTCTTCCCCTCATTTACTTTGAAGGGTTCAAGGCCAGTTTCTGTCATTCTTTGTGGGAAGAAGGGTTTATTTGCGATATTTATGAAAATTACCATTTAAAAGTTTTTTTAAGCTAAGAATCAATTCTTAATTTCTACACTGCTCAAAAAAATTAGGGGATATTGTAGAATTACCTATTAAGACTATGTTTTTTGGAATAGTATTAGATGCAATCACTTTCTATTACTCCAGGATAATGTAAACAAGAGTTTGAAGTTGTTACGTAACCTCGGTACCACACCAGAGGGCAGTGTCTGTACTGTTGATGTGAAAGGGTGGTGTGGGGGTGAATGTTTTGTTGCTGTTTTTAAATCCAGTCCAGTTTTCAGTTAGTGAATGACTTGCCTTAGGGACAGTAATGCCTCGACAACGTGATTTACCTGAACCAATGGCTTGGAGGGTCATAGGAAGGATGGAAGCTGGACAGACACAACAAGAGGTGGCACAAGCCATTGGGGTGTCTCAAAGCGTGATTTCCAGACTTTGGAATCGTTTTCAAAGAACAGATACTGTTCACAGAAGAGCCGGACAAGGTCGACCACGGGCAACAACAGCAAGGGATGACCGTTACCTCATGTTAACAGCCCGTCGGAATAGACAGCAGAATGCAACTCAACTGCGAAATACACTTCAAACAGCAACAGGACGCAGGGTGTCAACTCAAACTGTCCGTAATCGACTGCATGGAAGTGGTCTCTATGCCCGTAGGCCCATGGTGTGTACCAGGTTAACTCCACAACACCGTAGAGATCGCAGAAACTGGGCGGAGGAACATCGTGGGTGGAGGCATGCCGAATGGAGATAAGTTCTTTTTTCTGGTGAGTCGCGATTCAACGCGGAATGTGATAGTCGGCGTGTATTCATCTGGAGGGAAAAATGGACACGAAACAATCCAGCTTTTGTACGTGAAAGATCCCCATATGGTGGCGGTGGATTGATGGTGTGGGCAGGAGTCAGTAGTGGTGGACGTACGGACCTCTACGTCATCCAAGGTGGTACTTTGACTGCGGTAAGGTATAGAGATGAGATTATCCGACCTTTTGTCGTGCCTTATGCTGGTGCCATAGGTGATTCTTTTCTTTTTATGGACGATAATGCACGACCCCACAGAGCTGGCTTGGTGGACGACATGCTGGAAGTGGAGGGTATCGAGCGTATGCAATGGCCAGCTTCCTCCCCGGACTTAAATCCGATTGAGCATATGTGGGATGCATTAGGCAGGCGCATTGCAGGCAGACCAGCACCTCCCACAACTGTTCCAGAGCTGCACATTGCTCTTATGGAAGAGTGGCCACGTATCTCCCAAGAACTCATTGCTAACCTCATTGCATCAATGCCACACAGGTGTGAGGCAGTGCTGGCCGTTCGAGGAGACCATACACCATACTAAAGAAACATTTTCACCTATGTTAATGTTGCTTTGTTTGTTTGCCATATTCCTAATCAGGATCTCTTTGACATCTGGTGTGGTACAGAGGTTACGTAATGACTTCAAACTCTTGTTTACATTCTTTTGGAGTAATAGAAAGTGATTGCATCTAATACTGTTCCTAAAAACATAGTTCTTAATAGGTTATTCTACAATATCCCCTAATTTTTTTGAGCAGTGTAGTATTGAATATTACAAATGTTGGAAAAACTCCTAAATGTACTATATTTTCTTAACGACAAGAAATGTTTATAATTACTTCTATTCTTTTTTTTTAAAAGGGGGGGGGGTAAAATTAAATTGGAATATATTTACATTGGAGTATTATTAAGAAATCATTTTGTTTTGCAATATTGATATATTTCCTATTATTAGATACACTTTTATTATCCGTATAGTGTTTATTGTCAACTATAATTTAAATTTACTGTGTTTATCTTTGTTGTAATGTTCTTATATAATTTTCTTTTGTTCTACTCTTTTATGTTAATTTACTTGTTAATGTTACAGAATTACAAACTTTATATACCGTAAGGTAAAAAAAGGTTTTATTGTTTGGATATAACAATATATATTATGTATAGGCTATGTTGTTTTAATATACTGACGGGTTTCGTTTGATATTATGTGACATGGTGGCCGTATAAAATAATTAAACATAACAAAGGAATATGGTTAATGTTGACCCTCGACGAGGACCTGGGTCCACATTACACAAATACGTATATTTTATCAATGAGGATGCTATCTGTAAAAACCATTCATTCACTTAATTAATTTTATTTAATATCCTTGTAATTTTACTAAACCCAAAGACCGTCACTTTCTGCAGTAAAGGTAGAATTTGACTCATATATGATCCCTCAGAATGAAAGAAATGCAAGAAACTTTCGTCTTCTTTGAATGACGTGTGAATGTTATAATATACAATACTTTTTCAAAACATTAAACAAATATCAATGATTTTTAATTATGATCAGTCATAAATATTTTCAGATTAATCTGTGCCTGTCTGTATAAATTAATAGAGTAAATAAACTTAAAAGCAGACTAAAAGCTACGGTGGACTCTGGGGTCCACTTTACCCGAATATGGAGGTTAAAGTGGACCTTTCTTGTAATGTAAAAAAAGTTTATAATTAATGAAGATATTTACATATTTGACTGAATTAACAATGTTATTTCATAGTTATAATACTAATAATAATAACTGTAATTAAATAAAATTCAACTTCCTTAATTAAAAGAAGAAAAATAACAAATTCTAAACAAGGGTCTACATTACCCGAAGTTTCTCTAATGTAGGCCTATAGTACGACATATTCCAAGTGAAGGTTGAGGTAGATATGAAAGTGAACGGAAACATATATCATACTAAGGCACATCTTTAATGAAATAAATGGAATGCAAATTTAAATATAAATTTCGTTGTTATTTTAGCTTGAAAAAAGGGATTTTATTCAATCGAATGTCACAAGTTTTAACGAATTTTGATGGCGTTCCGTTCCTGGAATGTAGGTGAAGTGGTTTCAACGAATAATGCACTTGTGTTCTGAATCTGCGATTGAATATATTTGAGATCTCTATTTGCTTTTCTCTTATGTAGCTTTGTACTTAGAGTGTATTGATTATGTTGTCTGTCTCTAGTGTGCTTTGATACAGGCACATTGAAAAAAATGCTACTCTCACTACAACTCTGATGATGTGTAGGGCTTTAGAACATATCCACAAAAAATTATATTAGTGCCATCAATTCAAACAGAAAATGTTGTTAACTCATTTCACATCAAATCAGAATTTATTGTCAATTACATTGTTAATCTGAAGATTGGTCAATCTTAGTGCTTTGATAATAATCAACATGAATATAGAACAATTCCACTTAGTAATAAGGAACTCCCTTCGAAAAGACCGAATTCAATTCATCCGAAATACAACAGGACTCTTAAGTAACTGACATTTTGATAAATGTATAATTCAAACAATAGGTCCTATAAGCTCACGTTTGATGGCATATATGATGTACTGGACACTAAGGTTGTTTTTTGTGGTGCATTACATTACTGTGCCTCCATGTAGGCGAATAACATCAACACGTTAATCGAAATCTTGCCAGACTCTGAACATGTCAAATGTAACCATAGCTGTAGCTTCATCAATCCCCATTTTAAGTTTATATAGATCACGTCTTATACTATCTTCACTTCTCGCAACTGGAATTCCTTACCACAAGAAATAAGGGGCTGCCGGACATTGGCAACTTTAAAAAGAAATCTAAATTTATATTTGCTCTAACCTCGACTTCATCATTACCCAGTGTAAGGTATATATATTAATTTGTGTTTCTCGTATAATTTATCATATTCATATTCATGTTATTATTATTATTATTATTATTATTATTATTATTATTATTATCGTCATCGTCATCATTAATATATTATTATTGTCATCATCATTAATATATTTTTATTATCATCATTATTATACACTGCTCAAAACAATTAGAGGAACACTTGTAATAAATTGAATAAGTAATTGTTTTTTAAAGCTGTGATGCTGAAAGATGGACAATATGTAAATTGAATTATTAATTTTATCATTGGATACAAATTTTAAAGATCCATGGCCTAAATACAGAGAAATTACCTCAAATAACAAATATAGAGAATTTTTTTTTATTTTGGAAGGCACTGGCCACTTCTAATTGGTAAGCTTCCTCATGTTGCTATAGTGACGAATGTTGATTATTGCCTTGTTTATTGAAGTCTCTGACAAAATGAGGCATTTAAATGAGTTTGAAGTGTATCATGCTCTACATCTTTTACGACAAGGTCAATCTCTGCGACAAGTGGCTAGAGAGCTTGGGGTTTCTCCTTCCGTGGTGTCCAGGTTACGCAACAGGCAGAGAGAGATAGGTTAGTATTGTAGAAGACGTGGCCAGGGCCGTAAATTTAAAACAAGTCCCCAGGATGACAGATACGTTGTTCTTTCTGCTCTTCGACAGCGTACAAAAACTGCAAAAGACCTGCAGAATGGCCTTCATATGGCTTCCGGAATCCGGGTTTCAGACCAAACCATAAGGAACAGATTAAGGAAAGAGAATATTCGTCCAAAAAGGCCCGTTAAAAAACCACGCTTAACAAATGGGCATAAGGCAGCAAGACGTACGTATGCTGAAAACCATGGTGATTGGAACCTGAACCAGTGGGAGTCTGTGCTCTTCTCGGACGAATCCAGGTATCGTCTTACACGTTGTGATGGTCGATTGAGGGTGTGGGGACGGCCAGGAGAAAGATTTTCTGCAGAGGCTGTACTGGAAATTGATAGATTCGGAGGAGGTTCCATAAAGGTGTGGGCCGGAGTTATGTACAACAATCGTACGGACCTTGTACTTGTTCCCCAGCGACTGAATGCTGTCCGGTATATCGAGCACGTTCTGGAAGAGCATGTAATATCTGCTGCCATTGGAGTAGGCCCTGGATTTCTGTTTATGCAGGATAATGCCAGGGCACATTCTGCGGCTGTCACCAGGGATTTCCTGAGGAGGAATGAAATTGAGGTAATGGAGTGGCCAGCGGTCAGCCCAGACCTCAACCCTATTGAACACTTGTGGGATCTTCTAGACAGGAAGGTCAGGAACCGACATCAAGCTCCACAAACTCTGCAGCAACTTGGAGATGCTTCGAAGGAGGAATGGGAGAATATCCCGCAAGAGGAAATCCAGAATCTTATTGGGAGCATGCCACGAAGGTGTCAAACTGTCATCGAATGTCGTGGAGGCCATACACGATAGTAACTCTATATAACGAGTGTTTAACTTTGAAAAATAAGCACAAGATTCAATTGCTTACATAGCGGAAATATTTGAAAAGTTAATTGTCAGCGTTATTCATTTGTTTTTACTGACATGAGCAATAAATAAATAAATAACCACAAATAATGTACTTTATTAATTTCATGTTTGTACCTTTATCCAATGAAACAATATTTGCATATTTCATAGTGTTCCTTTAATTATTTTGAGCAGTGTATTATTATTAACGTCATTATATTATTATTATTATTATTATTATTATATTATTATTATTATCGTAAGTATTATTATTGTTATTATCGTATAAAATGTTGTTTGGTCATGAAATTTACATTGCTACATTCAACGTATCTTTAACTGTTTATAATTAGTATAGTGTATATATGTCAAATATTTATTTGTATTTGTGCTGGTTGAGTGGAAGAGAAGGCCTTATGGCCTTAACTCAGCCAGAATAAATATAACATTATTATTATATTTATTATTATTATTATTATTATTATTATTATTATTATTATCACGTGACAGAGGAGGGATGTAAACAGTGTTCTTTATGTAATCCCACAAAAAATGGAGTGAAATCTGGGGATCGCGGAGAACATTTCATAAGAACATTTTCAGGAGCTCCTGTTCGTCTTAACCAACTTTCTGGAAGCATCCGATTAAGATATTTACAAACTTAACAATGATAATGAGGCGGTGCTCCGTCATGGTGTAAGAAATACTAATCTAAATCCTCATTCAATTGTGGCATTAACCTAGGTTCGAGCATATCAATGTAAGATAGTGAATAAAACGCCCTGTACAGCTTGCGATGTGAAATGGCGCAGAAAAAATTTAGCTTGGGTGAATTTAGTTCATAACCAATGATTCTGCGTGGATTCTCGGCATCCCAAATTTGGAAGTTGTGACGATTCATCAGCTAACATCTTTAATGTACTGTTGCAGACAGCGAAACATGCGGTTAACAGAGGAAACTTCAATGCAAACAAAATAAAACTTTAATGACGAGTGCATAATATGAGCTATCTAACGTCAGTTACGTATGAGAGTGTTTGAATTATAAAGTTATCAAGGTGTGGCTTTTTCTTCAGAGACACGGTGTATACCAAATTATTTTACTTACATTTTCATGTAATTCTTAAACCGTAATTTCCCCTTTGTTCTATGGGAGGTATCTGATAAAACGAAGAGGAGATCGGGATTTGTTCATTGCCGTTTTAGTGGAGGAAAGTAGGAGTTCAGATCAGTTCCATGTAGGCGCTATTTAAGAATTCAAGTATTTCTCCAGAGGAAATGTGTTTGATCATCCACAAATTTTAGAAGGGAAATTTAAGACATCGACAATTAGAGTCTTTCGATTTCGTATCAAGCTTCGGTTTATTGGTTGGCGGGTTGTATAGGCCATATATATTAAAGCATTGTTTAGCTTTCCAAGAGTGGAAAATGTTGATTGCCCCTAATTTGTCATTAGTGTCTCCCATTGTTTTGATTACTGTGAGTTGAGCTACTAGTTGTCTTCTGACAGTAAGTTAACATGCTCACTTGCAGCTTCTCTGTACTTTTCAAGGACATGCAGTGTATATCCTGGAAGATTGAACTTCTCCATGTCTTCTCTGGTTGTGTTGACTTTTTGTAGAATATATACGTCAATATGACAATCTGATAGTATTCCATTTAGTTTAGATTTATTTTGTTGAGACAGGTCATGCAATCAATACTAATAAAATTCATTGTTTAAAACCATTGAGGTGGATAATTATAAAACAAAATAAAGTTAAAATGTACCTTCTTAGATCAGAGCCGTCGTCCTAAACTTATGTATGCTTTTTTGTCAGAAGACCTTTCAGAATCTCTTCCATCTTCAGCAGATCTTTCTTCGCTACATTACTTAATGTTCGCGGTGCTCGTCCTAACGTAGTGTTGTCCGTGACTCACGGGACTACATTAGTACCAGCACGAGAACATCAAGTAATGTAGAGATGAAAGACCTGCTGAAGATGAAATAGAGATTCTGAAAGGCCGTCAGACAAAAAAAAGCATACATATTTTATAAGTTGAGGACGACGGCTCTGACCTAAGAAGGTACATTTTAACTTTATTTTATTTTAGGTCATGCAATTCCATTTAAAACGTGATTCATCCTGAGTAGGACGATTTGCAGTATGTGTCATTGTATAACTACTTAGCCGTTTTAACACTTTTGAAATTCATGTTAAAGCACCGTTGAGGTTATGTAATAAGATGTTAATTTTATAATTTTTACCTGGTAAGTCAGTCGTCCTCAACTAAGTTATTACACTTCTTCTTTAATTAAACTTCTTCTTTAATAACTCAGTTGAGGACGACTGACTTACCAGGTAAAAAATTATATAATTAACATCTTAGCCGTTTTAATAAAAATAATAAATCTTACCAGACTGCACCACGGCTAGGTGATTTTACCGTTGTACCCCTATTTACTATTATTATTATTATTATTATTATTGTTGTTGTTGTTGTCCACCGCTGTGGTCTCGAGCTAGCGTGCTGCCTTGTCACGCAGCGGGCCCGAGTTCGATTCCCGGTCGGGGCATTTTTTCTGGGTGAGGTTTTTATCGGGGTTTTTCCTCACCTGTAAGGCAAATGTCAGGAAGCTTAGGGCCCAATGGTCCCCGAAAATCATCCGACCATCAGCATCATCCTTATCATTATCATCACCATCCTTCACCGGTGTGGAAAGCAACGGGAAGCTACCACACCTACAATTCCCTAGTAAAGCTGCAAGCATAGCATGAAAATGCCATGAGTGCAGTGGAAGACCTGCTCTCGGGCAGAATTACAATGGATGGATGGATTATTATTGTTATTTATTATTATCACTATTATTTTATCATTTGATGTAGTATTATTGGCCGATAGCGAGGAGATACTAAAGGACAACACGCACACACAATTAATAACACTAAGAAATTAGGACTGGAAGTAAATATCAATAAAACTAAATATATGGTCACATGTAGAAATTCATTATATAATGGAAATGAACAGCTAATGACAAATGAGGGAAATTTTGAGGAAGTGGCTGAATTCAAATACCTAGGAACAATAATCACAAATAGGAATGAGATGCACAAAGAAATTAAACATAGGCTCAATTCTGGGAATGCGTGCTATTATGCATTGCAGAGACTCTTGATGTCCCAACTTCTTTCAAAAAACGTTAAACTGAAAATATATAAAACTATTATTCTGCCAGTTATATTATATTGGTGCGAAACATGGACTCTTACTTTAAGGGAGGAAAGGAGATTACAAGTATTTGAGAATAAAGTACTTAGGAAAATTTTTGGACCAAAGAGAGATGAACAGACAGGTGAATGGAGAAGAGTACTTAACAACGAACTACTCGTACATGGTCTTTATAGGAAGCCAGATATAATAAGAACAGTTAAGTCTCGTAGACTGCGATGGGCAGGACATGTTGCACGTATGGGGAATGAAAGACTTGCATGGAAGCTTCTTGTAGGAAAGCCAGAGGGAAAACGTCCAGTTGGTAGACCAAGAATGAGGTGGGAGAGTAACATTAACTATGATTTGAGGGAAGTAGATTATACAGGGAATGATTGGAAAGCATTAGTTCAGGATAGGGATGTTTGAAGAGCTTATGTCCGCGCGGCCATGAACCTACGGGTTCGATAGTGCGAGTGAGTAAGTAAGTAAGTAAGTAAGTAAGTAAGTAAGTAAGTAAGTATTATTTTATCATTATTATTATTATTATTGCTTATTTTACTTGAATAAAAGCGGCTTTCTGGACGATGTTGGACATACTTATATATTTGAGCGAGAAACACAGTTAAGAATTGGATAAGGCGAGAGGTTTTCCCTGTACTGTGTGTGATAGAAGTGTTAAATTTTGCATTTTGGTGGAAAGGGGAGAAGAGATCTGGACACAAGAGTCAGAGACGTTCCGCAACAAGGCTTCCGTAGCAAAACATGAGACGGTGAGTGCATTTTGGACCTATTCTCTTGTTTCATTCTATGAGACAATACTCAGGAACACACTCTCAAGAAGATCAAATTCCTCTTGTTTCTCTAGTACACATTCCATATTTCTCTCAAATAAAATATAGGAATGACTCTTGTCTACGTGTTCAGCTTTAGATTTACAGTAGCTCAGTGCACAGCCTGTTTACTAAGTTTCGTGTGTAAAAATGGTGATGGTTATACGGCAATTTATAATTAAATGTAAAAGCCTTTGCACGTAGAATGCGGACTATTTAGCGTTCTCAGACCACTTACAAAAAAAAAAAAAGAGTCACGCACGTGAAATACTGAACTGTTGATCAATACTAATAAAATTCATTGATAAAACCGTTGAGGTGGAGAGTCATAAAATAAGTTAAAATATACCTTCTTAGGTAAAATCCGTCGTCCTCAACATATAAAATATGTATTCTTTATGCCTGTAGGTCTTTCAGAACATCCGTACCATCTTCAGCAGGTCCTTCTTCGCTACAATATCTACTATGATGGTTGATGCTGCTGGTCCTAATGTGGTGTTGTCGTGACTAAAGCTTCTTCCTGACGATATCGTATAGTGGGTTGTTTAGTCTGGGAGTGCTTTAATTTATTAAAGGCTTGTTGTCTACTTCCTTGATAATTTCCAGGTCTTCCAATATGTTGATTTTTGTTGGACTAAACACCGCACTATACGATATCGTCAGGAAGAAGCTTTAGTCACGACAACACCACATTAGGACCAGCAGCATCAACCATCATACTAGATACTGTAGCGAAGAAGGACCTGCTGAAGATGGAACGGATGTTCTGAAAGGTCTACAGGCATAAATAATACATATTTTATAAGTTGAGGACGACGGATTTTACCTAAGAAGGTATATTTTAACTTATTTTATTTTTTAAACTTTTGATATCTGTACTGTGTAGGCCTAGTTGTTCATGCTTAATTTTCTTACTCCTAAAAAAGTATCACAATTATTGTTCACGGGCATTTTTCTTCCAGTGCGTAGTAATACTAATATTTAATAGCATTTGATTACATTAACCACGTTTAAAAATAATAACCATCATCATACGTTCGCAGGATAAGGCGATTTGCCTTCTTAAAATCTCAGTGAAATATTTTATTTTACCTCCTCTAAGATATTTTATTTTACCCCTAATGACGGCACTTAAACATAACGTTTGAGGCATACTGACTCTTGTTTACCGCACAGATTTATGAAAAGGGGAAAAAAAAAGTTTTGAAAATTATTTCCTCATGTAATGTAAGTTCTGTCACCATGGCATGGCGCATCCATATGTTGCAGATAGAACATAATCCTGAAATATATCATCATCATCATCATAGTACATTCACGAATTTACGCCATTTGTTGACCTGTTTCGGCCTCAAGAGAAACACCATCCAGAAGTCTTTTGAGTGGACGTCCTGGTCTTCTTCTTCCTGCAGGTTGATATCTTAACATTTATTTGGGTATCCTGTGATCTTCCGTTCGATGAACATGTTGCATCCATCTTGACTTATAATCAGAAATTTTGTTTTCTAAAGGTTCCATGAGTAATTCTTCTAAGATGTCTTCTTTTTTTGTCATCTAGTAGTGTGTATCCTGCAGTCCTCCGAAGGTATCTCATTTCAGCAGATCTAAGTCTCTGTAGGTCTATATCCTTCTGTTTCATCGTCCATACTGAAATATATTACAATTATATAAAACATCTTCGCGATTTTATTTGAGTTAATAAATAAATTAATTAATTAATGTTTAAAAAATATTAATAAACTTATATTTTAGAAATAGACTTGTTCAGAAATATTCGGTTTAACCTCCAAATAGGATATGGAGACATTGGCTCGGAGAGTAGAAGAAAGAAAAGGATTGTATTTTCCGTCTATAAAAATCAAAATAAAAGTTTTTTCTTTTTTAAGAAAGTTTACTGGATCATATGTTACTGGATACCTCAGATGTGAACTGGTTTAAGTTGACCAATAGAAAGGCTTAGTGAATGCAGAATTGAACCTACGTGTTCTAAAAAACCACCAAGTTAATTTAGTTCGGTACATTTTTATTCTAATAGCCTATGTGTATTAGGGAATTCGAAGGAATGAAGTTATTGTGGTTCTTCTCATGAAAACATTTTTTTAATTTGAATTTTTTTAGATATTCACCAATCCTATCTAGTACACACCTAAAATGACTATAACCATAATATATATGTTAACTCTGGAGCGGTTGGAATTCTTGTTTAATCAAAACCAAACCTGGAATATAAAGGTTAATGTAAAGAGTCAGGTCGAGTTCGTTAACAGCAAAATCGAACCATTAGGTGTAGCAGTTCACCTGAAACAAATATTTAAAACTCGCTTTAGCGCAGCGGCCGCAATTTTCGATCTCAGTATATGATATTTAAATAAACCGGGGAAAGTTTTCTAAAAAAAAAGAGCGAAATCCGACCTTTAGAAGTGAGTGTTTACCTTAAACCCGAAATTAAAAATTGACTCTAGCAACCGCAATACTTGATTATTGGCATTGTATACGACACAATTCAATTAACCCTTAAATTGGCAACGTATTCTATAAGATCCATTAGTTTAATTCATTTAATATTTTAATAAACTATTGGAAAAATGAATTGGTATATATTATTTAAATTGACGTCAAATTATACAACGATGTGGAAATAGGTATTAACTTACGGATATTCTTGATTTATTTTCACTGCTGTCTGACACTTGTATGTAAGCAGATATCTGAAATTGAGTTTCTCCAATTTAACAATGAAAGTAGGGCCTATATATCCGTAAACTAGCAAAATGGGTCCGTAAATTCGACTTGCTGAGGAAGTCGTTTAATTTACGCATTTCCTGCGTGACGGACTTTTTAATTCGTTATCTTCATTGATAATTTGTGTGCACCACATGTTCCTCTGGATATAGCCTACGGCTCTTGGGTTCAGTTCCGAACAAAATATGTCAGTTTTTTCTATTGACGATTTTCTCTACATTACAGAAGTTATCCTTCAGCCCAAATATATTGTGCTCCGCCACAGATTTCTATCCTCTGCGTCTTCTTCTTTGAGGTCTCTGCTCATCATATTTCTTCTCACTTCATTCATCCACTCTTCCCTGGGTTTGCCTCTCCGCCTCCTGCCTTCACCATTCCAATTCAGCATAATTCTTGACATTCTATTATTCTCAATCCTCTTCAGATACCCTTAACATTTCAATCTTCATTCTTCTATTACTTCTATAATATTATGTTTAACATTCATAATTTCTTCTTCACTTCATGGGCTAGGCAAAATGCCTGTTCCGCCTCACAGTTGTTCTGTCCATCTTTTCACTGGCCTTCCTACATTCTTTGAACTTCTTGGCTTGTAGTTAAATGCTGCTTTTGGTAATCTTGTTACGTTCATTCTTTCTACATGCTTAAACCATTTTTTTCTATATCCTTTGATTTTATTTTATCATATTATATATAATATATATATATTTAACTCTGTTCTTATATCTTCATTCTTTAACCGATCTATTCTTGTGCAGCCTTTTATTCTTCTAAGGAAGTTCATTTCTATACTTTGTATTCTGCCAATGTTTTATAAAACTTCAATCTAGTCCTGTATCTCTTCTTGTTTTATTCTTTAATGTTTTATGTGGATATTGTTCTGAACGGTAAAGAAGGCGGAAGAGGAAACCTGCAAGACAATGGGTAGATGGGACTCCAAAGCTTTGGTTAGCAACCCGTCTAAGAGAAGGAGACTCCGAAATAAATCCCCGATCCACTAGGGAATGTAGTTATGCATCTGGGCTGGTAACCCAACCATGTAAATCATTTCCAGACTCATCTCTCTCACAGTGTCAAGAGATTCAAGGAATGTAGGAAGGCCAGTGAAAAGATGGACAGGGCAACTGTGAGGCGGAACAGGTATTTTGCCTAGCCCGTGAAGTGAAGAAGAAGAAGATGTTTTATGTATAGTTCCACATACCATTTGAATGAAATCTTAACAGTTTCACATTTACGTCTCTTTCAGTTTTTGTGTTTATAGTAAAATTACATCCCAAATAATTAAAATTTGTTACTTGTTCCATAATTTCTCTCAGTTTTTTTTTTTAATATTTCCTACTTTCAGTGTCAAACTAGTAGACAGTGGCAGCTCATACATTCTAGGCTTGGTAGGGCAGATTAAAAAAAACCCATATCATATACTACCGTATGTCTCTATACGCCTCTCAGGATATGCCATTAATTGACCTGAAAATAAGTTTCCCCATCTATAAACCGCTCCATTAAAATTGGAAAGAAAGTGAAAATGTTTGGCGCGAAAATATGTAGCATTCGGACTGAGGGAAAAAACAATAGGTTTACCATAAACATTTATTTAAAATTAATGTATTATAGAATTACATTTTAATACAATACTAGGAAGAGAATTGAAACTCGAATCTCAACTTAACATTTCCAAAATACGGTATTATATGTAGGCTATTTGTAGGCCTATGTAGTTTACAGTTCGCCTTCACATTACTTTGCCGGCCATATGTAACGCAAGAAGACTGATGGTAGTAAAAGGCTCTGGGAAGAACTGTTTGTTTTCAGTCCACCTATGATGCCAAAATGAACAAGGGACAAGACCGTCTCTTTCCGTGCTCGTGAGTACATTCTCTGACAGAAATGAGTCATTGAATAATATATGTTTTTATTGAAAGCTCATGAAGAAAGACGAATTTAATATGAAATGTGCTGCATTTAATTTTAACATACATTCTCGGAAACGTGGCCGGGCCGACTATGTCCCTTAAAGAGGAACAGTCCCTACTAGTAGATATAAGTCATAAATTAAACAACTCTTGGATAAGAATATTTAATTAATGGCAAAATTATCATAAATAGGAGAATCGCTCTTTGATTTAAAATAGAAATAAGCAACCTCAAACCTATAGACAAATAGCTAGAAATCTAAATCCAGTAGCTAATTTATTTATGTCAGTATTTTTTGGTCTTTTAATTTTCCGGATGATAAGGACATACTTTGTTTTTCAATACAGGTATGTTTTTTTATACAAAATTCTGTTGGCGACAGACGAATATCCGCTGTAATTACTTGTGCAGACAATTACTTGGACATTGAATATGAAAAAAAAAATATAGCATTGATTCAATGAAGAAACGTATAGTTTCGACAGCTTCGTGGAATCCGTTATAGAATCTAACGTGACAGCCAATACTGTATTATAGTTCTGTCAGTTTCTGATGTTTTATGACGAGAAACGATGTTCAAGTTCGCAAATTTAGTCACGTTTTACTCTGTTTGCTTAATTCAGAACTATTCCTATCATGTATACTTATATTTTTTATAATATTTAAATGAATGCCCAATTCTTCTGCACTATTATAATTCAGCACTAAAACTTCACTTTATAGTAGGATAGCTGTTGAAGGACCTTTGATTATCAGCCGGCTGCTGGTCTCATATCCATGCGCCTCAATAAAAGAGTTGAATGATCAAGCTAGTGTAGGGGTTCCATATGGTGAGCATAGCGAATCCCTCGCCGTTGTAGTTAGTTTTCCTAATCTATTGTCTTTACTTATCATATCTTCCTAAATTCCTCATGATGCAGGCCTAATAATCAGCAATAGTTTCTTCAACTTATTTACAATAAGCAAGCAGTTCATCAATTCTGATTGTTCCCCGAAACATAACTTCGTTAAACTGAAATAATTAATAATGAAATTAATTTATGTCTCTATTTTTGATAATATTAGATCAAATGCAGAAAATAAAGAATATTTTTGTAAAAAATATATCTACTTTATATAGGCCTTAAAAGTAAATCAAAGGAATTTTGAGCAAATGGTTGAATTTAAATACCTAGGAACAGTAATTTCAAACACACGAATGAGATGAAGAGAGCTATTAAACATAGGCTCAACCCTGGAAACCTATACTATTATGCATTAATATATATATATATATATATATATATATATATATATAAACTGTTATTCTTCCATTTATAGGCCTACTATATGCGTCCGGAACATGATCGCTTTCTTTAATATAAGACACAATGTTACGAGCATTTGAGAATAAAGTGCTTAGGAAAAAATATTTGGTCCAGAGGTGATCTGTCAGATGAATGGAGAAGACTACGTAACATAAGCTTATAATTTCTTTATGGGAAATCAGACATAAGAAGAACAGTTAAGTCTCGTAGACATCGATGAGCAGGACATTTGGCACGAATGGAGAATGAAAGATGGGCATGGAGGTAGTGTAACAATAACATTGACTTAATTTTAGGGACATAAATTATGTAGGCCTACAGGCGGTATTTGGAAATGCTTTAGTTTAGGATAGTGACTTATGGAGAGCTTATGTGCGCTCGGCCTTGAAACTCCGTGTATGATGATGCCAGTCAATTAGTTGGTTTGTTTCTTACATAGGCCTTCTATTAAATTTCAGTTTTTCATTTCCTACAAAATTAAATAATGGATAATCATCACCATGAGTAGCAGTTTGTAACCATTTATGATTCCATATGTATTTTTCTACACATAGGTTAATGTATCTTTATATTTTTGTTGTGTTTGGTTTGAAAAAATAATTAAAAATCTAAAATGATGCATATAATCGAATTCAAGAAGTGTGTTTGTAAAATGAAATAAATGTATGTGCCTATTTTAAGTGGGTTATTCCCAGATGAATAGATTAATTTACTATGACTTAGATCATACGGCTTATATATCTTAGGCCTATATAATTTTATTTTAAGAAGTATAACTTCATCAAAATCAAATAGGCAATATAAAAATTGAAATTAAAAAAAAATACACGTGTCACTTAAACATCTGTAAGGAATGAAACAAGTTCGTCAAGAATAGCACTATTTGTGAGCTGTGAAAACACATTCACAACATGTTGAAGTTTAATGCAGTGTCAGGGATGACACTGCTGTCTGTTTATATTCTTGAGAAGTAATAAAATATTCAATTTCGTACAAGCACAATACTAAAAATCCATTTCTGTTCTTAATTTAAAAGAAAATCCCATGTTATTCTCTAGCACAGTCTTAAAAGAATCATCGGAGTATTTCTTCTTTTTCTTCTCCATCACAGTTTTTTAACCTCTTACCTTACAGATACATTCAGGCCCCCACATTCCCCACGTGACCGTACAGACCTTACAGTGGCACAACCTGTCAGAATAGGGAGTTAAAACTTTGGATCACACACATACATTTTTTTTTTACTATACAAGAACATGGAGGCCTGCCCGAATGAGTGATCAGCTCAATCCAGAATTATTAATAGCCCGATTACGAATTAATTCTTGCTAAATTGTTAAGTATGTATCCCCAAAGTGATTGTGATAATCCTTGTCTTTGTTGACAACGGTTCAAGTGTTACCAACGTATGAAAATTGAAGTACTGTATTTCGGGTTGTACATAGAAAATGGTCCCGCGCCGTAGCCGAGCGGTTAAGGTAGGAAGCCTTGGCGCAGAGCTACGGGACTTGCGTTGGTTCGAGTCTCCATGGAGGAAGAAATTTTCTCATGGTATTTCGGCCAGTATGGGACCGGTGCCCACCCAGCATCGTGAGGCAATTGGGTAGCTACAATAAGTAGCGGCTCCAGGTTGAGGAACCAGCTATAACGGTTGGGGGACTCGACATGCTAACCACATGTCACCCCTACACTGGCTGTTGATCATCTACCTCTGGGATTGACACATGTGTATGTGAAGGGCCAGCAGCCGGCTGGTAAAAGGGCAACCGCTGAAAAGTGGAAAGACCCTCAATCGGACATAGAAAATGGATTATGTTATAAAATTTTCAGGTATGTATCGATGTGAGTGGGGGCACGCCGTAGCGTAGTGGTTAAGGCACTGAGCTACAAGCCGGAGGGTCGAGGGTTCAAGTCCCGTTGGGGTCAGGATTTTTAAACTGGCCCAAACCCTCTGGCGGCACTATGGCCCTGGGGTCGACTCAGCCTCTAACTGAAATGAGTACGAGACGCTTGTTCTGGGGTAAAGGCGGCCGTCACGCAGGGCTGACAACCCGGCTGACATAAAGTGCCGATTGTCTAGAAAAAGTGGGAGACTTAACCTCCTACTACCCCAAGGGCCTCCGGGTCTGTTGTGGGATCACTTTACTTTACTTTTTACCGATGTGAGTAGCTTCCTTGTTAGACCTCTGGCAGTTTACACTCTCCTTGGCTACAAAACTAAAGAGTTTATTCATCATTGAGAATTATTAAGCATCTCGAGTAGATTCAAAATGATATTGACGAATATAGATTAAACTGGTATTTTAATTTGTTACGAATGCGACCTAGACGAATTCCATTACAAAATACAAGTACAGACCACAGGATAAGAGAAAAATTAGAACATCTAAAGAGAGTTCGCGAGAGCAGATATAAATTCTGGATACGGAACGGACCGTGACGCCTATAATAATGGTCAACATGCAATTTCCGTAATAATATTATTTATTGGAATTGCAGTCTTGTATGTATAAAACTACATTATCTTTATGTTGCATTTTATTTTGAGATATTACCACCAATTATTTTATTGCTATGACACTATGGTTTAATAGATGGTTAGCTACCTGAAGAATATTATTTGTTCATTAGATCTTTATTGGGTTGTAAATGTTAATTTATTTAAATATAATAGTTTTAACTTGAATATGATTTTCAAATAAGTTTAAATAATTTCTCGACCGACCCAGTTGGCTCAAGCAGTAGGTTTGATATTCGTATTCTGGAGGTCGCGAGTTCAAATTCTGACGTCGCGTCGAGTAACCTGACATCTTCTTTTCCTTGTTTTTCTAAATAATCAAGGCAAATATTGGGTTGGAATTTCATACCAGGACCCCATTTCATATTTAAATAAAATATCCTCAACTCGTGTCCAACTCAAGGTCGGGTCGAGGAATGAGATGAGATGAAGCTCCCTGTATAGAGGTCTGCGAATGGCAAGGGTGCCGCCCGACCACACCTGACGCATCATCACGGGGGCAGATGAATTAAATGAAACGCAATGGATGAGATGAGTGTGGAGAAATAGTGGAATTAAATTTTAGCAGGGGAAAACGGGAGAAAACTCCGAGAAAAACCTGTCCAAACTCCGTTTCGTCCACCACGAAACCCACATAGAGTGACCGAGACTCGATCTCGGGACCCCAGAGGTGAGAGGCGAGCGTCTAACCTACTGCGCCACGGAGCCGTCTCCATTTCATATTTACCAGTTCATAATATAATTAAATATAATTAAATATATAAACGCTATATAACCTAGATGTTGAATGAAGGTGTCTTTGCCGTCTCGGTGGAAGCGTGGCTAGCGCGCTCAGCTGCCCCGACTGGGATCTCAGATTCGAATCCTGGCGTTTGCGGAGAGATAATGCTAGTGGACCACACCGGTATTTTCCGGTTTTTTCTCAGGGTTCTCCCATTTCCCTAATTGTATTCCATCAACAATCTCCAATCTTCCTTCCTTTCCGTTATGCAATTTCATTTGTCATTATTCACTTCATATCACATTTCACCTCATCTCATATTAGAACAAAAAGTAGCTTGGTTTGCAAACCACAGATGTTGAAAATATGGGGTTGCAGCGTCTAGTGAGATGCCACCAGGCTACCTCAAGACTAGGAGTAGATTGAAAGCGCAGATAAATAGGGCCTATCTCTTTTATAAGAGATTCTGTCGCCTTCAGACTGTTTTAGGGACTTAATATACTCTCTTCAGCCCAGGTTGATTAATGATATCGAAGAAAATTAGTGAAGTCTGTCGTTAAATAAAATGTGCAACTAAGCCTCAGATAAGGTATCATATCCGCCTGGGTGCTAGTTCGCAGTTGTGGGAGAGTCCAGGATAGGGAAACGCGGCGTTGAAGCTTCTCTGGTCTTTCTACTGCTGGTTTGGTGATGATGGTGATACTGTCATGCCAAGAGGAAAACCGCGAAAAACCGCGGATGTCGCTCGCGATCCGCGAGGCGAGGACAACCCAGCCACGCCCCCAGAGTCCCCATCCTCCCAATGAGAAACGACCATTCTCGGGCTAAGCTGATCATTGGTTTGCGTAAATTTAGAATTTGGAAAAAGAAGTTAAATTGAAATAATAATATTTATAAGTTAAAATTTTTAAGTTAAATGAATTTATTAAGATATGTGGAATTAAGTTTACTGGTGGAAAAAGACTTCGAGGCCTGAGCAATAAATAAGGGCAGAATGGGCCAAAGGAGAGGGGTTATAGTCACCTCTCGCGGTCGACGGGCATAATAAAAAATTGTGGTTTGCGTCATGCGAGTAGAACCTGGTGATTCGGACTTTCATTCCGCTCATTTTCATAATACTGATATGACGCAATAGATATTTCAGTTCGCGATGCTCAGGGTAATGTGACCTCCCAGCCTGAATAAAGAACTAAAAGAAAGAACTAAAGACGTCTTTAAAGAAGAAAAAAAAAATGTTCGCTGCAGTCTTTTGTTTAACACAGATGTAGAACACTGATAATAATGTACGATGTCTTTTGTTTGCGATTAAAGACAGAGTTAACTTGAGGTGTGTTACGACTTGTTCCCAAAACGCGCTGCAGTCGACTAACAAAGTGCCGGTGGGAGTAGAAAATGTAATTATTGAGCTAATGTACAGGCCATTAATTCTATATTCATGATCATTTTATTGTTCACTCAAGCGAATAGTAAAGTTACACTTCTGTGCGTAACATAGTTCATTTGTGAATGTAGACTGTATGTGGAAAGAAAAGTATTCAACATTTCCTTCAGAGCAGTTTATTATTTCGCTCCCCCTTTTTTAATGTTTTTAACTATGTTCATATTGTCGGCCGCATTGGTATAATGATTATGTTTCTTCTCTCTAGTCTCAGGTTCAAACCCGGTATCGGTCGATGGATTTTTAGGATCGAAAAATTCAAGAGACAAGTCCTTGGGAGCGACTTCAAGTCGTGGGTCCCGAGTCTGAAGATTTTCGGGCTAGTAAAATAACCTCAAGCCTAAATTAGTCCTTATTCAAAATTTAACCGACATTTCCCTCTTAGTAATATATTAGTTGCCTACCAATTGCCTCGTTGAAACGATGAGCTGACCACATGTCACTCACTGACATATCAAGGGAAATAAGCGTAAGTAAATTAGTTTGGTCAAGAAAATCTCGCTATGGGAGCACCCAAGTCTGCATGAGGGTTATATGAGATGAGGTATATACATGCATGTTCGTATTATTTAAGATATGGTAGCAATGCTTTAAAATTACTGCTCTTCACTGCATCTCGTGTCTAATATTTCCCCCGTTTTAGCGCCAATTCATAATACTATTATCTGTCCAACGTAAGAAGCACACTTTGACATTTAACTTCCGAATGTATTACTTCGGCAGCACTTATAAGAGTGCAGGCGAACTCTGTCAGCTATTCATTACAGGCCGATAAATTAATGCACAACAATCGTTTTAATTTTTAATGTTGCAGGTAGTATTAACATTTACAATGGTATGTCGAAAACTGATTAAAATATAATTGTTAATATTAAACAAATTAATTCAAATCAAACATTTAAATTAAAATAACTGTACTTACAGTAATAAAATAAAAAAACCTATGCACCTTGTAATGAACTGTACACTTCACAAAATTGTCCACCGCTCTAAAAAAAGGTTTAGGCTTTCTCCTATTTTTGTTGGGCGTTTTGATATTACCAGTTTCTTTTAATTCCGTGCGAATATGTACAACACAACTCTCTGACACTCCAGTACATTCTGCAATTAATTTGAATATATCGTTCAATACAGTGCCAGGATTATTTAACACCGTTCCTATTCATACTCTTCTTATAGCTTTCCAATTAAGGATCTTCTTTGGCATTCTCCCTTCTTCCATTCTACCATTTCAAACGGTTTTCTTCTATTTTTCCTAATATGTTTTTTCAACTTGCATAATTTAACTTATTGTGCTGTTTCTGACCTTATCCCATCTTTAAATTCTTGTCGATTATTTAATACCGTTTTCTCTTTGTGCTTATAATAATTTAGATCACACATTTTATCGCTGAGTTAACATAAATTACCCGACAGCCGCCATATTTGCAACTGGCATTCAACTTCCTCTCAAGAATCGTTCGGTTTCAAACAAATGCGAATTTTTAGTTAGTCTCCGACCTTCGAAGAAATATGTAGGTATATACTATATTTTGATCAACTATAGTTAACATAAATAGCTTTAAATACGTAATTACATTAATCGAGTAGGCCTACATGATCTATTTTTTTCGCTTCCGCTGAACTGTGCTTTGGTCATGAACGAATCGCAGTAACTGCAGCAGTCATTCGCTTCGTGGATTACCCGGCCATTTATTTTCCTCAAGTGTCTTTCTTAGGCTGGACAAAAAATAGTGGTTAATTCCCATGCCCTGAATTTTTATAACAGAGGTTTTTCCAGCATGTTACATGTTTGTACGATACAAAATTAAGGATTTTATCTTGTCTTTCCATGGCAGCGCGTCCGCCAATTTGAATTATTAAACACATATTAACGGGGATATAGATTCACCTCTACATCCTTATACAAGACTTTAAATCGGCCGCGGTGGATTATGCTCCTTGCCTCTGGTCTCGAGGGTCGCGAGTTCAAACCGGCCGGGGTCGATGGATTTTTTAGGATGGAAAAATCCAAGGAGCAAGTCCTCCAGGAGGGACTTTAAGCCGTGGGTCCCGAGTCTGAACATTTTCAGGCTCTTAAAAGATACTTAAGACTGAATAAAAAGGCCCCTAAGCAAAATTTACCTAATTTTCCCGTCCTAGTACTACCTTGGTTTCCTAGATGTCAGTATGAGACGCTGACCACGGGCCACTCCAATGATATCTATACGAAAACAAGTGTAACTAAATTAGCATGGTTCAATTTCTTTCTGTAGGAGGAGAGCGCCTAAATCTGGTTGAGGGAAACAAGGGTTTACAAGACAACATATTAGACTTTAATGTTGCCTAGTGGGAAAATCGTATTCTTTTTTTCGTATTATAGCTTTTCAGCGAACATAATGCTGCCGTGCTGCACATACGGTAGAATTCTATGACGTATGCTCCCCTTCCAGTCAGCTTGTGCTGGGATTCCGCATGCTCACATGATTTATTTGCAACATTGGGATACGTTCAGTTACGTCAGCATCGCATTGTTATTAATTTTAAGTAGCATCGTTTAGCTGGTAATACCAGCTCCAGATTAAGCTATAGGGTATTGTCACTGATTGCTTGAAAAAGGGGGGCTAAGGAGAGTACCCGTCTGAGTAGTGAGGGACGTAAGCCTATAGTCAAGAAAAAAGTTATTAGCACTGCATTTTGTTCGCTGCCAAGCTAAGTTTTACTAATAATTGTTGATTTTAGAAGGATCTAAGGCTTTTCACTGCGCAACATTTTTAAAAAGTTATTTCTTTGTGTGTTGGATTCTAATGTGCCGATGATTCCGAGCTCCTTCTTCTTGGCTGATACGGTGATAAGTTAAATTTCAATTTATTTCTAGCGATAAATTATTTCTATCTTCTTATTTTCCTATTATATATATATATATATATATATATATATGTTATAACTAAATTTTTGACATTTGGCAATGAAGGCCAATGAATATGATATGAAAAGAAAAATGAATGCTTGAGTCGGGATTTGAACCCGAGTTTCTAAACTCTGTACGTTTAGCGCTCTAACCAACTGAGCTACTCAAGAATTCCTACACAGACATACATTTTCTTATATATGTAGTAGGCCTATTCTCAATTCACACAAGAGGTAGTGGGAATTCGTTCCAGCACCATCTAGTGGCCAACATAACAGTTAAGCAATTTTTAAAGATAATATTTACTTTATAGCAGTAACGCTTGTATATTTAGATGTTATAACTATATTTTTGACATTTGGCAATGAAGGCAAATGTGATATGAAAAGAAAAATGAATGCTTGAGTCGGGATTTGGACCCGAGTCTCTAAACTCTGTACGTTTAGCGAGTTTAGAGACTCGGGTTCAAATCCCGACTCAAGCATTCATTTTTCTTTTCATATCATATATATATATATATAGTATGGAATATTCACTTTTGCCTATAGGAAAACGGAGGGGAAATTTCTCTCTAAGAAAGCCATTTCAGCGGTAGTAGCCTACTTTATGATGATCTATCACCTTGAAAAATCCAGATCACGCGGTCTATAGGGAATCTCTTTGATTAGCGGTGCTGTATTTTGAAGAGAAAGAGAGAGAGAGATAGAGACATAGCAAGAGAACACATATGACGTCTTTATCTGACTATGGATCGCTGTGACTGCAGTATTTTAATATCGTTCCGATAGTATTAAGTTTTCTGAAAAATGAAATAAAGAGATATATCATTATTAGGGCTGTAAAAAGTATCGATATCAGCATAGTAACTAATTTCTATACACATTGTTTACAAAATGCGTGCCTTTGTCGAGCGTCTCCACTGCCTGCTCGGAGCGTGAGTGTGTATGTTCGACTCTCCTCAGTAATAGACCAGTTTACGTGACGTGTGGTTGTATCAGAATGTCGAAACAAAAAGTGTTCAAAGATGACTCCATTCCTACACAAAGCGGATTATACTATAAGTCTGTCCCGGGTAGCTCGTGTTAACGTGCAGTTTGTAAACATAGCGGTCTAACTATAATTCTGGCTAGCCCATAACCAATACTTTTTTGCATGATAGTGCGTTTTGTCGTACTTACAGCAATGGCGACCATTATTGAAAGTTCAATTTCCTACATTTCGGTGTTGCTAACCTAAATAACTATAATGTAATATTACATATTACAAACACGCGTGTGGGAAGTAAAACTAGTGCTCTCTATGTAGACCTATACTACATACAATGTATATAAAAAATATCCAAAAAGTAGTGTTAATATACATTATGCTAAACAAATTAGTGCATTTTAAATGAACTGAACTTTATTTGAAGCAATATAAAACAATAAATGCGTACTTGCACAATTTTATTATTAATTCGTTTCACGACCTCCTATAGACTCAACTAATAAACAATGGCCACACTGTTAACATTA